>JAWNOM010000038.1:600000-1152500 GCA_035045965.1 Drosophila aldrichi
TTGGATGAAAGCAGCTTTTTGGTAGCAGCGAAGGATCCGCACGCTGCACAGCAACTACAACAGGATCTCATACGCAGCCGCTGCGAGCTGGCCAAGCAGAATCTAGGTTATACGCAAAGATTGACCCAAAACCTGAGCAGCATGTCACCCAACCAACTGCACCTTTCACCGAGTTGTCCCGCCGCCAAAGAATCACCCCGACCTCAACCACCTGTGGATCTAAAGGCGCTCAAGCAAATCTCCGCCTGGAACTTGCCGCACAGTGTGCTAGCGGAGTACAAAAAGAAGGGCGTCGTAGAAATGTTCGACTGGCAGGTGGAATGCCTTAGCAAGCCGAAGGTGCTCTTCGAACACTGCAATCTGGTCTATTCCGCGCCCACATCCGCCGGCAAGACGCTGGTCAGTGAGATTCTGCTGCTGAAGACGGTGCTGGAACGTGGCAAGAAGGTGCTGCTGATCCTGCCCTTCATTTCGGTGGTGCGCGAGAAGATGTTCTACTTGCAGGATCTGCTAACGCCGGCTGGCTATCGCGTGGAGGGCTTCTTTGGTGGCTACAGTCCGCCCGGTGGCTTCGAGAGCATAAACGTGGCCATCTGCACCATCGAGAAGGCCAACTCGATTGTCAACAAGCTGCTGGAGCAGCGCAAGCTCGAGGATCTGGGCACTGTGGTTGTGGACGAGGTGCATCTCATCTCGGATGCGGGCCGTGGCTACATCCTGGAGCTGCTGCTCGCCAAGATCTTGTACATGTGCCGCAAGCAGGCGCTGCACATCCAGGTGATCACCATGTCTGCCACCTTGGCCAACGTGCAGCTGCTGCAGCAGTGGCTCAATGCCGAGCTCTACATAACAGACTTTCGCCCAGTGGCGCTGAGGGAGATGATCAAGGTGGGCACCAAGATCTATGACAATCAATTGCAACTCCTGAGGGACCTAAGTCGCAATGCTGATGTGCCGGCACTGCCTAACGATGGGGATCATGTGGCACAGCTGTGCATCGAAACACTGCTGGAAGGCTGCTCCGTTGTGGTCTTCTGCCCGTCCAAGGATTGGTGCGAGAACCTGGCCGTCCAGCTGGCCACAGCCATGCACACGCTCATCAAATCCGAGAGCGATGTGGGCAAACGACTGCGCGCCCAACTCAACCAGCAGGCCATTGACGAAGTCAAGCAGCAGCTGCGCGACATACCCACAGGTAGATATCCCTATATATGTATATATGTATTGTACTATGTATATAAACTCATCATCATCATTCACAGGTCTCGATTCGGTCATGTCGAAGGCTATAAGCTATGCGTGTGCCTTCCATCATGCGGGACTGACCACGGAAGAGCGTGACATCGTGGAGGCCAGCTTCAAGGCGGGCGCCCTGAAGATTATTGTGGCCACGAGCACCCTGAGCTCCGGTGTGAACTTGCCGGCTCGGCGCGTGCTCATCCGCTCCCCCCTGTTCGGAGGCAAGCAGATGAGCTCGCTGACCTACAGACAGATGATTGGACGCGCTGGCCGCACTGGCAAGGATACCCTAGGCGAATCCATACTCATCTGCACCGACAGCAATGCGCGCATCGGCCGGGAGCTGGTCACAGCACAGCTAAAGCCGATTAGCTCCTGCTTGGATCTGGATGACAGTGTGAGTAGCGAAATATTCAGATTGAATCAGAGATCTGAAATTTCATATTTTGCAGACGCATTTGAAGCGCGCGCTCTTGGAGGTGATTTCATCAGGCGTGGCCAGCACCAGGCAGGACATTGATAGCTTCTTCAATTGCACATTGCTCAGTGCGCAGAGAAAGATTGCTGCAGCCGTCCAAGAGGAGCAGCAGGAGGAGGAGGAAGATGAGACGAATTTCATATGCGACGCTTTGGATTTTCTGCTCGAATACGAGTTCATACGCCTGCAAACGGATGACGAGACGGATGTGCAGAACTATGTGGCCACGCGGCTGGGCGCTGCCTGTCTAGCCTCGTCCATGCCACCAACGGACGGGCTCCTGCTCTTTGCCGAGCTGCAGAAGTCGCGGCGCTGCTTTGTCCTGGAATCGGAGCTGCACGCGGTCTACCTGGTGACGCCCTATTCCGTGTGCTATCAGCTGCAGGATGTGGACTGGCTGCTCTACCTGGACATGTGGGAGAAGCTAAGCCCTGCCATGAAGAAGGTGGGTGAGTTGGTCGGCGTCAAGGAGGCATTCCTCGTGCGCGCCATGCGCGGTCAAGCCAAGCTGGACTACAAGCTAATGCAGATCCACAAACGGTAGGCGGAGCACAAACCCGAAGGGAATCATTCACTCACTTGTTCCCTTGCAGCTTCTATACGGCCCTGGCTTTGCAGGAGCTTGTCAATGAGACGCCCATCAACGTGGTGGCCCACAAGTTCAAGTGCCAGCGCGGCATGCTGCAGAGTCTGCAGCAGATGGCCTCCACCTTTGCCGGCATTGTGAGCGCCTTCTGCAACTCCCTGCAATGGTCGACTCTGGCCCTAGTCGTCTCCCAGTTCAAGGACCGGCTCTACTTTGGCATACATCGCGACTTGATTGACCTGATGCGTCTGCCCGATCTGAGCCACAAGCGCGCGCGCGCCCTGCACGATGCGGGCATCACTAGCTTGGTGGAGTTGGCTTCCGCCAATGTGCTTGCTCTGGAGCAGGTGCTATTCGACTCGCTGAGCTTCGATTCGGCCAAACGGCATGAGAATGAGGACGAGTTGCAGGCCGCGCAGCGCAATACGGCCAGAAACTTCTACATCACAGGCAAAGCTGGGATGACTGTGGCCGAGGCCGCCAAGCTGCTCATTGAGCAAGCGCGTCAATTTGTGCAGCACGAAATTGGAGTGGGCAGCATTCAGTGGACACAGTCAACCAAGGCAGTCGAGCAGCTGCACATGTCCCTAGAGGAGGCACCACAAGTGCCCGTCGAGCTGAGTTCACAACGGAAGCGCAAGACGCCAGACAGCGCTGAGAGACCCAGCAAGCTAGCTAAGCTGGATGAGCAAGTGCCTCAGTCCATAAAGCAGACAATCAGCAAAGGCGAGCAGAAGTCTGCAATGAATGTGGAGTCAGTAGTTAGAGAATCGAGTCCAGCTTTAGTGGGTGGCAAGGCAAGCAATAAAAATAATGTGGTGGACACAGCAAAGGATGGAAGGAAAGTACAAACTGTGCCAGAGTTAACTCCAAGTGTAGCTGGAGAGGCAAACAATGTAAAAGCAGAAAAACTAAGTGCAGCAGTTGCTCCGGAAGTAAAGCCCAGTTCAGCAGCTATAGCCACGCCACCAAAGCCTCTGCTGGAGCAGAATCATCGCAGCTCAATCAATGCCAAAGAGGATGAGAAGCCTAGCACAAGCGCCGCCAGTCGCAAGGAGCTGTTGCAAAAGGAGATTGAGGAACGGCGACGTGTGGCCATGATGAAGATAAACAAGAAACGCGCTGAGATGGAAAACATGAGCAAAGGCTTGCCTGGTGATGCGCCACCAAAGACAACCTCTGGCCAAACGCCACCGACAACCAGACAGAGGGAAAGGGGGAAGGAAAATGTGCCGAACAAGGACTTCAAGACGCCGGCAAGACTGACAGAAACCAAGTGCAATAGCGACAAGGAGACTATGGCTAAACAGCTGCCAAGGCGCAGTCCACGTAATCATCAAGGCACGCAAGCGAATAAGCCAACGGCAGCAGTGGAGCTGGAAAAGAATCAGGAGCAGGAACTCTTCGCTAGCGACGACTCCTTCATGCTCAACACGGGACTGACGGCTGCACTGACAGCTGCCGAGAGCAAAGCCCAAGCGGATGCCGAGGAGATACCCAGCTCGCAGCCGAAGGCAGGTACTCCAGGCAGCTGCCGAACCCTAATCTCTAGTCAGTTGCTGCGCTCGCAACGCAGAAGAACTCCCCAGCCGGACACAGCCAGAGGCGCTCAGCTGAGAGAGCAATCCACAATCAATGCCGTCTCTTCCAGAGCATCTCAGCTGAAAGAGCAACCCACAGCGAGTTCCATCAGAGAAGCAAACTTTGTACAGGAATCGAATTCTGCCTCTTCCAGCGAACACCAATCCACATCGGCAGCGGCCTCCTCCTCCATAGAGCTGTCTAATCTCTCTCTGGAAAACTCCCTTATAAAGAATCCATTGCAGCTGAATGCCTCACACATACTCAGCTGCTCCAAGACGGAGGAGAATGCGTCCAGCTTCAGCAGCATTGACATAGTGGACATCTGTGGCAACAGCCAGCTCTTCCAGATGGCTCTCCAAGAACTGCTCCAGTCGAAGCGCTGCGGTTTCAGCATTGGTCTCCAGCCGCAGACGGGCAAACGGAAGCCACTCATTGGGGGAAATCTGCTCATCAACCAGATGGCAGCTGCGGCAGAGCGCGAGGCGGCTGCAGGCACGAGCATTCAGTTCCAGGTGGACGACAGCTCCTATCTGGCGGGAATTGCCTTTTGCCTGAACGACAATGTGGTCTACTACATGAACATGCAGTCAGAGGAGGAGGAGGAGCAGCAGCAGCAGCAGCAGGTTAGCAGCGAGCTGAAGGTGAAGCACTTGTGCAGCCTGCTGAGTCGTCAGGATCTTACACTGCTCTCACACGACGCCAAAGAACAGCTGAAGGTGCTGCGCCAGGCTCTGCCCCAGCTGAAGGACATCCAAGTGATGCTCGAGGATCCAAAGGTGGCCAACTGGCTGCTGCAGCCAGACAAAACCCTTAGCTTTCACAACATGGTAAGAGTATAGCTAACAGAATGCGCCAGAGTTCCCAACTAACCAATTCCAACTCCTCCATTACAGTGCCAGCAATTCGCACCGGAATGCGGGGCGCTGGCTAATCTTTGTGGCAGTGGGCGTGGCTATAGCAGCTTTGGTCTAGACGCGAGCAGCGCCATCATGGCCAAGGTGCGTGCCTCCATTGAGGCTTGTGTCACAGTGCACATACTAAACGGACAACTGGAAAATCTGGAGAGGATTGGCACTGGACAGCTGCTCAAGTTCTTCAGAGGTTGGCAAAGTTTTATACCCTTTATTGTAAACCATTTCATTGTTGAATCCTCTCCGCAGAGCTGGAGATGCCCATACAGATGTCGCTGTGCCACATGGAGTGCATCGGATTTCCAGCCAAGGAGCACAGCTTGCAGCGCCTCTTCCAACAAATGGTGGCGACCATGAAGAGGCTGGAGAGCAAGATCTATGAGCTACACGGTTCCCGCTTCAATTTGGGTTCCACTCAGGCGGTGGCCAAAGTTCTGGGACTGCATCGCAAGGCCAATGGGCGCGTTAGCACCTCACGGCAAATTCTGGAGAAGATCGATTCGCCCATATCTCAGTTAATATTGAACTATCGCAAGCTGAGCATGTTACTCGCGAAGAGCATGCAGCCGCTGCTCAAGTGCTGCCAGGCGAACCGGATACATGGCCAGAGCATCACCTACACAGCCACTGGACGGATCTCTATGTCGGAGCCGAACTTGCAAAATGTGGCCAAGGACTTCCATATCGAATTGGGCAAGGAGCAGCTGAAGATCTCGTGTCGCAGCGCCTTTGCGCCCATGGATGAGAAGCGTTGCCTGATCTCTGCAGACTTCTGTCAGCTGGAGATGCGCATCTTGGCGCATCTCTCGCAGGACAAGGCGCTGCTCCAAGTGATGAACTCCACCCAAGATCTCTTCACAGCGATTGCGGCGCACTGGAACAAAATAGACGAATCGAATGTGTCCGAGCAGCTGCGAAACGGCACCAAACAAATCTGCTACGGCATCGTCTATGGCATGGGCATGCGCAGCCTCTCGGAGGCATTGAAGTGTACCGAGCAGGAGGCGCAAATGATAACGGAGCAGTTCCACCTGGCCTACCCCGGCATAAAGTGCGTGCATTGACTTATATCATATCATCTTGGATTATAATTCTTTCCATTTGGCAGAGCTTATACAATGAAAGTCGTTAAGTTCGCACGTAACAATGGCTACGTGGAGACCATCACAGGCAGGAGACGTTACCTGGATCATATTAACAGTGGCGAGCTGCAACTGAAGAGTCTGTATATTAAGCATACATTCCAAAATTTCTTTCGCTCTAACAACATCTTTCTTACAGCCCAAGCGGAGCGGCAAGCCATCAACTCGACTATTCAAGGCTCTGCGGCTGACATAGCCAAGAGCGCCATTCTGCGCATGGAGAAGAATCTTGGTCGGTACCGCGAGAAGCTGGGCTTGGCCAAAAACGCCGTAAATCTCGTCTTACATCTGCACGATGAACTCATCTTTGAGGTGCCCACGGACAAGGCCAAGAAAGTGGCAAAGGTTCTAAGTTTAACAATGGAAAACTGTGTCAAGCTGAATGTGCCGCTGCGAGTGAAGCTGAAAATCGGACGTAGCTGGGGAGAACTTCTGGAGGTCAAAGTTTAATGCTGCAATGCATGTCTGGAAATTTAGTGGCGCAAAAGAATGATGTTAAGGAGGAAAAGCATCCGTTTTGCACCTGCTCGTAGTATGCGCGCGATATGCTCAAATACTTAAAACTAGATAAAATGAATAATCGATTCCATACAGATACAAAAGAGATCGATTAATTGTCACAAATTTGAGCAAGCCGACCAAGCGCGACTTTTTCCGGCCTCCTGCATCCAACCACATACCTTAACAAACTTCCAATAAGCCCTATTTTGCACATGTTAAACGAATACAGGGTATAAAAGAACAATACGCTTATTTGAGACGAATTTTACAAAAAATTTATTACTTTTAAGCTCACATCTATTTTCGGCTCTCAAGAGTAAAGCTTATTTACTCTGCTTTTGCTCCCATTCAGTCCATGAGCCAGGATAGGCCTTGGCGCTGCAAATAAACATGAGTGAGTGCTGTGCCATTACAATTGCATGTGTATGTGCTCTTACTTAGCAAATCCTAGAGTTTTGACTAAAATAGCGGCGCGCGCTGCTCTGCCACCGGCTTTGCAGGAGAAGATCATTTCTGCATCGATCGGCGGCTTTTCACGGCCATACAATTTCTTGAAATCTTCGTCGGGCAAGTTGAATGCCTTTTCTAGCTCAGGTACTAGAACATGCAAGTACAGCATGAGTCAGCATAAAAAATTCGGCTAGTTAATCTCTTGGCAGCTTAATTACTTACGAGGAATGTTAATGCTAGCGGGCAGTACACCAGTTTCTTCTATTTCGGATTTATTGCGTACATCGAATAAATACTTATGCGGTTGATTGGGAATATCTTTCACTTCTTCATAGGTGGCCATTATAATCAAATTATTAAATGCGAGAGAAAAATCAGAGGAACAGAATTACTTTTGACTATCAAGGAAAAGCCGGTCGGTTAGTATGCTAGATTAAAACATCGATTCTAGCTATCGACTATCGAACACTGCCAACTTAACAAGCAACGCAGTGTGACCATATAACTCATAAAAAATAACGCCTTTTCGTATAATTGATTTTCATAATAAATTTTATTCGTAATTTACAGTGTTTTTAAATGTAATTTTCATTTTACAAGAATTCACTATATATGTGGCGAAGGCATTCAATTGCACAATTTTCATTGCATCTGGGTTAAATTAAACATGATATTGCAAATAAATATATTACTTTAGATCGAATTCAATATGTTCTCGTATATATCTATGTATATATATATATATATATTCATATAAATATATATAAAATATGTGTATCAAAAGTAGTAGTACTTTCACTAACTTCATGCATTTTCATTATCATCGAACAAGTGTTTATTATCATTATTATGCACTTTACTCTTAAATCAACATTTGACGTTATTTAGTTATAGGCAGCACTTATACAGAACTGTATTATTATAATAATTATTTGTTGTTTTACAATTCCACTAGCTAGTTTAATATATATTTGTAATTCTTTCTCGCTTTACAATTTAAAATTGATTTGTTATCCAAAAATAGTTGTAGCTGTGTTTGCTTTTTTCTGATATTTCTTTAACTTACATTTTTTTATAACAACAAAATAAAGTACATATAAAAAGAATTTCTGCGAAACGAAAAACGTATAACAAACACGAGTGCAGCATAAATATTTTACCAACGGTTTGACGAAGGCAACATATTTCGTGTGTGCGAATATTCCTCATTTGGTTCGGTGACGATTTCGGCATTAATTAAAACGCTTTGATGGTGGGACCAAATGCTCGGGCAATGTAGTTGGGAGCTCACAGCCATCGAGCTTGACATTGATTAAGTGCAATGCTAGCGCAAATTCATCACTATCCAGAAAGCCATCGCAATCAATATCCGACAGTTTCCAGATTTTGCTAAGCACAGAGTTGGGCAGTTTCGATTTGATGAGCTCCTGCTTGGCAGCTGTTGTAGTGAAAGTTCAGATGTTAGAGCAATCTTTTAATTTTCAATGTCTAGAATACATACTTGAGCCAGAGATTTTGCCATCGACCGGTCCCAGCCCGTTGAAGATGGCATCTGTACGTGGCTTATCCTTGTTGCATATCCACTCGTGCTCCCCGTATCCAGCGTCGATGCCCTCGCCCTTCATGTAGCCGAATGGTGAGACGGTGTCATCGATGACGCCCTCGAACGCACCACCTGCAAAAATTACAGAGAAAGAGGAAGTCAATTAAATTATATTTCGATAAGAATTATATTTACATTTATATATCGCTATCTGGTCATTTTACTGAGTATAGTTATTTATTGAGTTTTTATTGGTATGTAATCTAATAAATTTCACATCGATAACAGTGGTATGGCTTTAGCTCCTTCTCTAGGAAAGCGATGATGCAATGTCTGTTGGTTAACCATGTAATCTAATCAATTACATATCGATAACAATGCTATATGCTCATCTCCATCTCCAATACCGGTCAGGCAATACAAATGCAGATTCATTAAGCATGTAATCTAAGTGGTTCACGCACACACACACACGTACGTACACACGTTCAATTGGGCGCAATTAAAAACCTTCAGTTTCGTTTAGGCTACAATTGAGATGCCGCCACATCGTGACCATCATGCGAGAGACTTAAGTACGCACTTGGTCTGCGCCCCTACCTCAACAAGTGCAGCAATAAACAGCCCTGGCGCATAGTAAACGAGCTTGACCACAGCATGCCGCAATTGCTGTCTTTGCGTACCCTTCCAGAATATTATTCACTTGTAGAAGACATCGTCCATCAACTGCTAAAATAGTGTCTTATAATGACTATATGTTCTCTCATCTTATCTTTCTTATCTTTGTCAAGAGTATTTGCTTTTCGGTGTACCGAAGAAAATTAGTTATCAATTAATTTGCAAATCTTTAAACCAATAGATATACATATCTTATAAATAGGTACATATATTGGCTTGCTTACATCAATGGCTGTCTCTGGCTCTGGCTCTGGCTCTGGCTGTGGGGAATCGGGGTGGACGATTGTCTCAATTGCCTTTGCGTTGTCTGTGTCTACGTCTGTTTCTGTGTCGTTCTCAATATGGCCTACTCTACTAGTGCAGCTGCTGAACAGTCGAAGCTGCTGCTGGCGCAGATTTTGCAGCCAACGATCGAAGCGCTCCGCAAATTGAGCACTCTGTGTGCCAGGGGTCAGAACCTGCGGCTCCTTCTCCTCCTCCAATTCCTCCTCATCCTCTGTGACACAAATGCATAAAAATAAATAAGAACGAGAGAGTGAGACAGAGACAGGGATAGAGAGAGAGTTGCTGGTGCAAGAGTGTGACTAGGAGGTTACCCTTGCTTCAACTCCTTCTCATCCTCTTCTGAGTTACAACAAATTCAGAGTTTGAGCTAGGCAGAGTTACTGATGCAAGAGCGTGACAAGAAGACTCCTCTTACACCAGCTCCTTCTCTCCTCCCTCTCTCTGCCTAGGTTATGCAAATGCACACAACGAAATTACAGCAAGAGTAAGACAGAGACAGAGCGAGAGCAAGAGCCAGAGTTGCTGGTGCGACAGCGTGCCAAGGAATTTACGTCTCCTCTTTCTGCTCCTCCTTTGCTAAACAAATTTACAAAACGAAATTAGAGCGAGCGAGAGAGAGGGGCACTGAGTTGCTGGTGCAAGAAGGTGATACAAAGCGTTCAAATCATTCTGACGAACGTTGGAAAAATCTACAACTAAATAAAACAAAATTAGTGTGCCATTGTCAAAGTAGAGAAGAAAAGAATTGGCCAACTAAGAAGAAGAAGAGGAACTCAACACAACTTAGCTCGCAGAGTGGGTTGAAACTTTTTAGCGACTTCTTGCTAAACATTGTGATATTTGCAAATGTGTTTGTCATACAGTACATACATATGTATACGCATACGTACACGTCTTTATATATGTATGTATGTACATGTATATGTAGTTATGATAGAAGATGAGCGAACAAAATATACGAAAACTAAAAAAACTTGTCGAGAGCGTGTGGAAATTTAATGAAATTTACTTGCCTTGAAGCACGATCTGTGACAAGTGTTAGTGGAAAAAAAGTCTATTAGGGTTTGTAGAATATCTAGATAGCTTCCAGTTATCTGAGCATAGCATAAAATCAAGTTTGCTTTAATTTTCATTAATTTTGTTGTGATGATGGCCCCAAAGTTCTATAACTACATTTTATACATACATACATTCATATATCAATGCGTGATATTACGCCTCTATACACTATATACACAAATCTCACTGAAAGCAAAACAATTTCATTCAAAGGTCATTTGCCCGCTTAAAATACCAAACAAATTTCAACGGAAATGCAGCGAGAGACGAAATGACAAACAAAGGCACAAATCGGAAAAGCGGAAAATCAACGAACAACAAATGTAAATAAACGATATCTAAGAAAGAGAGAGTGAGAAACATCAGAACCGGCACATTATTCAAGAGAAACGAAATTAGCATCGGAATTGTCGTTTCGAGTGTTCTTGACTTTGATTTTTTCGCTCTGCTCAGCTCCGATTCGTTTCTTATGTCGACTTATCAGCGCATTCTTTTATTTCTGTTTTATTATTTTGGTGGGTATCTTTAAACGTTGCCAGTCCAGCCCCTCTGCCAATTGCTGGGGTAATTCAAACAAGTTCATTCACTTGTTCCCTGCATTTTTGGTATACCCTGCAGAGTCAGGGCAATTTAGGTTTATCACACAGTTTGTAACAGAAGGCATTTATTGGTTTAAGGCTTCTCTGCTAATCCAAAAATTATAATGTTAATGTTGCGCATTGTTCGTCGGGCGAGCATTATAAAGTAAATTAAAGCCGATTGTAAAGGTTTGTTTCTTTTTTTAAGCTACTGCAAAACCAAAGTAATTTAATTGGGGAAATATTTGGTCAGGCATGACGCATTTTTAAGCCGATCGAATGACATCAGATTTGATTGCTTTCAAATTGGGTTGGATTATATGCACATACACATATATGTACTTATGTATGCATATCTACATACATATATAATATGTGAATAAATAGCGAAATGGCAGTCAAGTGGGCCTTCAGATTAGCCACTCGCCCAGAGCTTAAAATGCCTTTATAGAATAGTTCTCTAAATACAGACGAGGCAGATCATCAAATAAATGCTTTCATCCTGCACTTAGTGCAAGTCTCTCTCTCTTTCCCTCGCTCTCTCTATCTTTCTGCGTCTCTTTCTCTGTCTCAATTTGAATTTGAATTTGTAGTTGAAATTTCTAGAGCATAGGATGGGGCCACTTAAAGGCACACGCGACTCGTCGGCGCCATAAATTGATCCGCGGCCTCAGGTTGCGCTGAGGTGAGAGACAGCTAGATATAGAGAGGGATAGGAATTGGAATCGGAATTGGAATTGGAATGAATTGCATTGGGCTTGGCTAGACTTGACTTGACTTGTGCCAGACAGATCAAGGAGGCGGGCAAACAAATTGCATTCATAAAATTTGAATTGTATTATTTATATCAAATGATATCAAAACTAATGTCCAAAAGAACAATCTCCATTACTTATATATGGTAATTTGTAATGGAGAAATATATACCAAGTGTAAGAATAGTAATTTAAATAAATGAATTGACTTTTTTCTTTATTTTAAATGCATACACTTTTCAAGCTACCCTCGTTCATTCATTAATCATTATTCTGTTATTTCACGTTACGTAATTTAGCTACTATACTATACAATGTGTGGCAAGTGTGTGCATTTTTCGTCTATAAGTATTCCTTTCAGCCAATTTATGTCATCGTTGTGTTTGTTTTATTAGTCCGCATGCTTCATTTGTTAGCTAATAACTATTTTCAATCACACACACGCATGGACACTCACATACTTGTGCGTAGCTAGCACGTCTAAGTTTGTTATTATACACAAAAACAGCTGGTCACATTTTATTTATTAAAATAATTTTTTGGAGCAAATACACACACGCACATTCATATCATATATACATATGTATATCGATCATCTTTCGCATAAGTATGCATTATATTTATAAACATAGTTGGTCACACTTGCCGCTGAAAGCATTCCTCTCGCAACTTTTCGCAGCAGAAAACTGATCATGTGGCATATGTGGCATACATACATACATACAACATACATATGTATGTATATAAAGAATTAATATTTATTAATATTCTATTTATTCTGCGCTCATTTGGTTTTGATAACAAAGCGATTTCTTTGTTGTTGGAAATTAGAACAGTGCTAACTGAGCAAAGGGCGGGCAATGCCACTGGCTTGGGCCACGCACTAATACCCTATACACGTATGGTATTAATGTTTAATGATTCAATATGTAACGTATATTAATAATAATACCAAATAATAAGCTCACTAATACACGCACAGACTAATACCGTACACATGTGATGAATTAATATTTAATGATTCAATATGTAGCTCACTTTAATTTATATATGTATATTAATGACTACACTAATACATACATCTTAACAATTTCAGTTAAATGCAGGTGTTTTACTATTCGGCTATACCAAATTTTCTCTATTTTTCTTGTAGTCAAGTGTGAAACTTAAAGACTAAAGATTTATAAATCGTGATAAGAGTTAGCATTGATTTTTATCTATCTATCTAAACATTTGCTTACTTCTCTAACTGGAGAGCAGCCTTTGGTAAAGCGACAAAAAGCGCGATAACCATAGCAAACAGAAATATCCGTTAGTTGACTTGGCCCACTTGCATTTAAGATTAATATTTCTCGTAATAAACAATTTATTGGGTGGAAAATGAACAGGTGGCAAAGTGGAGCAACAACCAACAAAACGCAAGACCTTGAACTTAGCTCAGAAACCGAAGCAAAGTCGAACCGGGCAAACAAATGGGCGTAAAGCTAACAATGCTCGGGTTCAGAGGTTGCACATAGAAAATCATGGAGTATAGTTATAGAAGCGACAATTATAATCGCTTGTATGTGTACAGTATATACTAAAGCTATATGTAGAAACTAATGCATTTGTTAAGCTGTGCTTAAGTACACTCGGAGAAAATTAGTGATGGTAGAAGTATTGATGTAATCACAAGAAAAATTATGAGGGAATAGTAATATTTTAAGGAAAAGAGTTAGGACTATGGATGAATATGTATGTTCTTATGTCTAATACTAAATGTTTATATAGTAGCTCCTGGGGTTTATCGATGTAGTTTATAGAAAACAAAAGAAAGATGGTTTATGATAGTCGGGCCAGTCGCAACTACTCAATGCTTCCACATTTCAGCAAGCATTCACCGGACAATTGCTCCCTAGCCATTAGGCTTTAGCTTTAGCTTGTACCCATTGCTGGGTAACTCATAGTCTATCATTCAGTCAGAGCACAATTATAGTTTAGTTTTCACTCGAATCCATTTAGTCTGTTGGTCATCGCAATGGTTGGTTGACCACCGAATCTGGATGCGTCTGTGTCCAACTCTCAGCTATGCGCTGGACTGTAAAATATAAATATATACAACTTTCTGTGTGTGTGTGTGAACTGTGGCACTTGGAAGTCGCGCTCCATTCGACTCTCATTGCCCCTCTTTTTCATTATCCCGTGAGTCATGCGTTGACGTATTTTTCTCATTATTTTTTCACATTTTTTTTTCCAGTGCTTACATCATGGCAAACAATGCGGTTCGATACTTTGTTATCACTCGGACATGACGACAAGCGAGCAAGTCTGATAATATACATGCCTTGAGCTAGCACTCGTGACCACGCCCCGAAAAGGCAACATTAATTATACGCCCCGTTTCCAAGTACAAACTAGAAGCTTATCAGAACACAAATACCATATAGTTGAGCTGGATATAAGAGGAGACGAACAAGTCCACTTAGACCGCGGCGAATAGCGGCACAACATTAACTATCTCTGTCTCTCTAATATTTACTTGAACTATATTTCGGAATTTTTGCCAAAAAAAGTGCGTCTGGCATAAAGTTTCAGTTGCTTATCAACAAAAGTCGCTCTTATCGCTCTGTTTACGTAGCAAATACTATACATATATAAATGTATATATGCACATATATTTATAGAGAGATGTACCGCACTCTATGCTTGGCTCATTACATAAGTGCGAAAAGGTGAAGCTGTTTATGTATATAATCGGGTTCAAGATGGAACATATTCTATATGGAATTGTTTAGTGAATTTCAATATACTTTTCTTATAGAAAACAAGTTGGAATGTTGCATTTTAAAGTATTACAAACAAATGTTAGATATTCACTTTGCCGCTCTTTCCTCGAAAGCTGTGCATCGATCATCAATCAGTCAATTCGTCAATATAAACAGAATGAGATAAACATATTTGACTATGAAAGCGAGTGGATATGCCCAAGTACAGTTCCTGTAGCTTTCATTTAGCCTGCATGCGCTGCTAAACAGTTAAATTGTAATTGCTACAGCCATTAGATACATACATATGTACACATGTATGTATATGCCTACGTGCGTGTGTGTGTGGTAGCTAACGAAACTCGTTTTCCACAATTTGGTATGACTATTTGTTAACTAGGTCAACTTGATTTGCTATGATTTTTTTCTTTTTGCAGCATTTGCGCGTGCGCACCTCATTATTAAGGCAAAATAAAACAATTGATAGGAGAGAATGCAAAGCTTAAGTACAAAACAGAATGGAAACAAATACATAAATTGAAAAACTGTAAATTATGAAAAAGGAGTAAATGTGAAACTAAAAATACCAAATTTGGCATGCCTTTTTGCATATATCGATAAACGATCTCTCCTCTTATTGGGAGCAAGAGAATCAGGCGACTTATCGCATACCAATTAGTCACGAACTAAAATTAAAAGCGAATTCATAAAAATTAAGTGAATGTGCAATGCAGGTCGTGAGTATCGTTTCTGTATGCAGGCGGAAAGTGTGACTAAAGGTTAGGCTGATTAAATACCTTCAATTGCTGGACAGACCGAAACAAGGGACAATTGTGGACAATTAAATATATATCATTTCAATTATAGTAGTCGAGTGGGACTCACCCTTGACAACTGGCTCCTGCACAAGTGTCATTTCCTCCTGCGGTATCATCTCCATGAGACGCGCAATATCCTTGGCTAACATATTGTCAACAATGTCCAGCAGATGCGGTTTCAGCGAATGGAATTTGGTGAAATCCTGATGTTGTAGCACTTCCTGCATCTTCTTGATGTCTGGGAAATCGCCCGGCGATATGGAGTGCTCACGCTGTATTCTGTCGTACACCTGACCAAGATTCTTAATCAAATCCTTCTTTTTACTATCTTTGCCAAACACCGAAGGCATGTCCTTGCGCAGCTCTGCTATGATGAACGCGTGCACCTTGGCCAACCTCGCGCGCTTGATCAGATCGTTGAGCTTACGTAGCGCTGCATTGCGGGGCAGCGATTGCAGATCACGGAACAGATCCTGCTCCTCATCCTCAAAAAGCCGACGATTCGCATCGAAGCGCAGCGGCTGATCCCAAAAACTGCCTATATAGACGCGCGCCACCTCCGGCGTCTGTAGCACTTTGCCCAGCGACCACATCAGCGCTCCGTATACCCGCATCAGCTGCTGATGGTCAATCATATCCGCTTTGTTCAATATAATGCGGATCTTATCGTCGTGCCCCTTGAGCGCCTCGATCGAGCGTCGGAACTCGTCGGATATATCCAATTTGTGGGCATCGAAGAGCAGTATGATGCGATCGACACGCTCCGCGAACCATTCGAGAACGCCGGTGAAATCGTAGCCACGATCGATGCGCTGCTTTTCGCCGGACAAAATGCCGGGCGTGTCCACGATCGAGATGGCATTCAGGACGGGCGATGCTACGGTGGAGCACTGGAAACGATTCAGAAATGCATTGCCATACTTAGATAGCGGGCGGAACTGTTTCTTAGGATCAACAACGAGCGCATTGCCGGGTATAACGCCCTCCTTATCATCATACATAACGGCTATGAACCGATCCGTTGTAGGCTCCGGTCCGATACGTATGCCGGGAAAATCGCGCTCTAATAAATACCGGATGAAGGTCGTCTTGCCCGTTGAATATTGGCCGACCAGTAATATCATTGGCTTAGCATCGAAATCAGGATCTTCCAGTTTCGGCGAATGGAAATCATGGAACTGGTAGTGCTCTTCCAGCGGCAACAGTTTGCTGCGATATATTTTTTTCAGTTCGCCGATAACGTTTTCGACCACCTCCTGGTTCTTGGTCTCGCGCTTCAGAAAACTAAACATTTTGGCTAAATACACTCACACAACTATTAAATACAAATTTAGTAGCACAATCAAACAGACGGGGCAGAAAGGCAGCGTAGGCAGGGCGGGCAGACAGACGGGAATTACTGCAACGACGACAACTTTATTAAATATATATACACGTATATATATTTATTTTATTTTTTTATTTGCTTATGCGTATTTCGGTAATAGAAATATATATATTCAATAACTGAATATTTTTGTATATTTTATGCTATGTACACTCGATTTTTTGTCAGCCGAGACGTCGCGTATGATTCACGCGCGTTCGTATTATTTTTGGAATATGTGTAACAAAAATGTTGGTTTGGTGCAAAGCGACGACGACACCAAGGCTGCAATTCCAACTCCAAGTGAACTAATGTGTCTATCGATTTATCGCATCGATATTGCGATATATGCCCACAGGGTTGCATATTATTTGAATGCGATTAGCTTATTCGCCCAGCGTTTGAAACTGTTCACACTTTTCAATATTCGCATCACATCAATTAATAATTAAATCATTAAGCTTAAATCAATTTGAAAATAATTGCAAAGCATCTAAATGAAGTTTCAACCAGCAAAGTTCAACGAATTGAGGGGGCTCTAAAACAGCTCTATGAAAATTAATATTTATTTACTCACATTTATACTATGAATATGAATACATGTTTATATTCGAAATTACCTTTATATATTTAATATTGCTATTAAGAACCATTTACACATAATCATCGTTTACATTCAGCTGATATGGTCACCCTATTAGCGTTGCTAAGTGTTGAAGAGCGAACCCACAGCTCAGCTGTTTCTTTCGCTTTGATTTTTAGTCGTCGTGAGAGCGCAACGAAAGATACACTCGCGTGCGGCAGACGGAGAAGCAAAACTGAGTTTTGTTGCTGCATGCAAAAAAAAAAAAAAAAGAAAGCAAAAGTGAATACATAATTTACATAAAACGTATGTGCTCTAATCCAATGCGTAACAGCTAATAAAATGTAGTTTCATCCGTTTAGATTTCAAAGATGTGTTGGTGCGGGTCAGCATATGTGTGATTGTGTGTGTAGATGTGGGTGTGTGTGTGCGTAGAAATTGCACGAATCTCAGCCGTAAGGCGCGCATCAACAAGAGCAATAAAACCTATTTAAGTAATTAATCAATTGAAAGACTTTTGCAAAAATGCCCCGATTCGCAACAACAACAACGAAACGACAGCAACAATTCAAATGCAGCAGCCGTTACGCTGCGAATTGACTTGGACTTGGACTTGGGAAGCCAACTGAAAAATCGATCAACGTTCAACGATGCCGCCAACAGCCAAGGCGAAGCCACAAACGAAAACATTGCGCACTTGCCAATTCAGCCAAAGGTAAGATGAAATTCCAAAATAACAAACAAATATTCTCAATCAATTAGCACACGTCTATTCAAGTCAAAACAACAAC
Organism: Drosophila aldrichi; assembly: GCA_035045965.1. Classification (NCBI taxonomy): domain Eukaryota; kingdom Metazoa; phylum Arthropoda; class Insecta; order Diptera; family Drosophilidae; genus Drosophila; species Drosophila aldrichi. Next base: position 618,092 of record JAWNOM010000038.1, read on the forward strand.
AGCAACAATAATAACAACTGCAAGCATTTTCGGTGCTATGACTGTCGCTTAGATTTCGTAACAGTCAAATAGTAAATAAATAAGTACAAACATACCTGTTTCACCTGTATATGAAAAGCTGCTACAGTTTTCCCCAGCTGCCAACTACCCCATCGCCCCCCGCCCTCTCCCTACATCTCTTTGTCTCTGTCTCGCTTTTGACCGCAGTGTCCGTTTGTGTTGAGCACAATTGCACTCAAATACCCTGTAGTCGTATTTACTCGAAAGCGGGTATATTTCTAAATTATATTATATTTATAAAATTCATTCAGTCATTTACAAGTTCATTGATTCAACGGAAAGTTAGCTTTTAAACTGAGCAATATATAGACTTTTTATACTTCCCGATATGTTGAGTCGTAGAATTATGATTTGAGCCAATAAGAACTTTTTGTTTTACTCTGCAGCCCCTTTTTGTAGGCTATAATTTTATTATTGTTATGACTCGACAGTAGATTGCTAACTTAAAGAGTATCTTAAAGTTGCATACTCTAATATTATTTTTAAACTGGAGAGTAACGACCAGGTGTAAAGTTTTTGCTATACGTTTTCTCAAACCTCAATCGATGCCTGAAGATTAAATTACTTGCAAATATATACATAAATATTATTTGTTAAAACTAGGTATATATGCAAGGTATATATAGAGTACGATACTATACGTGGCCATTTACTAATAGGTATAGCAATCGCATATTCTTAAAATTTAATGGAAATAACTAAGCTGTCGTAATCCCCAATCGATACCTAAACATACATGCTTATATATACAGTACGGCTCATGTAGATTAGAGGGTATTTCTATAGCACTTCTATTGATGCGTTGATGTTTTGGTTTCGAGTTGGAAGTCAAATTCTCCTATATATAAATATTTACTATTCGCTTGTAAAATACAGGGTATCAGGAAGTTTGATACTTTTAGTTATCTAACTGAAACCAATTAATGTTTCAATTCTTAATGGATATCTAAAGTTGGCTTTTATAAACTTACGTAGACTACAGGGTATTTTCATGGCACTCCCCTTACTGCTTCAATCGATATCCAAAGTTCACACACAAAGTCAAACGTAAGACCTATTTCCACTTTAGCCTGAGCTCCAGTTCAAGCGTCATCAAGTAACGCCCCTCAACAACAAAAAAATATATAAATACAAAATTGTTTTTCCTTATTGTTGTTTTTTTTTTACTATTTACGGAAATTCGATTGATTTCATTAACCAAAAATAAATTTAATGTTCGTCACTGTGGCGGGAAGAGCAGAAAACAAAAAGTATAAATGTTGCCATGACATTTGAGGGGCGTGTCCAAAGGGGACGTCAAGAGAACGAGCCACAATCAATTACGGTTTTTATTGTTTGGCAAATGACATTTAATGAGCTTGACTTAATGAGTTCTAGATAGAGCTAGAGATGGAGGCTTACAGATATGACCCCCATTGGCCATATAGACATTTGGAAGCTAGAAATTTGGATAAGGGTATTACGAACTAGGCAAATATAGCTAGATCATTAGCTATATATAGTATTCAGAATAGTGAGCTTTATGATAATAATCCATATTATATATAAGTAAACTAATTAACTAATTGTACTATGACTATATATCGTTCCTATTGGAGCTCATCGCTATATCACTATATAGCAAGCGTGGCTAATCGGTAAAGAACTGCATTTGCTACACACATCAAATTAAAGCCTTGAAATGCTGCAGATTTAATGCAGTTGATAATGATATATGAAACGAAACTTAAGCTCCCATAGGCGTAGAACTCGGAACATTCTAGTGTGGATTTTTTCCAAGAGAAGCCCAAAAAACTATCATACACTTCACTCTAGGTGAATCTCTTCTTCATTATTTTTCAGTGTTTGATCTAAAATAGATTTTTCAAGCTGTTATAAGAAAATTTCTTCTTCTTCAGATGCTTGATAATGCTAAACCAATAATATATATCAATTACATTGCATCTATCAATGAGAACTATAAATTGAAATCAGTTTCATTTCCCACTTTTTAGATTTGCTAGAAATTGTCTCTAGATTGACTGCATCAATGTTCCCTTTCGCATCTCGTTGACTGCCGCTAAGACATCTTCTATACATATGTCATATACATATATATACTATATATATATTCTTCTTTTTGTCACGCGAGGCAGTCGCCAAAAATTTGCTTCTATTTTTATGGCAATTGACGCGAGGCCGCACGATCGCCCACATTACAAGCCAGCCAGTGGCTCGGGTGGTTCGGGTGACTCGGGTGGTACGGGTTGGTCGGCCGGCTAAATCTAGGTGCCTAATGGCTACTTGGGCAGCGACTACGTGTCGCTAGGAGGCCACGACGATGTCGATCTTCTCTCTCTCTCTCTCTCTTCTCCCATCAACACAAACATATCGTCAGCTCAAGTTGGTCGAGGATTGAACAAGTGCCTCTCCCTCTCCATCTCCCTCTCTCTATCTCTCTCTTTCTCTTTCTAATAAGTACCCATATAGCCCGACTTGGCTTTGTGTGCATATTCGGATTTTACGATTGCAGTTTTTAATTATTGAGTCGATGCACAGAATGCAGCTAAAGGTCGTAATATGCATTCCAGAACTTTTATATAAAAGCTGTATGTAGTAGAAATCTGTATAGTACTTAAATGTTGATTTCGTCATGAGTTTCTTTTATAAATATTCCGTTTCTAGAACGTTATCAAGCTACAAGTTCCCCGTTTCTCAAATATCAATTAAGATCTAAATTCGAAACTCGAGGTAGAAAATGTGCAAATGAAATGTTCTAGCAGATCTCTATCTCGTACTTCCAAAATCGGTTACAAAAGTTATTTAATTAAAAATAACTACAAGAAAGAATTATTAAGCAAAATTAATTTCCCTCCGATCGGTCTGTTTTTTGCGCAGTTTGATAAGAAGTTTCCCAATAAAAAGAAAAAACAATAAGTTCTTCATTTTATATTCTTAACAGTGTGCATTCCCTGGAACAAAAACAAATCAATGTTCAATTTTATTTTGCAGAGCTTCAACGACTTTGCAGTGCTCTATGTTATAAGTTTAATCTGTAGAGGAGATACCGAATACTATATTAAAATATATTTTACTGTTTACTGTTTTCTTTTCATGTTTACCTCTCAATCTGTATTCCAGATGGCGCTATAAAAGGGCCAGCCCAGTAGGCATTTGCTAGCCATTCAGGCGCTGAGTAAGGAATATGTCAAAAATGAGAGGTAATTCCCCCAATGAGGCGAGCGATCACTTTTTTCGTTCTTCGTTCCTTCGATATATTGTACTAACCCTCTCACTCTCACTTGCTCTCTTTCGGTCTGGTTGTAGGTCGTGTACTGATACCCCTGCCCAATACGGGGGCGATGGGGCGCAAACGCAACAATTTCTACATGCGCAGCATTTTCATCTTGGCCCTGTGCATCTTCGGCCTGCTGCAGTATCACAATTTTAACTACTGTGAGTACCATTAGTAATTGCCTTAGCAATTGAGTCACAATGGATTTCTCTCCCTGCACAGTGGACAGCCGCGATGCGATGCTCAGCGAATCGGTTACCAATGACTCCGTGGATGCCATACTGTCAATGGTTCCTGCCACGCTCCACAAGTATTTGACTCCACATACGCGCAATCATACCATCTCGGCTGCAGGTGAGTGATGTATTGATTGATTGACTGAGTGACTGATTGACTGATTAATTAGGCATAATAGGAAAAGCATCTCAAACATTCTTATACATTTTCCATTTCACTTGATTCTTTCGGCAGGTCTTCAACTGAATAACAGCGGATCTTCGTTGGGTGGCTCGGGCAGTGGAGCGGCAACAACAATCAGTTTTGAGGTCTATCGGCCGCCGAACAACACGGAGATCAAGCGTCAGATAGTGAGATACAACGAAATGCAGCTGGTGCTCAATGAGGAGACGTTCGGGCCGCTGCAAAATGATTCTGTGATAATTGTCGTACAGGTGCGTGGCAGATCGATAATGAATGATCGACAGTGAGTAATCGGTACAACATTTTGCATTCCAGGTGCACACGCGCATCAATTACCTGCGCCATCTGATTGTGAGTCTGGCGCAGGCGCGCGACATCTCGAAATCTTTGCTGATCTTCTCGCACGACTTCTACGACGACGACATCAACGATCTGGTGCAGCAAATCGATTTCTGCAAGGTGCTGCAGATCTTCTATCCGTACTCCATACAGACGCATCCGCACGAGTTTCCTGGCGTCGATCCCAACGACTGCCCCAGGAACATCAAGAAGGAGCAGTGAGTGCCAAGTGCAAATTCCAAATGAATTCTATTCGTAATGCCGCTTGCCTTTCCAGAGCTCTGATCAGCAACTGCAACAATGCTCTATATCCCGATCTCTATGGCCATTACCGTGAGGCCAAGTTCACGCAGACGAAGCACCATTGGTGGTGGAAAGCGAATCGAGTCTTCAACGAGCTGGAAGTGACGCGCTTTCACACTGGTTAGCCATTGCCAAAACGACATCTGAATGATTTATTCACTGAATTCTATTTTGGGTTTAGGTCTCGTTTTGTTCCTGGAGGAGGATCACTATGTGGCCGAGGACTTTCTCTACTTGCTGGCCATGATGCAGCAGCGCACCAAAGACTTGTGCCCGCAGTGCAATATCCTTTCGCTGGGCACCTATCTAAAGACATTCAACTACTATACGTACCACAGCAAGGTGAGAGTCGACCCAGTGCATCATAATGCCTCACATCTCTCTCTCTCTCTGTGCTTCTTTGTCTTGGCTACGAAATTTTCGTTAGTCGCTTAGTCGCTCAGCAACCACAGCCACAAAAACAACAAAAAGCGAATCTAAAACTGCTTCAATATGAAACATTTCAATTTCTTTTATTTATGTTTTGTTTCTTAACAAAAAGACGAAATACCAACAAAAACCAAAAGCAAATACCCACGCTTATGCCAATATAATTGTTATTAACCTAATACAACTGTTTAAACATATAATGTACACATCATGTCAAGCAATAGATAGACATTTAAATTGGTTACAGTGAAAGCTCGTTGGAGCGAACACAGCAGTAGAAATGTTTAAAGCATTTTGTATATTTATATGTCCTAGTAGTTAGTTAGCTATTCAACTAACATAGGCACTTCTGTTCGTTTGTAGAGCTTTCACTGTACTTCACACACGCACACACACATACAGAGGCGATAAATGTAATAGCAATAGTATGACTAAAGGGCGAAATAATATATGGATCTATCATTCAGTAAAGTAATTTGAACAACTAAACTACTACTACTACTACTATACATATACATACAGGCATACATACATAGCTGTATACATACATACATAAGTACATCTCAATGTAATTCATTTTACTCTAAATATGTATGTTGTACATATGTATGTTAACTTTTCCATCTATAAAGTTTTCTTACACACACACATACACCCACACACACACACACACACTTGTACACCCTACATTTGCAATTCATAATCGTATCTAAATATCATCTTATCTCTCTGCGTTCTTCTCTACTTGATGCAGACTAACAAAAAATCGTATGCTTCCTCGCTGATCTCGTCAAACAGTCTATTAGGATCAAATAGGAACAATTACAATAACAACAATAACAATAATAATAATAATAATAATAATAATAATAATAGAAATTCACAGCAATTAACTGCGTCCTCATCAGCGCTATCATCCAGCACTTCATTAAAGAACGCCAAGGTCTATGTGGGCGACACCTCAGACGTTGATAACAATAACAATAGCAATAATAATAATAAGAATAAGAATAACAAAATGATGAACAATAAAAGAACTAGCCACATGAACACTGTCACCGCCACATCCAACACCAATAATAATAATAATAATAATAATAACAATGATAATAGCAATAAGAATGGTGCACAAACTTGGAATTATCATGTACTGCCGTCATTGTATTCCGTCTATCAGAAGGTAGCACCATCTTCCATAACAAAAAACGATTAATATACAAATATATCTACTTTATTTAGAATTCAATGCGAATTCAGCACATTCCATCATTGCTTATACTAGTTAGTAGAGAGCACAATTTGTTTATGTTTTGGCTTTTCTATTGGCATGTTAATCAACTAACGTAATGTATGTTACTGTTACTCCTTAATTTTGTTTATATTTAACTGTATTGTGGTTTCTCTTTATGTTATTATTCTGTGTATGTGTGCTTGGCTCTCTTTTTCTCTCTATCTCTGTGTGCGTCTACTTCTATTGTGGCATGCCGTTAAATTCTACAAACAAACACATACAAACATATACACCCACACGTACTCAGTTGCGCGCCCGCGTACGCATCGCCAAGCTCGATAGGCGCAGCATCGTCCAAGACTATCGCAAGGTAGTAAACGTTAAATATATCGTTAATCGTTTATGCAAAATATACGCAAATCGCAAATTACTCAATAATAACAATAACAGTTATTAGAGAGGGCCTCATGCACCATGCATTCATCGGAAGCATTTCACGTCTGGCTCTGCTGATCCCCATGCACTGTGTGTTGGGCCCATTAGAAGGAAAATATATTGTGTTAAGTTGTCAAAACAAAAAATGTATATTTGTATATTGTTTAAAATTGCATTATATATTTGTTATTTATGTATATATATAAAAATTTGCATGTCCACAAGATCTTACTTGCTCCACTGTTCGCTGTGAGTTGAGTTCAATTGTTGTGACTGCCACTAATGCCCGTTTCATTTTCACATGTTCCTTCTCCCCAGGTGGAGTCCATGCCCTGGATCAGCAGCAAGCATAACATGGGCTTCGCCTTCAATCGTACCACTTGGACGAGCATTAGACGCTGCGCTCGACACTTCTGCAGCTACGATGACTACAACTGGGATTGGTCGCTGCAGCATGTCTCCCAGCAGTGCTTGCAGAAAAAGCTGCATGCAATGATTGTCAAGGGGCCGCGAGTCTTTCATATTGGCGAGTGGTATGTATAAAGAGAGAGGGAGAGAGAGAGAGAGAGAGTCTGAATTACCAAACATTCTAAATTATTTATTACAGCGGCGTTCATCACAAGAACAAGAACTGCGAGTCCAATCAGGTGATTTCCAAGGTGCAACATGTGCTGCGCATTGCACGCAACTCCCATCAGCTCTTCCCGCGCTCGCTGATGATGACGGTGCCCAGTTTGATCAAGAAATCGAAGCTACGCAAAGGCAACGGCGGCTGGGGTGATTTACGCGATCATGATCTCTGCCTCAACATGACGTTGCCAACTAGATAAAGCTACAGATCACCAAAAAGAAAAAAATACAAAGATTCTAATAATAGAAAATTAGCTTAGTTACTAGCTTATAGTTACGTAGTAAATCATTTTAAGTAGTGCTAACCTTATACTATATATAACGAGGAACCCCAGTTGAAAGATCAACGAACTTTAACTACTACTCGAAATCGCAATCAACGCAATTCGCATGTATTCGAAATTTTTATACGCATACAAATTCAGTGCAGCACAACTCATATTTATATATATATAGACAACATATATATGTTCAAACAAGAAACTATTGAAATTTTAAAGTGTGCCGTTATTTTATAGTTTAGGTATTTACTAGTCGAGCTCGCCCGACTAGATTACTCTTCACTTCTCTTTTATTTAGGGTCCGTCCAAAATTGAATAAAAGTCAAGTCCCTTAAAACACTATCAGTTTCGAGTTTCTTATATATTATATATATAACATGCATGAGATCCTAATAAATATGTAAACTCTATATATATACATATATATGTATCCCCCAAATGTGCCGAAGTCAAATTTTGAGAAGAACAAAACTAAAGAAACCATAACGCATTAGCTAGTCATATACGAACACAATATATTCTGAATAATACGCAGAAATCTATAAATGATATTTATATATATACAAATTTAAATACAGATTTTTTAGATACTAATATAAAGCATGTAAATAGTTCCAACTTTGTTGTATAGTTTTTACTTTTCAAATAAGTTCTCTTAATACATAAAATAATAATCGATAAGTATTAAATTTATGTGCATAATTTGTTAATTTTATTGTTAGTCAAAAAGGCGCTTTTATCTCTAGAATTTATAATATAATAAACCAAATGCTAATTAAATGCAAATTATTTTACAATAAATTCTTTTCATTTGCTTCAAATGTTTATGTTAAAATAGAAATAAAACATTCATAATACAAAAGAAATACTAATTATTTTTAATTCAAATTAAAAGTAAATTATTGCGAAGAACAGCGCAATATTGTTGACACTCCCTAATAAAGATTTGTTACTGACATTTTCTTATCACGATAATCAACAGAAATATGTGCGCATAAGAAAACACCAGACATTTTGAATTTTCGCGCGCTCCCAATCAAATGTCATTCACATTACAGTGTTGAACAACGTCACGAATTGACTTACAATTCATATCGTTTGCCAAAATCAAAATACAAAATAAATAAAAATAACTTTAAAAATGTTTTAATTTTATTTTTATTTATTGTCGTGTAACATAATCAGAAATGTAGATATTATTTTGGAATCCCACTTTAAAATTGTTACCCGATGCAGGAGACGACTTGAACAATCCACTGTCGAAGAGCTTTTGCGGTGTGGTAAAGCTCGCGCTTTTGGCCAGTTGTAATCGCACCGCTGGAGCGGCAAGACACAATAAGAATTGTTCTGGGCGAGCAGTGTAAACCAGATTTCCAATCACTACCTTGTGCCAGTGTGTTTGTAATTAATTAATCGTGCAATCATGAGCAAACAACTGATCCGAAATGTTCGTCAAATGAAAAAACTGCTGTCCCTGCCCGCTGCGAACGCCGCCGTAGGCTCGCACAACAACTACTTCACCTATGTGAATGAGCTGTCGCATCCGCTGCCACGCGAGCCGCCAATTGTGTCGCCCGAGGAAGCTGTGGCCTGCATCAAGTCTGGTAAGCTACAGTGGCTGCTGCCGCCCACAATGCCCAATTTCAGCCCATACTCAGTGCCAAAACATAGCGAAGTGATAAAAATCGACAGTGTTATGTAACGCGCCAGCAACTACCGTGATTGCTGTCTCCCTCCCCCCACCGACACACTAGTGCGCCCTGCTTGGACTGCTTAGAAAAACAGAATGAAAATGCGAACAGCCAAAGGGCCGTGGGGGTTGGCACTATCGCATGCAAATTTTATTATAAATATGTATGTGCGTGTGTGTGTGTGTATTTGTCTTGTTTGTGTGGGGCTAGCTTGTAAATCTAAACTATTTACATATTTGTCTGTGTGAGTGTGTGCATGCTTAAGTACATAAACATATTAAGTGAACAATTACAGGGTGCTCAGTAGCAGCGGCCATATAGAAATCAATTGACCGTGATTAGTCCTACGATTAGACTATGTCCATATCAGTAATTTATGACCAACCCCCACGTATGCAAAATCCACTATTCTAATCTATACATAATGTATGCATAATTCCACTGTAGATCAGCAGATAGGAGCTGCAGTTGTTGTTCTTCTTTTGTTCTAAGAAAACAGTGTTGAACACTATTGAATAATGGCGTGTACTTTGTACTCTGTCCAGCTGTTCAGCTCTCTGCGAGAGAAGCTCAACTTAAAGACGCACACACACGTAAAGAGAAGCGCTCCCACACTCACACACACACAGACGCACATTGATTAAAGCATATACATAACACAGTCTCGCGCGTCTGAGCTGGCAGTTAACAGCTGTGCTGATAAGAGCAATATTAATAAATATATAAACTGAAACCGCTATAATGTACACATGCATGTCGGACATTATGCAACAACATCAGAAGTTGCTGCTTTGCGGCATTGGCATTCGCATTAGCATTTTATTGGCTGCTTCCATGTGGGCGCTGCCATAGCGCACTGATAACATACAGCTCCCCATACGAAATAAATTGCCAAATTGTTCATACTAATTTAGCTTTGATTCAATTAATTTCAATCGACAAGTTGCGCAAGAGCTAACAGAAGAAAAATATAATCAATCCTTATGAAACTAGTTTTTTAAGCTGCCACGCCCACTGCAAAGATGTACAGTTTATTTACGTTTTAAGCTAATATTGTTTAGTTCGCATTTCAACTGTTTTTTCTGCTTCTTCTATTTGCGATCTAACATCGGTTAGCACTGGCGTTCTAAATTTAGATCAATTTGCACAGCACGAGCAAAGCTAAATCAACTACGTCATATCGTTTGGAAAAGTTTTTCTTGTTGTTGTTGTTGTAGTTGTCATTTTGAATTCTTTTTTATTTTTTGGCGTTACGCGGCATCGTTCGGCTCGATAACATTTTGAGGCAGGTACGCAGCTATTATGTAGGCAATTGCATGACATGCGTGGGGGGTTATTCGATAGGCTTGAGTAATGAGAGAGAGAGAGGGAACAAATATTACTAGCTTATTAAATATTAATCGTGTTTGTTATTCTTATCAAGTACTTGTAGTTTATCTAAATGTATATTTGAATAGATGTATACACATATGCAGAAATCACACACTAACATATATACACTTTCTTCTTTTTTTTTTTTTTGGCGCAAGATATCAAAAATAAGGAAGCGAAACATCTTGACAGAATTTTGCATCCGTAGGGCGGCATATAAATAGAAAATTGGCATGCCTACAGCTTTACATATACATATACGCAAGTGTATATGTACATATATATTTGTGTATTTGTGTGTATCTCTGCATATACTGTAAGTTCGTTGATCGTTTGGACGATTAGCAAGGCCAACTAGTCGTATCAAGTACAGTGCGCACTCTCTAAACTTGACTAAAAATAAAAGTGGTGCTTCCTAGGTCATATGGTTGATTGAAGAAGAGCTATTCATCAGTTCTTCAATAACTCCACATTTATAGAATATAGCCATTAAAGGATGTCAATTAACGAATTGCAAATTCATCAATCAACGAAATACAAATCTAGCTTAGATTTTATAATTGAAGCTCTTTATTCATTCAATTGATTCTCTTCATTCAAATGTACATATGTATAACAAGTAAGAAAGCTCAAGTCGAGACTGCTCGACTAGGAAATCCCCTGAACCCTTCGGAGAACTGATATTTCAATAATACTTCGCGTAAAAGTAAAAGCAAAGAGAGAAGAAGTGCAGATCATTAAAGTTGTCTATGTGTATGCAGCAGTTCTCATTTGGTATTTGTATTTAGGTAAAATAAAGCTAGAATGCTCACAGCAGCAGAGAGCGTTCCGATTGGTCACTTGAAGCTCATATGCAACGAGTTCTACCTGCTGTCGGGCTCAGCATTTGGGAGAGACAGTGCTTGAGTAAAAGTGACCCTATATAAAGGGCTGCAGCTGCAGCATTTCTTCAGTCGTCCAGGCCTGCTGGGGGTCAGCGCATTAAAGTGGAGTAGAGTGTGTGATCGATCAGCTAAGCATTAAAGACGTAGAGGAACTACGTAATTACGTAAATGAAATACGTAGAGAAACTACGTAAAGGATATACGAAGAGGAATTGCGGCCTGTTACATACATATCAACAAAACCATTATACCCTGATTTCCCATTTTCAATGGGTTCCAGGGTATAAAAAATTATATGAATGAATGGAGTCATTAAACAATTCTAAGCGAACAAAACTAAGCGTCATTAAGGATAAATATAGCTACTAAGATGCTAATGAATTAGTCAATCAGAGCTACAATTTTCAAGGGCGATCATTAATATATTAATCAATTTGGTTATCAATCATCATACATATATGTACATATGTATGTGTATCAATCAGGCCACTACTTACTATTATGACTTAAGACTTTTAAGACTTTCAAATGCATTCAATCAATCTCAATCACAAATTTGTATTCTAATGAATTCCATTTGCTTTACAGGCGATACAGTCTTCGCGCAGGGTGCTGCTGCCACGCCTGTGGCGTTGCTCAACGCAATGTCACTGCACGGCAAATGCAACAAACTGGAGAACGTGACGGTCTGCCACATGCATACGGAGGGACCGGCCGAGTACTGCAAGCCCGAGTACGAGGGCATCTTCCGTTCGAACTCCTTCTTCATGGGCGGCAATGTGCGCAAGGCTGTTGCCGAGGGGCGTGGCGACAATATGCATATCTTTCTGCACGAGATTCCTTTGCTCTTCTCCAAGAAATTGGTGAAGCCCGATGTGGCCTTCATTCACGTGTCGCCGCCAGACAACCACGGTTACTGCTCGCTGGGCACCAGCGTCGACTGCGTTCGCACTGCGTTGCTGCATTCCAAGATGATTGTTGGTAAGGAAATCATTCCTAAATATATTGATATATATATATTTACCTGTATGCTCTGCTCTCTGTTTGCAGCTCAAATCAATCCCAATATGCCTCGCACCTTTGGCGACTCCATCATCCACAAGTCGCACTTCGATTTCGCCATTCAGGTGGACGACAAACTGCCTCAGCACGGCACCGGCGAGCTGTCGGAGGTGGAGCAGAAGATTGGCAAATTGATTGCCGAGAACCTGGTGAAGGATGGCGCCACACTCCAGATGGGCATTGGCAACATTCCGGACGCTGTGTTGAACGCACTGCACAATCACAAGGATCTGGGCATCCACTCGGAGATGTTCGCCAACGGTGTCGTCGAACTGGTCAGGAAAGGCTGCGTGACCAACAGCAGAAAGACTATGCACAAGGGTCGCATCGTTGGCTCCTTCCTGATCGGCAATCAGGCCCTCTACGACTTTGTCAACAATAATCCATTCATCGGTAGAGTCCTGAACTCCTATTGGCTATATATTGACTCTCTAATCTAATGTAATCCTTTGCAGAGATGTTGGCCATTGACTATGTGAACAACACGAGCATCGTCAAGCAGCAGCCCCGCATGACGGCCATCAACAGCTGCATCGAGGTGGACTTGACTGGTCAGGTGTGCTCGGACTCGATTGGCACACGCTTCTATTCAGGATTCGGCGGTCAAGTGGACTTCATTCGCGGTGCGGCCGAAGCCCTCGATGGCTTGGGCGTGCCAATCATAGCCATGCCATCGACCACCAACAAAGGAGAGAGCAAGATTGTGCCATTACTTAAGCCAGGTAAGGTCAACTGAAGTCCGCAACCGTCAGAGATCCTCTTGCTAATGCTCCCCTTTTCTCCCATCCGTAATCCCTCAGGAGCTGGTGTTGTTACCTCTCGTGCTCACGTCCACTACTTGGTCACCGAGCACGGCATTGCCTCCCTGTTTGGCAAGAACGTGCGCCAGCGCATGTACGAACTGATTCAGGTCGCCGACCCCAAGCACCGCGAGGCACTGGAGAAGGCAGCCTTCGAGCGGATCAAGGCGATGCCCAGTCCCGCCTAAGACTCACAGCCCCAAACACCGCAATTAATGGAAGCCGCGACGGGAACAGCGATTGCAACTGTAACGTCTAATCCTAGCTGAAGATATTTTGAATAAGAAATTAGAATTGCTAAGAACATTTTTCAAAGGCATTCAATTTTCTACATCCGGAACTTTTCGTCTGTATGGCTAAGAAAATCAACAAAGTGAAAATCATTAAAGGAAATGTTAACTTCGTAAATTGTAAGCGGATCTTTTTCATTTAACCTGGTCGAGATCTTCCAAAGCATCTTCATATCTATTTGTATTCTAGATCAGGATTCAGATGAATGCGGGTATGAATGTGTGAATGCAGTTTAATCAGAAATCTAAATTATTGCACAACTTTGGTGTTGCAGTATCGATATTTGAAATATCTACAATGCGAATTGGGATCACACAGAATACCTTTTTTTGGATACCTAAATGAGAACTACATTAAATATATGTTAAGCACGAGGTTATACGTTTATCTTATTTAATTTCCAACTGCTGCAGGAACTGCGCTCTTCCATTCCTCATGGGGAGAGTGTCTCCTTGTCGGATAATCCTTATAATCTGCAACTGCAATATCAATTTAGCACAAGGTGAGCGCTAGATGGCGCCAACTATATAATTAAAACTTCACTTGGTTTAGTTTTTTATAAGTTTCTGTTTATTTCTTTTGTTGATGTATAAAAATCGAGGACAGCGTTTAAAGCGCATCTGGGACTGAAGTAATAATCATTTTGTAAAGTACTTATATACAAATATACGTGCCTTCAGGGAGCGCCCCCTAGTCGCTGGAGTTCACTGTTTGCTGTTTACATAGGTTGGCTTATTGGATAGGTGTTAGTCGTCTGTATACATCATCGGTAGTTATAGTACTTTAGTGTGTGAATTGAATGTTGTTGCTGATTTCAAGAATCTCAGAGAAAGGAACTAAATAGTAGGTTGTAATATATATGTTGCAAGTTTTACATGCTTTTATGTTATGTTATGTATTGTAATTGTATATTGTTTATAGGGCCTAAAACACTTTTAAAATCTACAGATTTAGCTTAGAGACATCCATCTTCCTCATCATCATTGCTTGTGATTTACTTCTTCTTCGGGTTCTTGGCGTTTTTGCCATCGGCATTTGGCTCGATTTTGGCGCGCTTCTTTGGATGCTCAATTTCATCGTCCTCGCCATCGTCTTCATCGTCCTCCTCCTCCATATCCACAACCTCAACATCGTCCTTGATGTTCTGGCCGTGTATATAGACGGGTCCACTGCCCTTAATTAGCTTAAACGTCACCTTCGATTCGTAGAACTCAACGTCGGGATTGACCGCTCGTGTCTCGCCAGCCTTCAACACGGCAATGCATCGAGGTGGACTTGACTGGTCAGGTGTGCTCGGACTCGATTGGCACACGCTTCTATTCAGGATTCGGCGGTCAAGTGGACTTCATTCGCGGTGCGGCCGAAGCCCTCGATGGCTTGGGCGTGCCAATCATAGCCATGCCATCGACCACCAACAAAGGAGAGAGCAAGATTGTGCCATTACTTAAGCCAGGTAAGGTCAACTGAAGTCCGCAACCGTCAGAGATCCTCTTGCTAATGCTCCCCTTTTCTCCCATCCGTAATCCCTCAGGAGCTGGTGTTGTTACCTCTCGTGCTCACGTCCACTACTTGGTCACCGAGCACGGCATTGCCTCCCTGTTTGGCAAGAACGTGCGCCAGCGCATGTACGAACTGATTCAGGTCGCCGACCCCAAGCACCGCGAGGCACTGGAGAAGGCAGCCTTCGAGCGGATCAAGGCGATGCCCAGTCCCGCCTAAGACTCACAGCCCCAAACACCGCAATTAATGGAAGCCGCGACGGGAACAGCGATTGCAACTGTAACGTCTAATCCTAGCTGAAGATATTTTGAATAAGAAATTAGAATTGCTAAGAACATTTTTCAAAGGCATTCAATTTTCTACATCCGGAACTTTTCGTCTGTATGGCTAAGAAAATCAACAAAGTGAAAATCATTAAAGGAAATGTTAACTTCGTAAATTGTAAGCGGATCTTTTTCATTTAACCTGGTCGAGATCTTCCAAAGCATCTTCATATCTATTTGTATTCTAGATCAGGATTCAGATGAATGCGGGTATGAATGTGTGAATGCAGTTTAATCAGAAATCTAAATTATTGCACAACTTTGGTGTTGCAGTATCGATATTTGAAATATCTACAATGCGAATTGGGATCACACAGAATACCTTTTTTTGGATACCTAAATGAGAACTACATTAAATATATGTTAAGCACGAGGTTATACGTTTATCTTATTTAATTTCCAACTGCTGCAGGAACTGCGCTCTTCCATTCCTCATGGGGAGAGTGTCTCCTTGTCGGATAATCCTTATAATCTGCAACTGCAATATCAATTTAGCACAAGGTGAGCGCTAGATGGCGCCAACTATATAATTAAAACTTCACTTGGTTTAGTTTTTTATAAGTTTCTGTTTATTTCTTTTGTTGATGTATAAAAATCGAGGACAGCGTTTAAAGCGCATCTGGGACTGAAGTAATAATCATTTTGTAAAGTACTTATATACAAATATACGTGCCTTCAGGGAGCGCCCCCTAGTCGCTGGAGTTCACTGTTTGCTGTTTACATAGGTTGGCTTATTGGATAGGTGTTAGTCGTCTGTATACATCATCGGTAGTTATAGTACTTTAGTGTGTGAATTGAATGTTGTTGCTGATTTCAAGAATCTCAGAGAAAGGAACTAAATAGTAGGTTGTAATATATATGTTGCAAGTTTTACATGCTTTTATGTTATGTTATGTATTGTAATTGTATATTGTTTATAGGGCCTAAAACACTTTTAAAATCTACAGATTTAGCTTAGAGACATCCATCTTCCTCATCATCATTGCTTGTGATTTACTTCTTCTTCGGGTTCTTGGCGTTTTTGCCATCGGCATTTGGCTCGATTTTGGCGCGCTTCTTTGGATGCTCAATTTCATCGTCCTCGCCATCGTCTTCATCGTCCTCCTCCTCCATATCCACAACCTCAACATCGTCCTTGATGTTCTGGCCGTGTATATAGACGGGTCCACTGCCCTTAATTAGCTTAAACGTCACCTTCGATTCGTAGAACTCAACGTCGGGATTGACCGCTCGTGTCTCGCCAGCCTTCAACACGGCAATGGGAATCTGTACAGAATCCTTCATTGTGGTCACCTGTTGAGACATAGAGGAGGTCGGAGAAAATTAGTAATATACAGATAAGCGAGTGCTAAGACAGTTAGGGAATTCCAGTTAACTAGCCAAGTTTATAGATAGGCTATATTAAATATACTGCTTCAACACAGAGAGAGTATATTGGTTTCGAGTAACATATGTCTATTGGTCCATTGTAGCTGTACTGAAAAGGGGTAAGGGATGAGTAGAGCCCGTGTATCACATATGTGGATGCTTAAGAATGTTAAATACTCTTGCACAACAATGCGAAATGGCTGTGCCTGTTAGGGAAATGTCACTTAACAACTGTTAAATCCTCTGAAGCTCTACGCCTATAATCCCTAAGATTGAATGGGTGCATGGCAATCAAAAATAAACTACAGATTAGTTTTCGAGCTTAGAAGTGGAAGTGCATTAAGCTACCGGTCACGTCTCTGACGTGCCTAATTAATGTATTTCTGTATGATTTGATAATGGAATAGTTCATGTATTTCGCAAGGCTGCATAGTCTGGCTGCCAGGGTATTTGAACTTCGCTACTAGGATCGATAAGACTTCTGACCTGCCAATCAAAGTCACGCTCCATATCCCCTCCCACTGCCTATCAGCGTGTGAAATGTCAACCCCTGCTGTCATATACATTATGTATAGCCGGCGTTAACTGATTTCAATCGTTTGCAGTAATATTGAAAAATTGAGATAACCAGAACTTAAAAAAAAAAGAAAAACACGAGAGATACAAATCGTAGGCGTAGCAGAAAAGACCTATATACGGGAGCAATGATACCTTGTCGAGCATTCGACGCTCTGCACTGGCAGAGACAACATCGCGAAGCAATTCCTCCACAATCTTCCACTTGAGAACCCACAAATCGGAAAGCACGTGCTTTCTTCTTAACAGCTCTTCGAACAGTTTCTAATAAAAAATCCACTCAGTGTGAAGTACCCGACGAGAGAAACGCGTAAAGTACAAAATATAACGGTGCAAATCACAAATATGTGTGACTATGACGGTACGTTCCAATACTTGATAAGTGAGCTATAATTGCTAAAGAGTGCAGTATAGAAATTCAATTAAAATCAACTTCAAATTAGCCAACAGCTTTCTAAAAATCGAGAGCCAATGCTAATTTATAATGCAAATATAACGAGAAAGAAACACAAATATCAATTATTGAAGCACATCAACGATAATGTGGGAAGAAATGAATCATCTAAAAACTATTTAAGAAATAAAACTAAGAAAGCCATTAAGCCCTGATTCCCCATTTTCAATGAGTTCAGGGTATTGTGATTTTTAATCTATTTTTCGATTCTATTATCAATTGTCAAGAAAACTTGAATGAAGATAGTATTACAGATATAAAACTAGAATGATTAAAGACTAAAGAAATCGTCCAAGACCATACAAAAAGTTCAAGGTGTATATCCAGGAAAAGTGCGGTGGTATACTTATGAAGAAGCTACGAAAGTGTGCGAGATATGCTGAGATAACTGAAAACTGATATTTATTCAGTATTTATTCATCAATTACTTTGAGTTAATAATGGATGTTCGATACCCGAAAGAATTGTGTTAATTTTGATTGAAAGAGCACATAAGCACTTAACAGCAGATATATTACTGTCATACACTAGTAATCCTCTTATGGGATCTTTGTTCCGATTGTAACGCTGAAAAATATATTATTAGCTTCCTCAAGTATTGATAGCGCCCACAACATTATCTAAATCGTTTAGGACAATAAATAACATAAATAATCTGTCAATGGAATTTTACTAATATTTCCTCGGAATTGATATTGATATACGGCAAATCTCAATCTAGCACTGGGGATCTTTAATTTGTGTCAGACAGGTAGACGGTAGAGCTAAAATGAACATGTTCTGGCCCACTTCAGTTCGATTAAAGTGAAATTCAATAAATATTATTAAAACATTGTCAACTAGATAAGAAGGCGAGCGAGTATGGCCAAATCATTTACGGCTTTTAATCAAAATTCAAGTACTACTCCCTCAATGCCCTCTCTCTCTCTCTCTCTTCCCACGTGTCCTATTATCCAGATGAGCTCTATCACGAGCACCTGCCCAACGTATGCGGGGCTATGCGCGAAAAGTCGAAAACCTGTTGCAGCACAAATACAATTAAGAGCAAGCTACCTATTTTGACTTGGCTGCCCAAATATACCCTGAAAACCCTCGTAGTCGACTTCGTAGCGGGTATGACCGTCGGCCTAACGGCTGTGACTCAGGCCATCGCCTACGGCGCCGTCGCCGGACTGCCCCCGGTCTATGGACTATACTCGTCATTTATGGGCTGCTTTCTCTACATCATCTTCGGCACCTGCAAGGACGTTACAGTGGGTGAGTAAAACCATATAAGTGGACTAGGGATAAACAAGATAAGATTCCAACTATGTCCCAATCAACGTGGATTAAACAAGTCTTTATATATAGAAAGTTAATTGTGAAATCGATATTTAAGTATGATAACTTCACTTGAACAGGTCCCACAGCCATAATATCTATGATGGTCAATCCACATGTTGCCGGCAATCCGGACTATGCCGTCCTAATATGCTTTCTGACGGGCTGCATCATTTTGGTGCTGGGCTTTCTGAATCTCGGCGTTCTGGTGCGTTTCATGTCGGCGCCTGTGATAGCGGGCTTCACTTTGTCAGCCGCCTTGACTGTGGGCAGCGGTCAGATCAACAATCTCTTTGGCATACAAAGCCAATCGAATGAGTTTCTCAAGTCGTGGATTAACTTCTTTGGTCACATAAAAGAGACGCGACTGAACGATGCGCTACTCGGCTGCTGCACACTCATTCTGCTGCTGTTCATGAGGGTAAGTTTGTGATTATTGCTCATGGATCATGGCTAACGATAATGTCAATCAATCCAATTGAAATGCCAACAGAAACTCAAGGATCTGAAGTCCTGCGGCTGTCAATCGGTGCTTAAATATCTTTCGCTCTGTCGCAACGTTCTGGCCGTCATCATTGGCATTCTGATCTGCTATCTGATGAGTCGTGAGCGAGAGGAAATGCCATTTCGCATCAGCCAACAAATCACGCCGGGCTTACCACCGTTTCGTGCACCACCATTCGAAACCGTGGACGAAGAGGGTCAAACTGTTGACTTTAGCGAGATGATATCGAACTTGGGCAGCGCCGTGGGTACAATACCCTTACTCTGCATATTGGAGGTTGTTTCAATTGCCAAAGCATTCTGTACGTAAGCCCAACTAAATATTATATTTTATATATTATTATTATATATTATATATTTGCAGCTAAGGGCAAGATTGTGGATGCTTCACAGGAAATGATTGCCTTGGGCTTTTGTAACCTACTCAGCAGCTTCTTCTCATCGATACCCATAACGGGATCCTTTGCTCGTTCGGCAATAAACAATGCGAGCGGTGTCAAAACCCCACTGGGCGGTGCCTTTACGGGTATTCTGATACTCTTGTCTCTCGCCTTTTTGACCCAGGTCTTTGCCTACTTGCCCAAAGCCACGCTGGCGGCCATCATCATCTCTGCCATGTTGTTTATGGTAGAGTACGACACAATAGCTGAGATCTGGCGAGCGAAGAGTGAGTAGACAGACATTGGGAGAGATTGCATACAGAGAAATATATACCCTATATACCCAGTCACCTAATCAAATCTATAAATGTCTAGCATTATTTTAGACGTTTTTCTAACTAAATCCTTAATTCACATCCTTGTCTACCCATAGAACGCGACATGGTGCCTTTTGTGTTCACAGTTCTTTGCTGCTTGTTCTGGTCCCTGGAGTACGGCATGCTGGTGGGCGTCCTAATCAATGCGCTCTTCATACTGGGCAAGAGTATGACGCCACAGTTTCAGCTTGAATCACAAAAGGTAAAGTTAAATATGGCAAAACCACGTGATATGCAATTTCACTCTCGATTTGTTACCAATTCTCTAATACCAAATAGCACAACGGCCTCGAACTGTGCGTGGCTGAGTTGAAGGGTAACGTGGACTACACGGCAGCGGAGTCTTTGAATATAAGAACCGTGGCATTCGTGACGGAGCAGAAGACAATGATGGAGAAAACTGTCTCATTGGTGATTATCAAAGGCTCAGACATTGGCTCAATCGATTCAACTGTTGCGCTGGCAAGTAGACTTTTAGACTTATAGTCATATAACATATTATTAATATATTATTTGATTTTTGCTATTTAGAATCTGATATCTTTGCGGGACGATCTGCAGCTGCTGCAGTGCGAGCTTATCTGCTGGAATTGGAATATGGCAGCGGCGGGCGTCGTTTGCCGACTGCAGAGGAAGGCTCGCAACATGTTCAGATTCACGAAAAACTTTTCCGAGCTATTAGAAATGGTGGCTAATGGAAACAGCAAGAGCGAGGGGGACAAGTACCACAGCAACAGCAACGGCAACAACTGTCACTCTGACAGCAGTCAAGTTGATCAAATTTCATGACGCTTAAGTCAATAATGAAATGTGTTTTGTTTTGTACAGTTACATTTTGCGAATGGCAAGTAGTTGCACCGAAAATACCCTGTACTAAGTGCTAAAAGCTGACAGATACGAGCTGTATGTGCTACAAGTATTTCATTTCAAATAAGCCCAAAGTTTGCTTGGAGATGTCTTAAGACATTATTTCTAAATAGTTTAAGTACATAAATATATTTGCAACAAAATATCTATACTATAGATCAATTATGCTAAAATTTTTGCATAATAATTTATTTTATTATTTTTTCTTGATGTGAACTTAGCCAAGTCTGTTCAGCTACATTTCATTATAGGGTATTCGTAGCGTGATTGTGGCAAAAACAGACTTTTGGGCATTTATGACGTCACAGCTATGCAAACAACGATAACAGACAAAGGGCGCGTATTGCAGATACAGACAAAATTACCCTTTGCCCACGGCAAAATGTTGCGCGTGCTTAAAGAATTCAAACCGGTCTGGTCCATGCCCCAAACTCAATAAGAGATTCGCAGACACGCACACACACACTCTCATACTCAGACGGACACACATATACTTGCTCTCACACTCACTCAGACACATATTTGATTTGCACTGGCGCACTTACCTCAACCACGTTGAATTCATTGTCCTTTGCCTCGGCGCCCAGCAGAATCTGCTTGATAACCAGCTTCTGGCCTCGTGCATAGTCCTCGTCGGCGACAACGTCCCAGGTGACGCTGTTGTTTTCCGCGGAAAGGGTAACACCTAATAAAATCAAATATATTACTCGTGGATCTAGAAAAAATCAAATTACAACTACTTAAACATTTAACCACACAGAGACAATTTATTCTCGTGTCTGCATGCTATAGCACACATACATATGCACCAATGAACACACACACGCACTCACGAACATCCGCAACCTTGAATAAAAATGCCGGCAGCCGGCAACACACGGTGCACGGTGCAAATATCCAATTGTACCCGCTCACATAATACTCAAGCCGCTCGCCGGCAATTTATATTTACCATAAAATGATTCATCTGCCATTGCAATTATTTGATATAGTTTAAAATCTAAAATTCAAGCACCGAGCACGTGTTGAGCAAAAACTTTTGCAAAATGGTAGCTACTAATTAGGGATGAAACTGATGTTAGAGATGTGCTAGCCTTTCATGGCGTTACCAGATCTATTGGCATTAACGGCAAGCGCTAACAAGATGCAGTCGTAGTTATTTGTTCTTTGCTACTATTCAATGGAAAAGGTACCTCATACCTTACATTATATGCTTACATTGAAAAAAAGGTTTTTGTTTAAAATTGCAGTAAATAGTTAGCATAAACAAGGACTATCGGCGACTGATTGTATCGGAATTATCGATGAATGCCAGGCATCATTCCAGCCGCGTTTGACTCTCTAGCTATCGCCATTGCACGGGGCACGTGTGAAAAGTAGAGTTTTCGTAAACTTCTTAATTGGACTGTACAAGAACGTGTCTACGAGCATACAAATGGAGTCCGAATCTTTCTACGGTAATGAATCTAAACTAATTGCTAAAGTCTACCAGCGACTGCATGCTGAATGCAATAGTTGGCTTACACAGCACTACCGGCAGACTAAATACATATAAGCATATGTATATGTATGTATGTATGTATATATATTTAACGGCTATTATTCTTTTAGGTGTTACCCTCAGTGAAAAGGAGCCAATTGCACAGTTCGATGTGCCGGAAATTCCAGAGGAGTATATCGTGCACTCACACAAACTGATCATCAAACAGATATCCCTGGGACCTGAGGCGAAGTCCGGCGAATTCAACGTCGTTCAGGTATGGAAAAACACTGACCAACACTTTGATAGAGCTCTGTCTGGCTAAAAGGGGGCAGAGCGGCTGTGAGAGGTAGTGCTTTAATATCGTATAACACAAAATTACTCGCACATTTGCAGGCGGAAACGAACGTGAACGACGACGGCGAAAAGAAGACAGTCAAAATTCCCATTGCTGTTCTGAAGGTTGGAGAAACTCGCAGCTTGCGTCCAAACGTTGAATTCCCCAATGGATCCGTCACATTTAAGCTTGTCCAGGGCACGGGGCCGGTTTATGTGTGCGGCAAGGTAAACTCGTAACTCTTATTGTAATTTTCCATAAAGTAAATTATATCTCTTCTTAAGGCGGAAATGAACTTGGGTGAATATGACGATGGTCAAATGTACGAGGAGTATTCGGATGATGAAGATGACAGCGAGCTGGAGCCTGAGGACGATTGCTCTCCACAGACAAATGGCAAGAGCAATAAAAAGAAGTAATACACAGTAACAAGAAATTAAGCTAATATACAAACTATATAAAAAAAAAAGAAAAAACAATCATAATTAATAACAGAATGCAGCAAAACTGAAAGAAACATATTTTTGGTAAAGTATGAATAAACAAAAACAATCCAAAACACATCGAAATGAATTCATGTTTCATTAATTGTATTATAAAGTCTATATACATTATAATATGCATTTTTTGCCTTACTAAATTCAAAGTTGTGATGATTTTTTATCGAGAAACCTCAGGATATGAAATATTTGCATATGACGTTTTGTATTGGTCTATATTATTGGGAATTTTATTCATATTCTTTAAATATTATACTTAATTTATATAAATAATTGTGGCAGTTTTGAGAAGAATGCTCACGGAAGATAAAACAATTGTCCGCCACCATATATTATATGTTAATTACAAGCGCGCGCTACTGAGATTTTCTGTCGCGGTACGCTGCAAATGCAGAGAGAATCGTATAATTATATATAGTTTGCATATAGAATATATAGATCGTCTTACCGTATATGTATGATGCGACGCCTTTCGTCGCTGGGATGAATGAGATCTAATTTGTGGCTCCATTCGATTTGTTTCATTTCGTGACGCAGCTTCTTACGGTCAAAATATGAAATGGCGCAGCTGACGGGTATCCAGAAGACAGCCGTAACCATGACAACAGCCACTGCAAGGATGTAAGTATACAAATATATATATACCGATATATAAGGCTTTCGCAACATTTACTTACTGACTATGTTGTCTTTGAGGAAACGCAACGTTTTGGCTACATTTATCTCCTCAATAATGTCCCAAAACCGTTCAACTACATCTTGAATGGTCTTCTCGCAAACACCCTGAAAAATGATATATTAGTTAATTGATTAGCAGAAGATATAAGGGAAGTGTAGGCTATCAGAAAGTATGAAGGCATTATATCTCTACCTTATTGCAAAAGCCAGTTATGCAGGGCGTGCCATCGGGCAGTACGTCGGGTGGCTCAACTGGGAAGCATGTCTCATTGATGCTCATGCGACAGCAGCGCTTGCATGCATCAACGATGATGTCGCACATGCAGCTCTGCAGGCCTTGCGTCTCGCAGTAGGGCACGCACTTGCCATTGCGGCACTGGCCGCGCTCTTGGCAAATGGTGCCATCGGCCATGGCTGGAGATTTGGGGCATTCGGCATGAGAGCCGGTGCAGCGTGCCTCCTGCTCACAGGTGGCGTATTGAGCTTCGCGACATTTCATGGCCGCTGGCATAAATTGGCAATTCTGACAGCAGGGCGAATTCTTGTCGCTGCACATGGCGCCCTGATTGCGACGCAGTTTGCAGTTCTTGTCGCAGCACGAGTCGTTGTCCTCGGTACCCAGCAATCCGGCGTCGCACTGCTCATCGCCCTCGACGCGCAAATTGCCACAGAAGGATTCCTCCGGCTCCGAGAAACAGCGTCCAGACTTCGCCTGCAGAACTTTGCGTATGGAACGCAGCGAACAGGGTGAAAATTTCTAAAAATAAACAATTATCAGATATATATGTATATATTAATGCTCCATATATAAATGCCATTCACTTACCTTGTTATTCACATCGTAGCCGCTCACAGAGTAGGTGTACATTAAAAAGCTGCCACCCTGAGAGGCACTGGGCGAGCACTCGGGTATATCGGGATCATGCTCCGATCCCCAATTGTGTCCAAATTCATGAGCAGTTACGAGATCAGCCTCGCGCGTTATCACGCGCTGGCCGTAGTGATTACGAGAGCTACTGAGACCCGAGTTCAGATAGAGCGTATAACCATTCTTGAAGTATTCTTGGAAAAGTTGTTCAGAAAATGACATTAATTAGCATATATTCTAGAAAATCTGATAAGCTAAAGTAAATCATCATAAATTATATCAAACGCAGAATACTCTAGTCGGGCTTACCCGACTATAAGCTACCCGAGACCCTGCGCAGAGCACATTTTTAATAAACGATATTTCTAACAAGTGTGGAGTGGCCATAGCATATTTGGTCTTTAGCTGAGCTATCGGAAAATAATATTTAAAATATTATTTATATTTATAAGCGAGACTGGCCAATGTAGATTTAAGACAAACTGGGGACAGAATTAAATTCAAGTCAGCTCTATATAACTATCAATATCGATATCTAAAATATGCTCTGCAAGGATTTCTGAATTCAAAAGAAAGGGAATAAGAAACACAACAAGAAAAGAACGAAATAAAGGGGGCTAAGCGAAATGATAATGATAAAAAACATTATTTTGCGTATATATAAAGATCGGATAGGGTTTGCAACCTGGTGTGCAGATACCACCCACAGAATTGCGGCGTGGTGAACCGACGTATGCCAAGCCTAAAATGCCGCCTTCGAATTTGAGATCGGTAAATAGATGAGCTAAACAAAAGTCTTTATGGCTGTATTCCCGTGAGAAGACCTACATAAAGCACCATCGAAATGTTAGGTAAGCAAGAGATGAGAGGTGAGAGAGAGTTAGCAGTAGAACAATATATACAAGTTGTAGCTATACAAACAAGTTACAGATTAATCGATCGCGGATTGCAGTTCAGACTTACTTCCAGCAAGTTGCGTACATCCCATTTTTCACGTATCATATTGTAGTGAGCTTCGCCGCCACGCAAGCGCGTTGGCTCCGAGTGCACGACGATCTTCTTGATCACAAACCCCATTCCCTTGAAACCCTCCTGGTCGGAGCGATCCTGCCATACAGTATCATTGTAGATTTTGTGCACCCGATCGATAAGGCTTATCTGAAAGCAACAAGCAAGGTAATTAATTGATAGTCGAAATGAATAGGAGGAGGGAAATGCCGAATGCCACTCACTAGGTAATTGATAGTTGTCTTTGTATTGCCACCGCCCATCTCTTGAAAGAAACGATAGTCTGCAACCAGCAACAATGGACACCTCGTCTTGGTGGGCGTGTACTCGTATTGATCAGATTGGCGTTTCTCGCGCGCGTGCACCTCATTGTCCTTGGCCTCTAGCTCGAGGCCCTCTTTGATATAGCCACAGGTTTTGGGCACCTGGTCACCCGGTTCAGCATGATTGAGTTTAACATCGGAAGATTTGTAGGCGACCATCGTATGCTTTTTGGCTGTGGGCAAGTGGCGCCAGGAAGGCTCTATGTGGTAAGTTTCTTCGGGCAGTTCTATGGACATGGTCAGGGTACCATCTTCAATGTGCGCGCGCACCGACGACTCCAACTCGCCAAATACGCGACCCGTATAAAAGTTGTCATGATCTGGAATTGAAAACGCATTATTTGAACAATTGTCTGATGTCCGAGAGCTGCATAATTGCGCCCTTACCCAGGTGTACAACAGTCTCGTTGCCATCGGCATCCACGGCATAGGCACGAAAGTTGCTGTGCAGCACTTCGCGATGTGGATGTAAAATCACGCGAAAGTTTTTCCCCAGTGTTTTAAACTCCAGCTCTTTGATAGTATTATATGGATTGCTGCTCTGTTTAGCCCCCCTCTTGATAATCCGATGAACAATGTCATCTTTGTGGAAAACTTCGTAGTGGCGCAGTGTCCGCTTCAGGGCAACTGTGGTCGGAACAATTCGTTATTTGAATGAAAAAGAATACAGTTATCTTCAATGCGATACTTGCCACTGTTTTCGACCAAAAGGCATGCGAATATTACACAAAATATGATTGAAGCACAACAATTAATGCATTTTGTAAACATTTTTCGTCTCAATTGATCGAGCAGTGTTGCCAAACACTCATAGCTTTAATGTGTCAGGGTTGCACATCTGCCGATGACTCCAGTCTGTATCTGTTCGATAACTAATTATAGTGACAGCAATGGCGCGATAGCAGAGTGGCGCTTGTCTTCAAAACTTTAAATTTAACTACTTGGAATGTTTAGATTTGACTGATTTGGAGCCACCGGCTGCACGCGGATCGACTGAAACGGGTATGGGCGCCAATTTATAGTCCACACCATAAAATTGACCATTAAGAGACTTTCGCCTTGGCTTGGGCTGACTAAATAACTTATATTAATCGGGAGTCTCTTTAATTAAGGAAATGAAAATAAATACTTGTTAATATTTGCACTAAACAATGTCACATTGACAAAGTGCTCGGGAACGTTGTCCAGAAATTGTCTATAACGGCAACGCATATACTGATTTTTGCGTACAGAAAGAACTGGCTTCAAATGATCCAGGTGGCATTTAAACATTGGCAATACAACCCAGTCCTTGTCGGGAACATTGAGAAAATCACGCGGGCTGAGAGTTTTCTCAACATCTTTCTCTTTGTCCTTCGGCTTGAATTCCTCTTCAATTTTCGCAATATCAAATCGGGCTGGAAAATTTGTAAACGGTTCGCAGATTGGATTCGTCGTCATTTTGACCAAAATTTATACAAAATAATTTTCGTTGCTCAAATGTTTTTTGTCGCCTACTTAGTGTGTTTATAGTTGAACAATGTATGAATATATTCGGATTCTACTAAATGTTATATTTGGCTTATTTAATCAAATTTTTTTAGTGTGAATTTATGTCAATTTACAGGTTAAAACATAGATTTACAATTGTATTTACTGGGGCTGGACACTTAATTTAAATTGTTGCTAAAAACGTTGATAATATTTCCACATTTAACTGAATTTCTGCAATTCGGCCATATTCACATAAAATATGGCCGCCATATTCATATCAAATATGGCTGTCAATTGTATTTCCGCAACTTCGCCTCAAATATGGCAGTCGGTATCGTTCGGCTCCAACTTGCCCCATATTCTTCTCAAATATGGCTGACACTTTTATTTTTGCAACTCTGCCATATTCGCCTCAAATATGGCTGTATTTATTTTGTGCTTGAGTGCGATCAATACCTCCCTGTTGGTAATGGCACGCATCTCATTGGCCACGTATTCGCCGTACGTGGCGAATTCGTCCCGTTGCAGCGAACTAGCCCCAGCCAACTGCTGCTGAGGTATTGGGGAACTGGCTGGCTTTGGTGGTGACAGCGAAGTGGCATTCACTATGGCATTGACACGTGGCAGGCGCAGTGTGCCACCCGTTAGCCCGGAGCTGGAGGTTGCGGTCAACACATTGCTACCATTCCCATTGCCATTACCGTTGACGTTCTGCGAGGCCGTCTGCAGCGTGGATGCGGATAGAATTGTAGTGCTGTGCGTGCCATTCGGATCGAAGTAGAGGCGCTTGGGCGGCGGCGGATGCAGCTGATGCTGCGTCTGCTGCTCCTCGAAATACCCATTCTCCTGATTGGACGTATCGCGCCGCTGTATTTTGATGATACGCGTTGGCATCACATGCACAGAGGAGCTGGGACCTCCGCCACCAGCGTTGGGCGTCGAGGATGTCGACTGGTAGTGGAGCTCGCCACTTTCGTTGGCCTGAAAGCTGACCGATTCCACAGCATTTGCAGTGTGATGCAATTCCATCAAGGACTGCTGTTGGTGGTGTGGATGTGGATGCGGATGTGTATGGGGTAGGGAATGGGTGTGGGCATGGGTGTGCTGTTGCTGCTGGTGTGTATGTGTCTCGACCGCCTCGTTCTCATCTTCGTTGATGTGCACGTACGTGCCACTGAGTTCTTTGTTTAGCTTGGGTTTGGTATCCACATCCTCCTCCCCACCGGGCTCCTCGTCCTCAGTATCCTCTATATCTTTGGTCGTCTCCTCGATCAGCTTCTCCAGCTCCTGTGCTCGACTGCTCGCGTGCGATTTGCGCGGCGTTACTATGTACTCGTCGTTCATATTGTTGCCTTCCGTGCTGCCAGCGGCGTTCACGTCGCCCAATATATATTTTTGTACTGTTGCGTCGTCCTTGTCTTTGGAGCGGCCTTTGGTGGAGCGACACGCGAATGGGGAACTAAGAAAGACGAGATTCTTAAAGCCAAACCACTTTGAATTGTACGGCTCCTTGCGTTTCATGCGATTAATCTCGCGATGATATTGTGTGCGGAGTGTATGGAACTTTTTCTCCAACTCTGGTATGGGTATGTTACCGCCGAGAACTTCGCTAACTTCGTTTAGTAGACGCTGTTTGACATCCTTCTTGCGATACTCGTCGCATGTCATGTCCCACAGTCCGCGTCGCTGTCGGTACTCGCTGATCAGCAGCAATGTCTTCTCTCTGGTCCACTCCATTTTTAGATACAGCTATAGCTGACTGAAGAGCCGGGCCACTGGCAACGGGCAGCGGGCAACGGGTAACGGGCAGCGGGTGAGGCGACGTCTGTATAAACGATGTCACAGTCACAGAACAATGAGTTCTACGAGGCGCTCTATGTGTATATGTATGTATCTCTCTCAGTGTATGCGTTCGTGTGTGTGTGGACGCCGCTGCAGTTAGTTGTTGATCGCGGCGACGGTGGCTGCAGCTCCCTTTAATCGAAAACAAAATTGAAATTAGCACACGCCTCGATGTGTCGCTTGTTAAGTATATAAAAATAGTTTTTAATAGCCACTAAGGCGTTTTCCTTTACCTGCAGCAACGGGCGCTCGCTAGCAGCAGCAACAGCAGCAAATTTTGTATTACTCCAAAGCACAATTGCAACAGCAGATGCTACATTATTGTATATTGCAATTTTTATATTTGATTGATGAATAGCTAGCTCATTGGTAACAATAAAAAAGTTACAGACTGGTAATAGCAAATAAAAACTGTGACTGTTTTTATTTATTTTTCAAGTAAAAAATTCGCGTTGTTTTTATTCGCCCCTCACACTTATACCTGGAAAACGGGAACTGCCAACTTGCAATGTTTGTGTATCTAATTGAGTTTTCGCATGTATATCGATAGCGTATATCGGCTGGAAATTTAACAAGTTTTTGAGTTCTTGCCTCAAAACAGTTTACTTTTATTATTCTGCTGTTTGACTTAACTCCTAAGTCAAATTTCACTCTGATTTTGTTAATAAATAATGACTCTGACTATCGAATGTATTTGGGATAGATTATATGTGCTCACTGTCTTATGAATAATAATTAAAAATCAAGGAAATTATATTATTTATTAATTTTTGATATTAAAATAATTAAACAGATATATCAAAGACGAACATACAGAGTTTGTGTTCTCTATTACATTATCGATAGTCGATAATAATCGGTATATCGAAGTAAAACAAAAAAAATTGAAGGAGAGACCCCATTTTTTGGTTTAATTTTATTTGAGCAATGGCTAACGATGATGAAAACAATTTGGGCAAGCTGGCAGAGGAATCTCTGAAACGTAAGGAGCGATTACAAAAGCTGCGTGAACAAGCGCTATCTAAGTCTACGGAAACCAAAGGAGGAGGTGAAAAATTGCCAAAGTAAGATTGGTATGAGCTCTGTTTGTTTACATGTGAGTAAAATGTTTTGGTATTTCAGGCCAGTGTTTCGCAGCTATAAGCCACATAATGAAACTACAGAGGGAGAAGTACTGCCACAAGAACCCACCGGGGACATTGAAACTGCCATCCAGTCACAGCTTAATTTGCTGCAGCAGCCAATGGTTATCGATGAAATAGACATCACGAACCTGGCTCCACGCAAGCCGGATTGGGATCTAAAGCGGGACGTGAGCAAAAAGCTGGAACGACTAGAGAGGCGAACACAGAAAGCCATTGCCGAACTTATACGCGAGAGACTGAAAATGAACCAGTTTGAGGATATCAGTCAGGCTGTAAATGTGGCCACGGCGCAAGTACAAGCGGAAAAAAATACGGATGAAGATTATTAAGCGCAAAACTGATCGACATAAATAATGTTTAATTAAAGCACGGTTTAAATTAATTAACTAACAATCATCAAATTTATACAATACTTAACTAACTAAATATTAGTTCGCCTATTTCCGATTAGCTCTGCGACTGGAGTTTTCTTTACCACCGACTAAGCGTTCCTTGAGCGTGAGTATTTCTGCAAGATATATGATATATGCTCATAACAGTATATATTTGTATTTAGATCAACTTACGAGTCGTATACTTTTCCTCAAGGCCCTTTGCAAAATTTCGCATAGATTCCAGCTGCTGTGGAATTTCTTCACGCAGCTGCTGTATGGTTAAGCGCGCCTGCTGCAACTCCTCTTCTTGCATGCTCAACAGCTTTTCCTTCTCCTTTATTGCCTTCTCCTGTTGCAGTGCCACCTCGGTTCGCCATTTGATTGTCTTTTTCTGGGTGAGCAGTTCTTGCGATTGCTTGAGGATGATTTGGTTCGCTTTGGCTATTTCATCAGAAGCCATTTCCAGTGCTTGACGTTTTGTATGCAGAATCTTCTTCTCCGCCTCCAGCTCTGCAGCAATGTTGGCCTGCATATGAAAATTAATCAGTATATAAATAACCGAGAATAGATGTTACTCACTTTCTCTTTATTTCCCTTTTGTATATTCTCCTGTAGCTCAAGTGTGTGCTGCTTTAAGTCTTCTATTTTGTACTCCAACTTGCGCTCTTGTTTCTTAGCAGCCGTTAATTCGGTATGAAGTTTTTCCTGCTGCTCCTTCAAAGTGCTAATTCGCGATTTGCAGCAGGAGAGCTCTTCGTTTAAGCTCTGATTGCGCTTCTCGGCTTGCTCGTGCATGGTTTTCAGTTCTCCCTTCTCTAACGTGATTCGTTCCAATTGAGCCTGTAGTCCAGCAATCGAACGTCGGTTGCGTTCCAACTCATTATTCCGTTGCTCGTTCAGCTTTTCCAAAGTGAGTTGCATTTCTTTCATCTCCGCGGAGTGCTTTTCAGTAAGCTGGCGTGTATTCTCGGCCAATGTCTCACGCAATTTGGCATTATCGGAATTTAACTGATCTATGTGCGCATTCTGAGCATTTAATTCCATTTGCAGCTGCTGCGTGCTCTGCTCCACCAAAAACAGCTTCTTGTGTGTTGCATCTAACGCCGCATTAATATAAAAGAGCACCGTGTTTAGCGGAGCAGAACGGCAGGGCAAACACAAATGAACCAAATTCTTGAAGGAGCGTATTTCCACGAACTGGAGAAGGTAGTCGTGACTCTGTTGATCGGCGATAGTTTCCCTGGAAGATAGGCACAGCTCTAGCTTGCCGGCCTGGCAGTCTTTCAGCATACGCACAACATTTTCCATAAAGCCAGCGAATGTAACATTTAGCGACTGATCCTGTTTTAGCTCTTGAAAGGATGCGCTGTCTACAGTGGTTATATACATGCGCCGCTGGTCGCATTTCTCGGCCAAACGCAATTGCTGCAAGTGCACGTATAATGTATATTTACAATTAAAGATCGTTTGCTGCAAAAGTGACTTACGATTAGCTCCTTGAAGTCGACTTTTTCGGCGTACAGTAAACAAGCTTTTTTGGCGCGCATTAAGTCCCTATCGGCGGTAAAGGTAACTAGCATTTCCACGGTGGGCATTATATGCACCACATTCTTTTTGTTGTCCATATTATCAAAATATGATTCTTCATTACTAGGCGCCCACATTCTTGAAAACAAAAAATTAGTAAACAAACAAAACTGTACTCGATTAAATGCTATCGATATTCCGACATCAACTGAGTTTGTTTTCATCGCATCACCATTAATCGCTTTAATCGCCCATACGATATAAAAAATAAAAGTGTAAGTAGAGTGCACGCGAAAAAAAAGCACGAAGATAAGTAGCATCCTATATGTCTGTAAGTACCGTCAATACAGTGTCAGTAACAAGTTGATCAATATAATGTGGATTTATCTGTCAACTCTTTGCAGACTGCGAAAGTCTTTGTGGGCAGCTTGCCGCCTGGCTGCAAGCCCGAGGAGCTGCGACATTTGTTCACAAATTATGGCGTGGTAGTCGAGTGCGATATTATGAACCGTTGCGGATTCGTACACTTGGAAACCATTGAAATGGCCGAGGCAGCCATCGCGGCTCTTAATGGCGTTGAATTCAAGGGACAGGCCATAGTCGTGGAGCCGGGCAGACCCAAAGACCGACGTAGTGGTGGTGGAGGTGGAGGTGTAAGCGGTGCCGGGGGTGGTGGTGGTGGAGCAGGCGGCGGTGCCGGCAATCGCAGACCCATGCCAGGTAAAGAGTCCCATATACATTTCAGTACTATGATTGATCGATTTATTTCCAGGACGCGGGGGTAATACTTTCAATCGTGGGAGCCACACGAGTGGCAATAGTTTTCGATCAGCTGGAGGTAATCGGTCATCAAGCACAAATGGCAGCCAATTCGGACCAGTGCGAAATGAGGGAAACTTTAGGCAGCAGCGCAGTACGCCCTACAGCAAGGGCTTGCCACAGCATAACCAAAACTTCGATGGCCCAACGCAGCCATTCAAAAACAAATTCAGCCAAGGCATGACTCCCAATGATTACTATGGCAATAGTTCGATTGGAGCTGGAGCTGGTGGAAGCCAAAGGAGTGGCGGATCGAGTCACAATATTGGGCAAGATCGCCGTGGTTTTGCACTGCCCGCTGTCGATCATCATCATCATCATCATCAACAGCAGCAGCAGCCACATCACCATCAAGTCCCCTTTGCTGCAAAGCAAAGTCGCTTTGGCAACAGTCCAATGGTGCCTAGTGGAAGTGCAGATGCTGGCGGCATGTATCAGCGCAATCGAAACAATTCTGTCATACACAGGTGGGTGTCATGGTGCCTGAACAGTGCTGTAAGTAAACTAATTTTTTGTTATTATTGCAGTGGCAGCCAGCAAGGTGGTGGTCGTGGTGGGTTCAATGCCAGTCGGGGCGGTTTTGGCAATCGTGGTAGTGGCTTCAGTGGCCGCCGCGGTGGTGCCAACGGCAGCAGCATGTCTCAAAATTTTAACAAACACGGACCAGCTAACAACAATCACAATAGTCACAATCGCAATGCAGCAAATGCATATCATTCAGATTTTCCGCCCTTGGGTGTGCCAGGAAATCGAAATCGGTATGCAAAGACTTGTCCCAAATATCGATAAATATGCTACAATAACACGTTAATTTCTTACACAGTTTCAATGGCCCAAATGTGAGCGGCAACAGAAGATTCTGAAGTTAAGTCATCCTCCTGTATGTAACTTTTAAACATGGACCCTATATAATCTAAGTGAATGCTAACATAATAGCCGAATTTTGTTTTCCAATAATTGCGCGCGTGCAACATCTTAAGTTAAGACATAAAGTGTGAAAACAGTTTTAATTTTTTAATTTAATAACAAGAACGCGTTATCCATAAGACCAAACCAATCAATCAGTATATTTGTTAATTGTAATCATTAAGTGTGCAAAACAATATTTAATTATTTTAGCAATGTGCAAATTGTGTGACATGTTCTTCCCAAATGGCCGACGACTTACGATATTATCAATACAAATATCAAACTATTACAAGCAGTTTTCAATAAACATACATCAATATAAATATACGAAAGAGTTTGCTTTCATTTGAAATTATAAGCTAGTGTAAAAATACTAGATTATAGATTTGTAATATTTTGGTAACATTGTTCACAAGTCATCGATAGCAAGGTTCAAATTAATCGTTCGTATCATCGGGAATCGAGCAACAGTGGCATTTGATTAAAAACATTTGCATTTGCATTTAGTTAAATGTCTGATAAGGTACACTGTTGTATTTGAAGTAAGTTTGACTGATAAGGCAGCATAACAGTATGCTTTATCTAACTATTTATAATTTTCCTACATAGCGCTTCAGCACAGCCAAAGACACCTACGCACATACATATACGCACGCAAGCAAACAGTGTTGATGATGTTAACGATCGATTCGTGTTATTGTCTGAAGGCTTTTGTCTTTTTGTTAATTACCATATGTTGTTTGGAGGTCGGCAGTGCAGATATACAAACCAGCTTGCGTGGAAAGCTAAAGTTTGCACATGTGGTAAGTCGACGAAAATGGCTTGTGCCATATGGTATAACTAAAATGTGATCCCATGCAGATTTACAGACATGGCGACCGAATGCCTGTTGACCCGTATCCTACAGATCCCTGGAATGATAGGAAATACTGGCCCACGGGCTGGGGACAGTTGACCAATGTGAGTAGTTAATCGCGCTGTGATTCACATGCTGAAAGCTGTTTTGTTTTCCCTGATAGCGCGGCAAGCTCCAGCATTATCAGCTTGGCAAATGGCTGAGGAGTAGGTACAGCTCATTGTTGGACACGAAGTTCGACAATGAACAGATTTTTGTGCAGTCCACTGATGTGGATCGAACACTAATGAGTGCGGAGTCCAATTTGGCTGGCCTATACGAGCCCGTTGGCGACGATGTCTGGAATGAGCAAATCAAATGGCAGCCGATTCCGGTGCATACAATACCCGAAAAGGAGGATTCGGTATGGTTGAGTCACTATTACTATAATTAGCAATGTCTTTAATATATTACATTATGCCCACACAGATTTTAGCTGCCAAGGCGCCATGTCCAGCTTTCGACTACTATTTGGAAACATTTCAGAAGTCCGATCAGTTCCAATCTTTGTTGGCGCGCTACAAGAAACTCTTTGACTACTTGTCAAATAATAGCGGCAGGGTTGTTAATACATTTATAGATGCACAATTTATTAACAACACGCTGTTCATCGAGACACTGTACAACAAAACTTTGCCAGTGTGGGCGCAAAAGGTTTATGGCAGCCCCGAACTGACTTATGCCTCCAACTTTGCCTTCTCGATCAATACACATACGCGAAAGCTGGCGCGCCTTAAGGCCGGACCTCTGCTTAAGGATGTACTTAATCGTTTCGTGACCAAGCATAAGAAGGAGTTGAAACCGGATCGGAATGTGTTTATTTATAGTGCGCACGACACGACAGTTGCCAACATGTTGAATACCCTCAAACTATTCCAGGTAAGAGCATAACATATAATGTACAGTTTTCTGCAGGGATGACCCGCGAGTTCACATTATCGTTTTCTCTCTCACACTTATTTTCACTAATAATCTCTGTTAACAGCTGCACAGTCCGCCTTATACAGCGTGCATACTATTTGAATTGCGCGTGGATGATAACGATGCTCCATTCGTATCGGTTTTCTATAAGAACACAACAGCGGAACCGCTGCCTATGGATATTCCCGGATGTGGTGTATCCTGTCCGTTGTCGAAAATGTTTCAGTTATACGATGATGTTTTGCCCGATAATTGGGCGGATGAATGCAAGCGATCGACACTGACTATGACGTACGAGGAGGCTAATCTGGGCGCAGCAACAGGCAAGTTATCCGAAGAAAGCTACTCTGCATTCCCTAACCCATATAACAAACTTCATATATTCAAGTAATACTAATAATAATCCATAACAATAAAGAATGACAGAGCTAGTCTTTTATGCTATCACTTGTTATATATGTATGTTACTCCTAGTTCTTTACTTCATTAATTTCCTCTTTTCTTATTTTAATGGAATTGGAATCATATTTTGTATTTAATTTTCAGGTATTTGGTTTTCTTACTATGCTTATGTCACATGTCTATAATTCTCTTTTACTTATTTTGTAATTTGGTATAAATTCTATATAAGTTTTCATTACCAATTATTCATTTAATTTCCCTGTTATTTTTACTCGTACGCCAAATCATTCCCATTTCTATTTTGTACCTTATTTTTCATTTTCATTATTTATTTTAGTTCCCAGTATTTGTTTATTTTCCCAGTATTGTTACATCTCAGTAACAGGTATGGTATTTCCCGTTATATTTGGAAAACTTCTCAATTATTTAAAATCTATTTTAGTTTCCGGTGATTGGCTTAAATGTAACATTTATGATATAATAATAATTATATTTATACATTTATACAGGCATTCTTATAGGAATTATTGTCATTCTGCTCCTCGCCAGCTACGGACTGATGATATATTATCGGCGCAGAGACTACAAGGTGCATAATTCCTACGCCCAAATGGCGTAGATGAGACCTACGATAAGTCTTTGATAAAGTAAAGAATTTTGATCAATAGGAGCTCTGAGATAAGCATGAACACAAATTGAGCACTTTTGATTTAAACTCACTAATGAATAGATAATGCTCTCGTATATTTTAACCGTAGGTGAACAATATTTACGGTAATTGAAAATGTTATTTGTTGAATCATTTAGTATATAAGCTCATATGATCTTGTTTCTTTTGTTAAACGATGAAAAACAAAGACTGTGAAGAGTTACCCTGAAGTTTCTTACACATTTACATGTGAACTTATTATTAATATATAAACACATACATATGTATGTATGTGAATGAATTTGCATTTACGAGTATAGGCATTTTTTGAAATCTTGTTGTACCAAACATATTTTGTGGACTGTAATAAAACGGGCTCAAAAATAAAGCAAAATATGAAATCACAAAATCGTTTACCATTGTTAAATAAATCAAAGAGCAGAGATGATAAAGTAATCCAAATAAATAACAGTTGAAATGTAAAGCTGCAGGCAAATTCAAACGCTATGCGAAAATAAACATGCAAAAATGA
Source organism: Drosophila aldrichi (assembly GCA_035045965.1). Classification (NCBI taxonomy): domain Eukaryota; kingdom Metazoa; phylum Arthropoda; class Insecta; order Diptera; family Drosophilidae; genus Drosophila; species Drosophila aldrichi. Next base: position 655,944 of record JAWNOM010000038.1, read on the forward strand.
ATATGGGTATGTGAGCTCGACAAATCCTGTTACTAAATGGACATGTCGTTGTGTGTGTGCGTTCCTCGTCTCTAACTTATGCTTTGAACTCTACACTCGATTTGAAGCAAACAGCTGTAACGAGAAGATCCAATTATTGCTCGCTCACCTCTCAGTAGGGCAGAAGTGCATACGCATATACACACACACACACACACGCGCGTCTAAGATTAATGTGGGTAAGAGCTTCATGGTCAGTGTAGGAGTAGAAGAACATCCCGCTCTTTCGCACTCATCGCGTGGCTGCCAGATGACGTTGCTCGCGGAGAGCACAAGAGAGTAAGGAAAGTGAGTGAATATCAAATTAAAATGACTGTTCTAAATATTCCACTAATGTAAGTGTATGTGTGTATGCATATGCTGCATGGACAGAGAGTAGGAGTAGGAGAACAACAGGCATCTCATTCTTTCACACTCATCGCGTGGCTGCCAGATGACGTGGCTCGCGGAGAGCACAAGAGAGTAAGGAACGTGAGTGAATATGAAATGTCCCGCCAATGTAAGTGTATGAGTGTGCTGCATAGAATAGGAGTAGAAGACTTTACAGATTTGTATATAAATAGTGAATATTATATGTATTTGTAATTTAATATGTTAGATGTCTATAGTGAGGACACTCAGTTATTTTTTATTATCTATAATTTGTTTATTTTGCTTATGCAACGATTTTTTGTTTGTTTGACTTAATTATGTAAAGATACGGATACGTTTAGAGAATGAACTATAGTCTATATACAAGATACATAAGCTGACGACGAATAGAATAGACGATTGTGTAGAACCTGTGTTGGCCACGCCCTGCAGCTGACTGGGAGCCTGGCTGGGAATGTACCTGGCCACGTCTATCTGTATGCCTTGTCGTCCGAGTAGATGATGTACGGCTGATGCTGATGCTGGTGATGCGTCAAGCTCTCGGCCCCATCGGCGCTGGCAGCACCACCGCCAGCGCCCGCACCACTGAAATACGACATGCGCGACATGGTGGAGTAGGCGGCCGCAGCTGCTGCCTGCTGCACTGCCAGCTGCTGCTGCGCCTGCTGCTGCTGCTGCTGGCGCTGGTTGAGATTCTGCGTCGACTGATGGATGGAGGCCGCCTTGTGCGGCAGCGTGGCATAGTTCGCCTGGTAAGGGGGCACGGCATAGAGCGCTGCACCTGCTCCGTTCTTGTAGCTGTAGGCGGCATTATGGGCGCCCAGCTGCTGCTGCTGCATGGCCGGCAAGCCCATCATGGCGGCGCTCTGCTGGTACTCGGCGTTGCTCATGCGCAGCCTGATGATGCAGATGATGATGATGAGGATAGCAATGAAGGCGACGACGCCGCCGACAATGCCAATGATCAGTGTGTCATCGTTGCTGATGATCGGCGCTTGGGCCTTCATTAGCGGCGCCTTGGTCTTGATCTTCATGATGGTGGGCTGCGTGGGCTCCATGCTCCAGATGATGAGCGGCTCCTCCGTGTGGGCGCTGCTGCTGGTGCGCGTCACCAGCTGGCTGGAGGCGGAGCTCTTGTGCAGCTGCGGCATCGAGGGGCGCGCAGACGTGGAGGTCATCCGCCGCGGATCGCAGGTGAGCTCGTCGTCGCCCACCTCGGTGAGCTTGCGGCCGATCAGGTAGCTCGGCTGGCGGCATAGCAGCTCCGACATGCTCGAGCTGGGCAGCCAGCGGCGCAGAGCACGAGCGTCGCAATTGCAGTTGATGGGATTGCTGTCCAGACCCTGCAGCTGCAGGCTGGCTCGACGGTCGTCCAGGGCATTCAGGAACTGCGGCACCAGCGAGGCAATCTTCGAGCCCTCCACGTTGAGGGTCAGGTGCGAGGAGCGCGGCACTGGGAACAGCAGAGCTGGAGGCAGGGCGGTCAGCGAGGTGTTCTGCAGCTTGATGGTCAGGTCGCTGCTCTTCAGGCCGGCCAGAGTGCCAGATGAGATGGACTTCAGGCGGTCGCCTCGGATGCCAATGGAGCTGAGTCTCGGGTGCTTCAATGGCTGTATTTGCTCGCTGCCTATGGTCGCATCCTTGACCTCAATGTCGAGCGTCTCCAGGCCAGGTAGCAGCTCCATGATGCCCTGCACATCCAGGTAGCCCAGCAGGGGCAGCTCGTAAGCCTCCAAGTTGGCCAAGTTGCCCAAAGGCTTGAAGGCGTTCTTCTCGATGCGGGTGCAGAGCGGCAGGTGGTTGAGCTTCAGGGTGCGCAGCATCTCCAGGTGGGCAAAGTTGGACTGGGAGATGAGGTCGAAGCTGTTGTTGGACACGTCCAGCTCCTGCAGCACCTGCAGCTGTGGCCAGGCCAGCGAGATGTCGTTGAGGGACTCGAGCCTATTGCTGGACAGATCCAGGGTCTCCAGCAGGGTGACTCTCTGGAAGGCCTCCGCCTTGATGTTGCGCAACTTGTTGTTCGAGAGATTCAGATACTGCAGGAAGGGCGTCTCCAGCAGCTGCAGCTCCTCGATGCCTGTGCCGGCCAGATTCAACTCCCGCACAGTTTTCGGTTCATGGAGCACATTGTGCACCGCCTGCATGGTGAGTGGATTGTAGGAGAGATCGATGCGCTTGATGTTCACCATGATGCTGTCGTCTCTGGGCAGCTCCCTAATGCGATTGTGGCTCAGATCTACCGAGGAGACGAAAAAGTGGCGCAGCTGCAAGGCCTTCAGTGGCGCGTACTCAAACCGATTCCTGGCCAGATTTATGTTCTCCAGCATGTGCAGCTTGGTGTGCTCAAAGACATTGTCCGACAGCTCGGCCAGCAGGTTCTGCTCCAGATTCAGCTGCTCCAGCCGCACCAGACCCTCAAAGGTGCGCTCGCCAATGCGATCGAGGTTGTTGTGCGACAGATCGAGGATTTGCAGCTGGGTGGAGTTGTGGAAGGCCATTTCGCTGACCATGTCCAGCTGGTTGTGCGCCAGGAGCAGCACGCGCAGGCGTGGCAGGCGCGCAAAGTCCAGCTCCTCAACCGTCTTCAACTGATTGTGCGACAGATCAATGTACTCCAAGTACTGCAGCGAGCCAATCAGCTCCGCCGGGAAGAAGGAGAACTTGTTGTGGGCCGCCTTGATCTCGCGCAGGCGAGGATGAATGCGGAACGAGGAGGGGAACAGGTAGCTGAGCTGATTATGCGAGATGTCCAACTCCTCGATGCCCGTGCCCGTGTTGAAGAACTCGCCCTTGAATGCCGACAATTGGTTGCCGTGCAAGTCCAAACGTTTCAGCTGCATCACGTTGACAAAGGCGCCAGCGCGGATCGAGTTGATCTGGTTGTTGGACAAGTCAATCGAGCTGATGTTCCATAGGTTCACAAAGCTGCCGTCCTGCAGCTCCTGCAGCTGGTTGCCAGCCAAGTAAATGTGCTTCAGATCCTGCAGCCCACCCAGCAGATCTCCGCTGAACTGCCGAATGCTGCACCGGCTAAGATCGATGATCTGCAGTCGAGAGAGAGGCCGGAAGAGCGCTGGCATCAAAGGCATCAAATGATTTCCACTCAAATTCAACGATTGCAAGTTCTCCAAGTCCTCAAAGATGTTCAGACTCAGCTCCGTTAGGCTATTGCTGCTCAGGTCCAGGCTGCGCAGCTCGGGCAGCGTCAGCGGATTGTTGCCCAGGCCACTGAGCTTGTTCTGGCCCAGCTTCAGCTGCATCAGGGTGCCCTCCAGGCCCGCAAAGGTATCCGCATTGATCATGACCAGCGAATTGCCCGACAGATCCAACGTGTGCAGACTGCTAAACATTTGGAAGCTGCCAGGCGGCAGCTCTCGGATAACGTTCCGAGATAGGGACAAGGTGGTAATGTCTCCCGCCTGGACGGAGCCGAGAATCTCCGACGACAGCGCTGCCACGCGATTGAAGTCCATTTGCAGCGAGGTCAGCTGGGGCAGACGACCCAAAGCGCTGCCGGGCACCAAGAGAATATTATTATCCCGGATGATTAACGTTTGCAGACTCTCCAGACCCTCCAAGGCGTCGTCCTCAATCTGCCATAAAGGAAATTACATCAGTCTCTCCCGCTCTCTCTCCCTCTTACTATGTATATTTATGTATTATGTATACGCACCGTTCGCAGCGAATTGAGACTAAGATCCAGATACTTGAGTGAGGTCTGATCTCGGAATGTGCCAGACGGAATGCTCGTTATGCTATTGCGACTCAGGTCTAGGCTCTCCAGAGACTTGACTACCTGCATGTGGGTGTAATCCAGTTGCTAAACCAGACAGAAAAGGAAAAGTGTTATCAACTGCTCTGTACTCTAACTTGTAAGAGAGTCTTCATGATGTCACTGATCGACTTGACTCGAAGACCTCATACGAATCCGTAACTCACCTGCAGCATGTTGGAGGATAGATTCAAGGCCTTGAGCCCCGGGATGGCAGCCAGCGCCACGGTGGGAAATTGAGCAAAGAAGTTCTCCGACAGATCGAGCTTCTGCAGCGTGAGCAGCTGCTCAAAGACGTCGCTGTTCAGATGGGACAGGCGATTGCCTGCCAGCTTGATTTCCCTGATCTTGCGCAGTCCGTGGAAGGCCTGGCTGTCGATGCTGTGCAAGATGTTGTAGCGCAGATCGATGATCTCCAACTGGGCCTGAGCGGTGAAGGAGTCCCGGTAGAGAGTGGCTGGGAAATGCAAAGCAATTGGGACATGAGTCAACTGAAGCTGCTCAACATGAGGTAGGAACTCACCTATGTGATTCTGGCGCAAAGACAGATGCTTGAGAGCGCTGGGTCCGTTGAGCGAGTTGATTGGCACCGCGGTCAAGCTGTTGCGGTCCACGAACAGCTCCTTGAGGTCCATGCAACCCTTGAGCACGCCCTCCTCGATCAGCTTGATCTTGTTGCCCGAGAGGTCGAGCAGGCGCAGATTCTTCAGGGCGTGCAGCTCAGCAGTCGAGAATATGGGATTCAGATTGTCCCCCAGCAGGTTGTTGGCCAGGCGCAGCTCGTTCAGCGAGTCCTTCAACCCGTCGAATGCCTTCTCCGGAATGCGGCGTATCAGATTGTTGGACATGTCCAGTTCCTCAATGGGCAGCTTTAGCTGACCAAATGTCTGCAGACAAGAGAGAGAGAGAGAGAGAGAGAGAGAGGGAGAGAGATGACAAATACCAAGACCGGTTCAATGGACTTGCTCAGGTAAGTAAACAGCCAGATCTACACACCTGTGCGGGCATCGTCTGCTGTCCGCTGTGACGTTGCGTATACGCCACGATGGGCGCTCCATATGGCAACTGCGGCGCATCGCTGTGGAAGACGACTCGATCACAGTCCATGGCGACGGCGCCCAGTTGGCCAGTTGCCGCAAAAGGCACCACATTACACCTGTAATTGTCGTCAATCGCAATCAATCGACGTGATTGAGCACAATCGAATCAGCGTCAGCATCAGCATCACAAATTGCTGATATTAAAATAATACGCGACAAGCGGATATCCGCTTTGTCTATTCATCCACCTATTTATCTGTCTCTTTAGCTGTCTGTCTGTCTGTCTCTGTGTCTGTCCACCTGTCCACCTGTTTGTAGTTACTCACCTGCATGGCAAGCGCAATGCGGGACTGAGCTCCGGACATGGCCGCCAGGCCTCGCTGCGTTGGGTCAAGCAGCACAGCAAACCGAACAAACCGAACGTCAACAGCATTTTCCCCCTTTCCATTTTCATTTTCGCTGAAATTATAAATTTTTCATTTATTTAGTTAACAAAATGGAAAATGCATTTCAACCTGTTTATAATTATACAATACTTGTTTCGTTTTTATTTTATTTTTTTATTTTTTAATGAATTAAATCTATTTTTAGTTTATATTGTAAAAAATTTATAAAAATTATTTTTGTAAATATTATTATTATAAATTAAGCTCTTAACCTTTTAGTGAAACTTTCAAGGCAGTTCAGCTTGTCATACAAGCTCAAGGAAGTGATGAGAGTATATTAGCTCTCAATACTTTTTTGAGCAAGCATGATAAATTCCATTTGGTAACTCTTCTGAAATTTGAATTTTTAGTTCGGCTTGCTCTAGCTTCAATCACAACTGGGTAGAAAGACATGCGCTGTCTCTTTTCAGATACTTCCGTTAGATGCATATATTCTGCAACTATAAAATTCTATAATACTCTAGAATATAATAATCTATTAGTAATGCTTTCTCTGTCTTCAGTTGCCAACATATTCTCTTTGCAATTGTTGAATAACTATCTAGATGATATGTATATGTGTATAGTGAGAAATCGACTCTTAGCTCCAGGTACACAAGTACAATCTGACTATTGACAGAGCCAATATACTCTCATTACATATGTTGAACGAGTATTTAATATATAATAATATCAGTATACACTCATCCCATTTACGAAACGAGTTTAATCTGCTCTTAGCCTCTAGAAATCATATCATTCTTCCATTTCATTTTTATCTAACTGAATATCACATTCATGGAGTTTGATAATCCGGAAGTGAACAAAAGCCAATATACTTTCTATGCATGCACATTTCGGGCGAGTAGAAAAATGCGCTAATTATGTTTGACTTTTGATTCGATACTCATTCACAGTGGTAGTCAGAGTCACACTCACACTCACAGTCAAAGCAATCGAAACAACAACAGCTGCCACGCTGTATTTGGTCATTTCGTCTTTTATCTTCGGACTTGGGACAGAACACTTAATTTGAATATCGTTGGAGACTTTTGATTGTTGTTGCTGTCGTCGAAAACCACATATTTGTGTGCTTTGGCCTTAGCAAAGTCAAGTTTCTTGTTCTCTTGCTGTTTGTCACTCTCGCCAGGTTCTCCCCTATAATCAATAAAGCTAACAGCACGGCAAATGCCTCAGCTACCTACACTCTGGCTGTCAAGAATGTGGCAGTACGATGCCAGGCGGTAAATGGATATACGGAATAGATCTACTAATCATTTTGACTAATACATAATACAAATGCGCATTGACAAAAATACAATATTGACAAAAAGTAAATTTATAGATATGTATAATACTAAAGTTTTGATTGTTTATGATCGTTTCTATTTAGATCTTGATTTTATTTGATTTTCGATCTTTGGATTTATTTTGAAATAACTTTTCGAGTTTCTCTTCTGTTAAATATTGGGGCCTAGTCTAAAATAAATTTAAATTAATTAAAAGATGTTATCTAGAAATGTTTCTATTTTATTATTCTTAGCGAATGCTAATTCTGCATCTTGAACTGCCGTGACTTTGCCAAAACTAAACCAATTTGAATGCCCGCGTTTGTTTTTAGTACAGCTAATACCTCTATTTTGATTTAGCATTGAAGTCTTAACAGAAGTAACCATTATTTGTATCTGTTTTGCTTGTTTTTTTTTTTTTTTCTGCTAGCCTGCGCTATTCTGTTCGACTCTGATTACTGTTATTTCCTCTTTTTTTTAGAACACACAGTCAATGTGTTCATATAGACATGCAGCCACACATACATACATATATCACTTCTATATTTGTATGAATGTATGTATGTATGCAGCATATTCTTGATTATTTCTCTCGAGGCGTTTCTTGTACCGTTGGATTGCGCATCGACACCAAAAAGAAAAACAAACGTTAAGCGTGAACATCTATGCAGGTGTGTGTGCGTGTGTGTGTGTGTTTGTGTTTGTGTTTCGCTATTCGCTCTACGGTCCATAGTCATGCAAAACGTTATTTGGTCAGTTGTCCAAATTGTGGGCCACAGATCTTTCGTAAATATGTTGTTTGTGTGTGTGTTTACTTGAGCATATGTTAATTTTTTTTTATTGGCGATAAAACGTCGTCGCAGGTTGCATTTCAATAAATTTCCCAACATCTTTAGCGCAATGTGTGCGCATGGGTGTGTGTATGTGTGTGTTTTTATTTGCCCCTTTTACTCATTGAAATGCATAATGGGAATTAATTCGATACCAAAAGCGGCTCTAAGACGCGACTCGAGCTGGCAGAGCGACAGCTTCAAGGTCTCGTTTAGCTATACGGTCCGGTCTCTGCTCTGACTGTGTCCACTTCTTGTTTTTACACACACACACACACACTTATACAGGTACATGGCGATTAAAAACAGAAACTTTTTGATGGGAAATATGTTAATCACAAAAACTGCGGTTTACTCAAAAAGAAAAAAAAAAACCAACAATAATTTTTTGTATGTTGTGTTTTGTAACCTGTTTCTTTTCTGATTTATATTTTTGGCTTACTTTTTTCGGTTTGGGAAATTGCACCTCACCTCACTTTGGTAGTGTGTTGTTGTTGCTGCTTGGGAAATTTGTCGAGTTGATTCTTTTGTTTTGTTGTTGTTGCTGTTTCTTTTTTTTTTCGCCGATTGCACCAAGCACCGTAATAAGCGGGCTAGTTTTGTATTCGTTGTATTAGCGCGGCTTGTTTACATTTGTTTTTGTTTCATTTATACACACACAAAAAGGCAAAAAGAAAGCGCAAAACGACAAAGAATATTTTTCCCAGGGAAAAGCGCACACACAGTGGCTACAAAAATATTATGTATCTCTCTTTCTCTGTGTGCGTGTGTGTGTGTGTGTGCAAGTGCGGGAAAAATGCAGACAAACAAGTAAACTTTGCCAACTGTGGGGGAAACGGGAACAACAGAGCGCGAGCTACTGCCTCTGCCGCTGCTGTAGCTGCTGCTGCTGGGGTAATAATTAAGCTGCGCACTGGTGCTGCACAACAACAAGTACACTACAATAACAACAACTACAAGTAAAGACTGCGTATGCGTAGCGGTTGCGAGCTCGGCTTCGGTTTCGACTTCGGCTTTGACGTTCTCGCCTTCGCCTTCGTCTTCGTCGCGTCCCGTTTCGTTTCTTTTCGTTTTAAGCGGCGGCCGCGTCTCTCCGTTTTCTGCACTGAACGTCTTGTGCTCTACTTGAGCGTCGCGGAGCAACTGGTGGTGGCTGGCTTGGCATGGCTGCTGGCTGCTGGCTGCTGGCTGCTGGCTACTCCAAAACAGGTTTCTTACACTCCATTGGTACTAAAAAAGCAGTGTACTAAAAATGCCTATGATGACCAAAGATCTCTGGTTCTCGCGTTCGCTCTCGCTCTCGCTCTCTTTTTCTCCCTCTCTCTTGCTCTGTGTGCAGCTTCGTGAATGATTTTTGGGCTGGGTAAAAGTTTTCGCCTCGTCGTTCTTTGGCATGCCGCAGAAAGTTTGTTTCTTTTGTGTTGGTCGCTGCCCTTGCCCATCTCTACCTGCTGCTCTCTGATCGCTGCCGATTGGCAAGTGCGCCAATTTACGCTAATGGGGTTAAGTCTTCAATAAAGCGCAGGTAAGTGACAAAAGAGACGGCGCTCACTTTCCATCTAGCTAAATTGTTTGTTAACTAATTACACACGGCTAGATAGCAATAGCAATGGCAATAACAATGGCACGCTGTTAACGGCAGGCGCATTTACAGTTGCAGGAGGCAGACCACTGTTTGTCTGCTGTCCCCCTCACTCCCTCTCTTTCGGTGTACCTAGCTGTACATGCACATATGCTAAGGCACGCCTTGCCTTTGCCTTGGCAGCAAAATTTAATGTTTATTTTTTGTTTTAGTTGTTTTTGTTTTTGCTGTTTCATGTTAAGGCATGCATGTTAACAGCTCACTAAGATTTCTTTTACTTTCCATTTTCACGAGCAGACTCACACACACACACACACACACGTACACAGTCTCATATTTCATATTAATATTATTATAATAACCGTGGAGTATGTCGTGTTTAGCCATATAAATCAAATCGTTCAACTGATGAATTATATCTAAAGCTGCAACACTTGACTGGCTTTTGCTTTATGCTCAACAGCTCCCACAAACTGCGTCAGCAAATTTGCTAACAGCACTGTTGCCACGCCCTCCCTCCCCTTCAGACACGCCTCGGCCATTTGATATGCTCTTTAATTTGCATATATTTGGCGAGCTGGCCAAGACCAGACTTTTGTCCAAAGGTGCATAACCCTATTAGATGGGCCAACCACTCGACGGCTCGAGGGGAATAAACTGATTCAAGTTAGGCAAACATATGGCCCAAATGCATCCAGCCGAAAGCCAATCAATCAATCCAAAATGTACTTAATATACTTAGCAAAGTTTTCAAGTGAGAAAACAATATTCGAGCATTCGAACATTGCTATCCAATTTCTCTCTATGACAAATATTCACAAACATAAAAGCCTCACAGCTAGCAGATGCCCTGCAAAAAGTGCGAAAAAGTGAAATTAACGGTTGTACGGATAAAAAGACTGTCATGTGTATATATACAGAGACGGAATAAGAAAGCAAGGAAAATCTTATAGAAATTCTAATTAATGGATACCAGAAAGACATACATGCATGTGGATAAACATATGAATTGATCAATTGATGAGATCAGTATATAAATAGGTCACTGGATAAACAGATAGTCGGGGATATATTTGTATATATTGACAAATAGATAAACAGATAGATGTATGGATATATGGATAGAAAGAGATGAAGGCGGATAAATAGAGGGAATCATACAAGTGAATAAATATCGATTGGCGGATAAAAGATAAATATATGTACATAATGGCGAAATTTTGCCTCAATATAGAATCTGATCACTTTATACAACTAAAGACAAATCGGATATACTTTTTATTTTCAAGTTTCAGTATATACTGGGTATATGAAAACCAGTTTGTTGATAAACTTCGTACTTGCCTTTAATTTATATGAGGTAGACAGCTTTTGTTATTTTAACTGTTGTTTTAATGTGAAATACCTTGTGCAATTAAGGTATGTAGTTCTTTGTTTTATGGATTGGATAATGAATTTGTTATAAAATATCAAAGTTAAAAAATTCTTTGAAAATGATGTAAATATAATATAAAATATATACATACATGTGACTTAAGAGAAGCATTTATGAAATCTAAAAATATAGCCTTCATTATTCGATTCGACTTATCAGACGTATAGGGTATACAGACAACTTACTTGTTGGACAATTAGTTTTTGCATCAATTTCTACAGCCGAAAAAACATTATTCTCCTTATAGAAGATATAAATCAATATATCTTAATATATGTATGGGAATAGGTGAAAGTCTTTGAGTGGTTTACTTGAAAGACTTTTAGCTGGGCTAGCAAATAGCGCGCGATATACTTTTCAGCTTCAATAAAGATTAATGTCTTTGTACACAGTACATAAATTATTATTTAGAGGCTAAACACACACCAGCACACACACCTACACACACTCACCAGCACAGACAGAGACATTTAGAGCTCTTGTTGGTCTTGGTATAGCGATAAGTAAAGCCAAACCTAATCAATTATACAAACGGAATGCTATGTCAACATAATAAGGCCACGTCTCTCTCTCTCTCTCTCTCTCAGTCCCTCTCTTTCTTTTTCTGCATTTGTCTCGCTGTCATTTTATTGCCGTTGTCGTATCCTTGCCAGGATATGGCCTAAGCAAGCGCCTAGTCTTTGTCGCTTTCCGCTTTCCCCGTTTTGATAAATTATATATTTAAAGTACAATTTTGTGGCATTCGTTTCATTCGAGGCATTGTCCTTCGACTGGGCCGTTATGTGTATGTCATATCCTTAAGAGCCGACAGGACGTTTCATCGAATTGGATGGCAAGTGTCCGTAAACATAAGCAGCCCCAGAGACATTTCGGTCTATTGATTGGACACGCACAGCCGTCGAGTCCTAAAGGCGCTTTAAGACTAAAACGTTCTTCTTTATACGCTAAATGGATTGAATTTGGCTAAGCTGGGCATATTGGTTTTGTGGGCATGAATGCAACAGGTTGAAGTGTATATTAACTATGTCTGTCTCTACTCTTTCATATAGTTTTACACCTATGCAAATGTCATTATAAAGCTCAGAAAACTTCCTTAAGATCGTCCATCTGGAACACAAGTTCAGTCAAGCATTTACATATAAGTGTGTATGTATGCATGTATGTATGTATGTATGTTCATATACGTATACTCGATGCTGAAACGTAAGCTCTGCGCTGGCATTGATGAATCTCTTCTAGTCGAGCAGACCCGCTTAGTGTTATTTTCATTTGTACAAGTTGGGATTTATAAGAAATCTGAGTCATCTGCTCTTCCATAGGCTTTGTCATATAAGTATATCTTTCTGTATATTCTTATGACTTATGGAGAAGCGCTTTGTACAGATTTCAAAGATCTCCTATGTTCATATATTTATGGAAAGATTAATTCCATTTAGGTCTTTATTTCTAATATGCATAAGTTGTCTTGGCAATGAACAAAGCGAGCTGTGAGTCAGGTAAACACAGTCCTATAGATATCCTATAAATATCTTATACATACATACCTCTATAGTCTAGCCCTGATTCACAGAGTTACTGCGGGTCTTTCGTAGTTTGATGTGGTTTGAATTTTTCCTACATCTAAATAGTTTTCCTTTTACAGAGTAACTGCTAGTCAGGCAGCTTTTTGAAAAGTAGATGAATCATAAAAATGATATCAAATGATTTCCATTGTTTTAGATATAAAAACTTTATTTGGTTTTGCTTTTTTGTTGGCTTAGAAATTCAATTAGATCAAAGTGCAAAATATTTATAGCTTACATTTTATACCATTTATATTTATATATACTTAAATACATACACATATATATGTATATGCTTGTAAATCCATTTGTATATGCATATATCTGAGTGCTTCTATTTTTGGCTTAAGCAGCCTGGCCTTTGGCCTAGAGCTTTATTGGCTTATTGCTTTGGCTCAACTTTCTTGGCCGACAGAGGCATGGGAAAATGTTGCAAATTCTTGTTGTTGTTGCTGGCGTTGCCTTTGTTGTCAGCTCAGCCCACAGGTACGCACAGGTAAGAGGCAGGTGTGCAGGTGTTGTTGTTGTGGCTCCTGTTGCTCTTGGCAGTAAAATCCCAGCTTTGAAATGTTAGAGTCAAATGCCTGCTGCTCTGTGGGCGTGTGTGTGTGTGTGTGTGTGTGCATGAGTGGGTGTTCTCTATCTGTATGTGTGTGTGTGTGTGTGTGGTGCTCTCCCTTGTTAACGAGACTCAGAGGATATTAACCAATCAAGTGTGTTAATTGCACCATAATTGGTCAGAAAACTGTCAATATAACAACAACAGCAACAGCAACAACAACAACAACAGCAACAACAACATCAATGCTGCTGCAGATCCATAAATGCGTTATTAATGCACTTGCTTCCCTATGCATGAGAGCTGCAACCACACACATAGCACGCAGAACACCTCGCACATCCACACACACACACACAAACAGACACGCTTGCTTACACACACACACACACACACACACACACACACATAGACAACGTACACATATGCAAATGCAGTGAGGCAGGCAGTCATCAATTCATGAATTCATGGGAAAATGTAAACCAGTAAAGGTGCTCGAGAAGCGACTGCTCGACTAGAAGATACCCTAAGTTCTGCGAGCAGCTGACATATGATGTATGATTATTAACAAATTCTTTTATAGACTCTACTCATTATTAAGGAAAAAACTATTAGGGAATATGAATTATATTAGTATATATGTAAAATAACAAGACTCTATACCTTGTGGTTTACGATATCCCTAAGGCATGGTTAGATCATGACCAAGTCTATATACACTTGTTACATTTTCACAGAATCAGTATACCCTCATTTCTTTTCATTTGCAATGGGTATAACCCATTTTCATATTCGATATTCCATTATACCTTTCATTTTTCTCAATGGAGTCAGAGTGTAAAAAGCGGGAGGGTCTCGTCCCTATTTGCACCTGTGCCGGTCCTCTCACCTGAATGGTTGCCTCTACTGCAGTGCCAATTAATGGTAACAACTAAAACTCATATACGCACACGGCTGCAAGCATAAACGCCATCTACAGTGCACCTTGTGCAGCAGCAGCACCGTTTACAGCTCAGTTTATGGACACCCCACTAACGGAATTAGCCTGATTGAACTTCGGTTCTAGCTGTACGATCTTCCTGAAATTGTCGGTGTAAATTTATGTCAACTAAGTGTCATAAATATATCGAGCATCAATATGTGTGAGCTTTCAATTCTTTACTATTTAAATAAGTCACAGTTATTGAATTTACGAGCAAGTAAATCATTAAATAGGTAGAGATAAGCTAATATAAATTTCAACTAATATTCTCACATTTCTACATTTCCTATATTTACAGGGCATACACATATACAATTCAAATAGAGTTTGAATCGTATTGATGGATGGTTATTTAGGCCAAATACATTAATCCCCAGAAATTCGCAAGGACAACAGGCAAAAGCAGGAGTAGCAGCAGCTGCAAACGGTTTGGCCCATGGATAAATGTGAGTATTAACAGGATAACGAAGAAAGCCAGCAAAGGCAATGACAAATTCCTCTGCTTCTTCTTCTACTTCTTCTTATTTATATAACAAAAAATCTATGTTTTAATGAATTGATAGAAAGTCTTGAAGCTTAAATAGAATAAATAATTTTGGAAATTATTATTAAACTGCAAAAGCTGAAGAACGAAGAAGGATATAGCTGACCTGAAGGAATGGCTAAATTGTATAGGCAATCGGCAAAGGGGAAATGACATGCAGGAGCTATAGTTAGCTTAAGAGTAATATAGGCTTAAAAGTGACTGGAGACCTAGTACATAATACTCGATTTACTGCGCCACCAATACACTCATATACACTCATACACATATTCTAGCCCATTCTCTTCGTTAAATGTGGCATCTACTTTTCTTTACGCCAATATACTCCTTTCCCGTCTCCTGCCGAACGACTCTGAGAATGCGAGCCGCAAAGCTGGCTCGAAAAGCGTTTTCTAATTTGTCAATACCTGAGCGGATTCGCTCAATACCTGATTAAAGGATAAGCAGCCCACACTGCCGCCTGTGTGTGTGTGTGTGTGTGGGTGGGCGTGGTTGCAACAGTTAATTAAAACTTTTGCAGTGCTGCGAAAAAAAAGCGAAGCGAAACCGCAAACAAAGACTAAATTAGAGCAAAAGCATCGCCACGAGCTTTCAACTTAACCGCAGATTCCGAGACAGCCAAAGCCCCTTCTCACCCCCTCACCCCTAAGCAACCAGCCCCACCCACCGACTCCTTTGTTATGCTTGAGCTGCGCGACTTGATTTCGTGCGTAAAACTTTTTGCACGCGCATTTGAATTTGGCTTTAATGCAATTAAATTGTTTAATTTCAAAGAAACACAAAATTTGCTTGAAACAGTTCGAGGAGCGCGGAGCGGGGGAGGGGGCAGTTACCCCCTGTTAGGCGATGTCAAAGAATTTGAGACATTAATCTAACTGTCAAGGTAGAGGGAGAGAGAGAGGGAGAGAGGCCTTAGACTCGAAGCATTTTGCATTGAATAGAAAATGTGAAGCTCGACAAAAGGCAGGTGTGTGTGTATGTGTGTGTGTGTGTGAATTCAATAAGTTATAATAGCAATATTGCTTGAGGTGACAACGAATATATGATATATATACAATAATATTATATATTGACATTTCTTTCAAAGTTCAAATATATAAGCAAGTTAAGTAAGTTTCGAGCGAGCTTAACTGACTGAGCTAATACTGAGCTAATACTCGCTCATATTGCAAACATGGATAAGTTGTATAGAAATTCTGTGTTTTTCTGGGAGATCTTAGTTACAAGTCAGTCTAGAGCTTGTATAACTTTCTTTTCATTTCTATATATTTTTATACCCTGAACCCATTGAAAATGGGAAATCAGAGTATAATGGTTTTGTTGAAATGTATGTAACAGGCAGAAGAAGGCGTGGCAGACCCCACAAAGTATAAATATTCTTGATCAGGGTGACGAGCTGAGTTGATTTTGCACTATTCGTCAATTTCTTCTAAGTATTTCCTCTGCATATTTCAAAATATTTCTTCCAAGTATTTCCGCTAAGTATTTCCTCTACTTATTTCCTTTACGTAATTCCTCTACGTCTTTAATGCTTAGCTGATCGATCACACACTCTACTTCACTTTGTTGCGCTGACCTCCACCAGGCCTGGACGACTGAAGACTGACTGAAGAAATGCTGCAGCTGCTGCCCTTTATATAGCGACCCTTTTACTCAAGCAATGTCTCTCTCAAATGTGAAGCCCGACGACAGGTAGAGCTCGTTGCAGCTGACCTTCAAGGGACCGATGGGAATGCTCTCTGCTGCTGTGAGCATTCTAGCTTCGTTTTATATAAATAGGCGTGTGTGCCTATGTGTGTCTATGAGTCACGATAGTTGATGTAAGTAATTTAGAACTGCTAGAAAATACTCAGAGCGATTCCATGATGAGTTAGCTACAGCGATCTATGCTGAACTGATTGCTCCTCCTTCTGCGAACAGTTAAGAATTCCTGCTTGAGCAGGACTTTAGAGACCTTGGTCATACATGTCCACTAGTATGTATATATGTATGTATAAATAAACATATACATATATAGAGAGAGAGAGAGAGAATAGCCAAAAATAGACATAAAGTCAATATACTCGCCTCACACTTGCCGAACGAGCATTAAAATCTTGCCGAAAAGAGTAAACAAATAAACATTGTGAAAAAGGTTTTCCAGCAAACAAAATAGACACACCAAAATACACACACGCACACATGCATACACTCTCATACACACACACAGACGTAAGGAGAATGACAGCTAGTGACACATTTGATGATGCTGTCTATATGTATGTATGTATATTAGTATGCCTATGTCTGTGTGCGTGTGTGTGCGTGTGTGCTCCTCTGTGTGTGCTAAAAGTCAAGTTAGACTAGAGACAATTTGTTCGTCCTTGCAGCGAGCTGTGAAATTGAATGTCGAGTGATGTAACGAGCGGCGCCCGCTGAGCACACATAAATTATGCTATCTCTCTCTTTTCAATATTTGTAGCTGGCAACAGATGGTTGAACACACGGCGTATGCGTAATATTTCAACAAAAGATGAAAATATTTGTATTCAAATGTATATAGACAGACAGATATTGAAATCATAATTCATATATTGATTAATGCCAAGAGGCAGCCTTAAATTAAGTAATATTATTAACTGGAGGTTAGCTAAAATGACTTTAACTCTCAACTGAAGTATGACTACAATCGAAACGAAAGTTTTCGCAACTACATCAGACAGTCACACATTCCCCCATATATAAATAGTATTGGGTCGTAAATCACAAAATGTCGGATGTACATTTGACATGAAGTTTAACAAGCGGATGTTAACTCATCTGCGCAGTCAAGTTGATTTACTCCTGTAATATCATGCAAATGAAGTTCTGAAAGCAGCAGGAGGCGTAGCTCGGCCCATAATGAATATATGCATATACATATATATAAATGTATGTATATGATCTGTTTAAGCATATATCTACATAAATCAATATCTCTAAGCTGTCATAATCTAGTCGTTTGCCTTAGAATGGGCAAAAGTCGGAACTTCTGCTTAGAATATAATTATGTCATTATGCAGATGGCAATAGATACACATACATGCATATACACACACTCACACACACACTCACATTTCATGTCACTGTCACACTCAAGCTCAAAGATCCATTAGACTATTCAGAAGGAAAGGCCCACAGAATGGAAGAGCTTATGAAAATGCTGTTGCTCATAGTATTATCAGTTCTCTATTTATATTATGGCACTTGCTCGATCTATGGGTATATCTGCACGCATCTCTGTCAGAGTAGCCTATCTGCCTCTGTCCGTTCATGAATCTGTCTGTGTGGTAGTATACTTCTCTGTTGCTCTTTCGGTCTGTCAGTCTGTCTATCTTTAAAGCTCTTTCTGTAACTGTCTCTCTCTCTCTCTGTCCCACTGTCTGACCATTTGTCTGTCATGCAGTGTGTATGTCAGTCCTTCTGTTTCTCTTTCCGTCGGTCCTTCTATCCTTCTAGGTGTCTAGTTGTCAGTCTGTTCATCTGACCATATCTTTCTATTCAACTATCTGTCTGTCTGTCTGTTGGTCTATTGTGAATAGGTGCCTATGTCTGTTGCCCTGTCTGTCTAGCCCTGTTGCCCTGTCCACTCATCTGATCATATCCTTCTGTCCCTGGTTTGTATGCCTCTCTGGCCCACTGTCTGTTGGCTTTCTATCCGTCTGTCTTTCTGTCCTTATGTCTGTTTGTCTGTCTGTCTGTCTGGCCATATGGCTGTCTCTTTGTCCGCTTCCCTTCTCCTCTGTCCGTCTGTCGTCTGCTGCCTGCTGTCCCTCGATCTGGTTATATTTCTCAGTCCATTTCTTTGCTTTTTCTTTAAGTCTGCCGTACTCCTCCCTCTCTCTCCCTCTCTCTCTCTCCCTCTGTCTGTCATCAGTCTGTTTGGCCATATGTTTGTTATTTGCTCTCCTCGATTGTTAATCTCTCTGTCTGTCTGCCTAGCTGTTGCTTGTTTCTGCTTAAGTGAATTTAACGACGAGAACTGTTTAAGCTAAGAATTTGCATACACTTTAATGTCGAATATAGCAAAACTTTATCCTGTTTTCAGTGTCGATTTCCTTTAATAATTCGTAAGCATTTAAGCATTAAACATTAAAAACGCCAAAAACAATTCATAAATTCAGATATCTCTACAATAGCAAATAGATTATAATTATAGAGCATTGGCCAATTGGTCATGCCCATTCGATACCCTCTCATGCTGATCCACTGTGAATTTGACAACGTTTTCGTTTGATGGGTTCGTTACTTCAAAGGCGAATGACACACAAATCCCGCACGGCTTTGCGCTGTTTTCAATTCGGCAGCCCTAAAAGTATGCAGCAACTTTTTGCGCCCATTCAGAAAGTCATTTGCTTTAAATGGCAGCCACACACACACACACACACACACATGTGTGGGCAGATGAGGCGAACGTGGCAGCGAAATTAACCTGTTCGTGACAATGCGTCACGAAACAGCGAACGGGCGAACATCGAGCAGGAGACGCCAATAAATAGGCAACACTTTTTGTCTCGTTCCCTTTTTCGCCTCTTTTAAACGACATTCTTTGCATTCCTCAACAGAGCTAAAGAAATTGTATTAAACTACACCTGTGCCTCGCCTTCTCTCCCTCCTCTCTCTCTCTCTCTCACTCTCCCTTGAAAGTTGCTCGTTCATGCAGTCAAAAGTGAGTATATTGGTTTGTTGAACTATTTGCATTGCTTCGTTAATATATTTATTTGATAGAGTATTACGATTTTTAATACTCTGCTGGGTCTATTGCATTTCTAGCCACATCAGATCCACTGACGGCTAAAAATAGCATGAATTTCACAGTTACACAGTTGCCTGACATCAGCATCATTATTAAATTTGTCTTTAAACTCAATTCACGTCGAATTTAAAGGACAAATTCTATTTGCCATCAAATCCACCTGACTGGACTGTAAATGAGGTGAGCGAGTTACGCTTGAGCAGGACTTGGAGTGGGTTGCTCCTGCTGCTCCTGCTGCTCCTGGTGCTGCCTCCTGCCAAATTGAATTGTTTCGCATGAAATTGTGAGCGGAATGAGAGTGCTCTAGTCGGTTAAGCACGGAGAGCAGATAGCCGGACAACTCATTTCTATTTGCAGTAGGCAAAAGATTGGTAAATTAATGACGCAAGAGAGAGGGTTAATGGGGGAGAGCGAAAGAGAGAGGCAGATGATGAAATTGATTGAAGCTGAGACATAAAACATAAAAGGAATTTAACCCTCTAAGCCCCAAGCGAGCCTCTAGGCACTTATTTGATTTTTAATTTTTAAAAAATAACTAAGAGCTTTTAGTTAATTTAAAAAACGTAGGACTGTTAAAAATACTTGCCAAAATGCCCTGAAAAAAATTTAAAGCTCTCAGACACTTTAAATTATACTTTTCATAAACAAATGTTCACATCACATAAAATTTCGCGCCAAAAATTTCAGCTGCTGCATATTGTCTTTTGAAGTGTTGATAAAAGCGAATTTATAAAACCTATTGAACACAATATTTTTTTCGTGAAAGGTAAGGTAATGTACTATACAAATAAATTTTAAATGGTGCGAATATGTTGAAATTGGGCTTAGTAGCATCGTAAAAGTGATAAGAGCCTTGAGGCACTCTTGGGGCTTAACGGCAAAATTTGTTGTCAGCAGCTATTCCACAACTGCATGCACTTCTTGTATGATTTGTGTGTGATTTTTATTTATTGTTGAAAATTGTTAATAGAGATTAAAAAATAGCTTTGAGAGGGCACTATAAATGGTCTGATGAATGAAGAACTGTTGGAGTTGTTCGAATCAGTACCATCGGATGTGAACATGTCGAGTATATGAAGTGACAACGAGGATGAAAACCTAGAAGAGTTTCTAAGGACTGTATTAGAAGATGCGTCTTCGGTACCCTTAATGTGCAGTACTTTTGAAAACATTGAAAATAATGTGCAGAACTATGAGCCTTCTCGAAAATCTCCCAAGAGGCCTCCATCACCATTGCCAGTTGTTGAAGTAGCAACACGTGTATCTTTACCGTCTTTTGGTGGCTTTATTAGGTTTAGTAAGCAAGTCATTACTTTTATTTGTAGTTCAACTCATTAATTTGTTATGAGTAGATATCGAGTAAATTAAAGAGGAACCCGGTAAAGTTATATGGTACAATAATCAAAGAAATCGCACATTAACAATATATCTTTTCAAGGCGACTCTCCGTTGGCATCCTAAATTAACTCATCTGAAAACTTCGTATCAACTATTTTTTTTTTCTTCCACATTATAAATATGATAGTCGAGGACGCGCATCCCTGAAGGAAAATATTGCCAACAAGGTTAAAATCACAACGGAAGATATTCATCACTATATCAGCATTTTAATTTACATGTCAATATACCGCCATCACATACTATGCAGTCGCCAATTTCGCGGCGACCCTTGCAGCCACAACTCAAATAATGCCCAAAAAAATTAAATAACCACCCAATAAAGGACTTGAGATGTGACTTTTTGAGTCATTAGACCCCATGAACTAGAGCAGTTGGATCGCAATGTGGGAAAAAGATGGTCAAGCACTGCAAAACTTCACAAACGCAGTGCATTTGCATATTGTGCAAACTGCATTTATGCCTCTCGGCCAATGAAAATTGTTTTGCTGAGTATCAGAGCAACGAATTATATGATTTAAAGAAAAAAAAATTTTAAAAAATAAAAAAATCAATTTTTTTGGGAAATATTTTTTTACCCTTTAAGCCCCAAGAGTGCCTTGAGGCACTTATTTACATTTTCTCACCTTCCAGGTAAACGAAAGCTTCTAGATTTTTTCTGAGTTCATATTTGAACTCAGGAGCCCCTATTTACTTAAAAAAAAATTATTCGAATTAATTTCTGCCTTTATTTTAGAAAGTAGTCTTAGAGGGTTAACTTGGAATTCCACTGTTCCACGAAACTGTCTGCCTGTTCGTGGAGTAATAGAGCAATTAAATGAGAAAGAGCAATCAGTATTATTAGTATTACTTATTACTCATACTTGTGTAAGTTAATAAGCCCAAGAATAGTTCTACAATTAGAGAACAATGGAAGATCTAGTAGAACAGGTCAAAGTGAAGGCAAAGGATGATTCCGGTTAGAGCTTAGAAATAGAGGAAATGGATTCGCTCAAACTAAATATATACCTTATGCATTTGATATACACACACACATACATATACATGCACATATTTATTGTGAATAATTTGAGTGAAAGCTTCATTTGTTGACATTTTGTTAAAACACACACTTGCAATGATTGCGCATAAAGTTCTTAAAAACTGGGGGCGGGGCATTGTGATGAACGAGTTTGCTGTGTGGCCGCCCGGAAAAGTGGAAAAAATGTGGAAAACGGGCGACGTCTGGGCGTCGCGTCGTTGGGCCTCGACACAAAATGCGAGCGACATTAATAAGCATAAAATCTGTCTGGGCAAACGCCCCAAAAACAACAAAAATCCAATTCACAAACCGAAGAAGAAGCAGCAGCAGCAGATGAGATGCATTAACAAGTGTGAGACGGAGAGAGAGAGAGAGAGAGAGAGAGAGAGTGAGAGTAAGTGAAAGCATCTAGTAAGTATCTAAGCAAATGTAGAGCATTTGGCTAAAGTCGCCTCATTTACATGCAGGGTATAGCCGCCCCCCCCCCCCCCCCCCCCCCCAATCCACGCTCTTCTTCTCTTGGCTGTACCTCTGGGCCTTAACCTCAGAGGTGCCTGGAGAAGGGTTTGACAGCAGTGCCAAGGCAAAGGATGCCCCGAACACCAAGATGAAAATGGATTTCGAGTGTTCGCGCATAATTTCACAAAGTGCTCGCTTCGTGTCACGCGCCTCACGCCACGCCTCAACTTTAGTTATTATTTATATTCTCGCTTTTATGTTTATTTTTATTTTCTACAATTTTTGTCATCAACTGCTTCTTTTCATATGCCCGCTCACGCAGAGCGAGTATATTGGCTTGCTGCAATGTTTGTGCTCCTCTCTCTCCTCACTTCTCCTAGATAATACAGATGAGAGCGCTTCCTCTCTTCTCTTCTTCTTCTCTATGGATTTGAGCGAGTATTATACAGTCAGTCAATTTTCTTGTGCTCTTCTTTATGGGTTAGACTATCTCTTTCATAGGATTATTATTATACCCTGAACCCATTGAAAATGGCAAATCAGGGTATAATGGTTTTGTTGAAATGTATGCAACAGACAGAAGGAGGCGTGGCAGACCCAGAGAAGATACAAGAGCTAATGACTTTACATTTTCTTCCACCGAGTCTCTTAGCATTCAGCTTTTGTCATGCGCTGCATTCACTGTAGTTTTTGTCATATTCACTAAAAGAGTTGTTCCACAGTTTCAGAGACATTCATGGGGCAATGTTTTTTTTTCTAAATGAGCGAATTATGATCAATATTCCACAAGTTTGATAAAGTCCCTTTCGTCGAGTCTCGTAGCATTCAGCTTTTGTCATGAAGCTGCCTTCCTGAGTCTCGTGGCATTCAGCTTTTGTCATGCAGCTGATTTCACTCTAGATTTTGCCGCATACAGTTTGTCCACATTTTCGGAGACATTCATGGGGATATACATTTTTCTGAATTATGATCAATATTCCATAAATTTGATAAAGTCCCATTCGCCGAGTCTCGTAGCATTCAGCTTTTGTCATGAAGCTGCCTTCCTGACTCTCGTAGCATTCAGCTTTTGTCAGGAAGCTGCCTTTCCAAGTCTCATAGTTTTTTCCACATACAGTTTCAGAGACATTCATGGGGCAATGTTTTTTTCTGAATGAGCAAATTATGTTCAATAGTTCGATTAAGCATCTTCCACCGAATAAGCAAATTATGATCAATATTCCATAAGAACCTTCCACCGAGTCTCGTAGCATTCAGCTTTTGTCATGAAGCTGCCTTCCGAAGTTTCGTAGCATTCAGCTTTTGTCATGCAGCTGATTTCACTCTAGATTTTGCCACATACAGTTTGTCCACATTTTCGGAGACATTCATGGGGATATACATTTTTCTGAATTATGATCAATATTTCATTAGTTTGATAAAGTCGATAAAGTTCCACAAGTTTGATAAAGAACCTTCCACCGAGTCTCGTAGCATTCAGCTTTTGTCAGGAAGCTGCCTTTCCAAGTCTCATAGTTTTTTCCACATACAGTTTCAGAGACATTCATGGGGCAATATTTTTTTCTGAATGGGCAAATTATGATCAATAGTTCCACAAGTTTGAGTAAGCATCTTCCACCGAATCTCGTAGCATTCAGCTTTTGTCATGAAGCTGCCCTCCCAAGTCTCGTAGCATTCAGCTTTTGTCATGGAGCTACCTTTCCTAGGCTCATAATTTCTTCCACATACAGTTTGTCCACAGTTTCGGAGACATTCATCGGGCAATGTTTTTTTCTGAATGAGCGAATTATGATCAATATTCCACAAGTTTGAAAAAGTCCCTTCCGCCGAGTCTCGTAGCATTCAGCTTTTGTCATGAAGCTGCCTTCCCAAGTCTCGTAGCATTCAGCTTTTGTCATGCAGCTGATTTCACTCTAGATTTTGCCACATACAGTTTGTCCACATTTTCGGAGACATTCATGGGGATATACATTTTTCTGAATTATGATCAATATTTCATTAGTTTTATAAAGTCGATAAAGTTCCACAAGTTTGATAAAGAACCTTCCACCGAGTCTCGAAGCATTCAGCTTTTGTCATGAAGCTGCCCTCCCGAGTCTCGTAACATTCAGCTTTTGTCATGCAGCTGATTTCACTCTAGATTTTGCCACATACAGTTTGTCCACATTTTCGGAGACATTCATGGGGATATACATTTTTCTGAATTATGATCAATATTTCATTAGTTTGATAAAGTCGATAAAGTTCCACAAGTTTGATCAAGCATCTTCCACCGAATCTCGTAGCATTCAGCTTTTGTCATGAAGCTGCCCTCCCAAGTCTCGTAGCATTCAGCTTTTGTCATGGAGCTACCTTTCCTAGGCTCATAATTTTTTCCACATACAGTTTGTCCACAGTTTCGGAGACATTCATCGGGCAATGTTTTTTTCTGAATGAGCGAATTATGATCAATATTCCACAAGTTTGAAAAAGTCCCTTCCACCGAGTCTCGTAGCATTCAGCTTTTGTCATGAAGCTGCCTTCCCAAGTCTCGTAGCATTCAGCTTTTGTCATGCAGCTGATTTCACTCTAGATTTTGCCACATACAGTTTGTCCACATTTTCGGAGACATTCATGGGGATATACATTTTTCTGAATTATGATCAATATTTCATTAGTTTGATAAAGTCGATAAAGTTCCACAAGTTTGAAAAAGTCCCTTCCGCCGAGTCTCGTAGCATTCAGCTTTTGTCATGAAGCTGCCTTCCCAAGTCTCGTAGCATTCAGCTTTTGTCATGCAGCTGATTTCACTCTAGATTTTGCCACATACAGTTTGTCCACATTTTCGGAGACATTCATGGGGATATACATTTTTCTGAATTATGATCAATATTTCATTAGTTTGATAAAGTCGATAAAGTTCCACAAGTTTGATAAAGAACCTTCCACCGAGTCTCGTAGCATTCAGCTTTTGTCATGAAGCTGCCCTCCCGAGTCTCGTAGCATTCAGCTTTTGTCAATGAGCTGCCTTCCCTAGGCTCATAGTTTTTTCCACATACAGTTTCAGAGACATTCATAGGACATGTTTCATAGATGCCAATAAAAAGATATCGAAATCGATAAAAAGTTATCGAAATCGATAAAAAAGTTATCGAAACCGATAAAAAGTTATCGAAATCGATAAAAAGTTATCGAAATCGATAAAAAGTTATCGAAATCGATAAAAGTTATCGAAATCGATAAAAGTTATCGAAGTCGATAAAAGTTATCGAAATCGATAAAAAGTTATCGAAATCGATAAAAGTTATCGAAGTCGATAAAAGTTATCGAAATCGATAAAAAGTTATCGAAATCGATAAAAAGTTATCGAAATCGATAAAAAGTTATCGAAATCGATAAAAGTTATCGAAATCGATAAAAAGTTATCGAAATCGATAAAAGTTATCGAAATCGATAACAAGTTATCGAAATCGATAAAACGTTATCGAAATCGATAAAAGTTATCGAAATCTATAACAAGTTATCGAAATCGATAACAAGTTATCGAAACCTATGAAACAATTCACAGACATACATATGCTCTTAGTTTATGAATGAATGTGACTAGAAAAATAAGTTGAAACTTGACTTAACTTATTGCTCATGAAATACAGCATACAGCATACAGCATACAGCATACAGCATACAGCATACAGCATACAGCATACAGCATACAGCATACAGCATACAGCATAGAGCATACAGCAAACAGCATACAGCATACAGCATACAGCATATAGCATACAGCATACAGCATACAGCATACAGAATACAGCATACAGCATATAGCATACAGCATACAGAATACAGCAAACAGCATACAGCATACAGAATACAGCATACAGCATACAGCATACAGCATACAGCATACAGCATACAGCATACAGCATACAGCATACAGCATACAGCATACAGCATACAGCATACAGCATACAAGACATTCATTGGGCAATGTTTTTTTTCTTAATGAGCGAATTATGATCAATATTCCATAAGTTTGCAAAAGTCCCTTCCGCCGAGTCTCGTAGCATTCAGCTTTTGTCATGAAGCTGCCATCCCGAGTCTCGTAGCATTCAGCATTTGTCAATGAGCTGCCTTCCCTAGGCTCATAGTTTTTTCCACATACAGTTTGTCCACAGTTTCGGAGACATTCATCGGGCAATGTTTTTTTCTGAATGAGCGAATTATGATCAATATTCCACAAGTTTGAAAAAGTCCCTTCCGCCGAGTCTCGTAGCATTCAGCTTTTGTCATGAAGCTGCCTTCCCAAGTCTCGTAGCATTCAGCTTTTGTCATGCAGCTGATTTCACTCTAGATTTTGCCACATACAGTTTGTCCACATTTTCGGAGACATTCATGGGGATATACATTTTTCTGAATTATGATCAATATTTCATTAGTTTGATAAAGTCGATAAAGTTCCACAAGTTTGATAAAGAACCTTCCACCGAGTCTCGTAGCATTCAGCTTTTGTCAGGAAGCTGCATTCCCAAGTCTCATAGCATTCAGCTTTTGTCATGGAGCTACCTTTCCTAGGCTCATAATTTTTTCCACATACAGTTTGTCCACAGTTTCGGAGACATTCATCGGGCAATGTTTTTTTCTGAATGAGCGAATTATGATCAATATTCCACAAGTTTGAAAAAGTCCCTTCCGCCGAGTCTCGTAGCATTCAGCTTTTGTCATGAAGCTGCCTTCCCAAGTCTCGTAGCATTCAGCTTTTGTCATGCAGCTGATTTCACTCTAGATTTTGCCACATACAGTTTGTCCACATTTTCGGAGACATTCATGGGGATATACATTTTTCTGAATTATGATCAATATTTCATTAGTTTGATAAAGTCGATAAAGTTCCACAAGTTTGATAAAGAACCTTCCACCGAGTCTCGTAGCATTCAGCTTTTGTCATGAAGCTGCCCTCCCGAGTCTCATAGCATTCAGCTTTTGTCATGGAGCTACCTTTCCTAGGCTCATAATTTTTTCCACATACAGTTTGTCCACAGTTTCGGAGACATTCATCGGGCAATGTTTTTTTCTGAATGAGCGAATTATGATCAATATTCCACAAGTTTGAAAAAGTCCCTTCCGCCGAGTCTCGTAGCATTCAGCTTTTGTCATGAAGCTGCCTTCCCAAGTCTCGTAGCATTCAGCTTTTGTCATGCAGCTGATTTCACTCTAGATTTTGCCACATACAGTTTGTCCACATTTTCGGAGACATTCATGGGGATATACATTTTTCTGAATTATGATCAATATTTCATTAGTTTGATAAAGTCGATAAAGTTCCACAAGTTTGATAAAGAACCTTCCACCGAGTCTCGTAGCATTCAGCTTTTGTCATGAAGCTGCCCTCCCGAGTCTCGTAGCATTCAGCTTTTGTCAATGAGCTGCCTTCCCTAGGCTCATAGTTTTTTCCACATACAGTTTCAGAGACATAGGGCATGTTTCATAGATGCCAATAAAAAGATATCGAAATCGATAAAAAGTTATCTGAAACCGATAAAAAGTTATCGAAATCGATAAAATGTTATCGAAATCGATAAAAAGTTATCGGAATCGATAAAAGGTTATCGAAATCGATCAAAGTTATCGAAATCGATAAAAGTTATCGAAATCGATAAAAGTTATCGAAATCGATAACAAAATATCGAAATCGATGACAAGTTATCGAAATCGATAAAAAGTTATCGAAACCTATGAAACAATTTACAGACATACATATGCTCTTAGTTTATGAATGAATGTGACTAGAAAAATAAGTTGAAACTTGACTTAACTTATTGCTCATGAAATACAGCATACAGCATACAGCATACAGCATACAGCATACAGCAAACAGCATACAGCATACAGCATACAGCATATAGCATACAGCATACAGCATACAGCATACAGAATACAGCATACAGCATATAGCATACAGCATACAGAATACAGCAAACAGCATACAGCATACAGAATACAGCATACAGCATACAGCATACAGCATACAGCATACAGCATACAGCATACAGCATACAGCATACAGCATACAGCATACAGCATACAAGACATTCATTGGGCAATGTTTTTTTCTGAATGAGCGAATTATGATCAATATTCCACAAGTTTGAAAAAGTCCCTTCCGCCGAGTCTCGTAGCATTCAGCTTTTGTCATGAAGCTGCCTTCCCAAGTCTCGTAGCATTCAGCTTTTGTCATGCAGCTGATTTCACTCTAGATTTTGCCACATACAGTTTGTCCACATTTTCGGAGACATTCATGGGGATATACATTTTTCTGAATTATGATCAATATTTCATTAGTTTGATAAAGTCGATAAAGTTCCACAAGTTTGATTAAGCATCTTCCACCGAATCTCGTAGCATTCAGCTTTTGTCATGAAGCTGCCCTCCCAAGTCTCGTAGCATTCAGCTTTTGTCATGGAGCTACCTTTCCTAGGCTCATAATTTTTTCCACATACAGTTTGTCCACAGTTTCGGAGACATTCATCGGGCAATGTTTTTTTCTGAATGAGCGAATTATGATCAATATTCCACAAGTTTGAAAAAGTCCCTTCCGTCGAGTCTCGTAGCATTCAGCTTTTGTCATGAAGCTGCCTTCCCAAGTCTCGTAGCATTCAGCTTTTGACATGCAGCTGATTTCACTCTAGATTTTGCCACATACAGTATGTCCACATTTTCGGAGACATTCATGGGGATATACATTTTTCTGAATTATGATCAATATTTCATTAGTTTGATAAAGTCGATAAAGTTCCACAAGTTTGATAAAGAACCTTCTACCGAGTCTCGTAGCATTCAGCTTTTGTCAGGAAGCTGCATTCCCAAGTCTCATAGTTCTTTCCACATACAGTTTCAGTGACATTCATGGGGCAATATTTTTTTCTGAATGGGCAAATTATGATCAATAGTTCCACAAGTTTGAGTAAGCATCTTCCACCGAATCTCGTAGCATTCAGCTTTTGTCATGAAGCTGCCCTTCTAAGTCTCGTAGCATTCAGCTTTTGTCATGGAGCTGCCTTTCCTAGGCTCATAATTTTTTCCACATACAGTTTGTCCACAGTTTCGGAGACATTCATCGGGCAATGTTTTTTTCTGAATGAGCGAATTATGATCAATATTCCACAAGTTTGAAAAAGTCCCTTCCGCCGAGTCTCGTAGCATTCAGCTTTTGTCATGAAGCTGCCTTCCCAAGTCTCGTAGCATTCAGCTTCTGTCATGCAGCTGATTTCACTCTAGATTTTGCCACATACAGTTTGTCCACATTTTCGGAGACATTCATGGGGATATACATTTTTCTGAATTATGATCAATATTTCATTAGTTTGATAAAGTCGATAAAGTTCCACAAGTTTGATAAAGAACCTTCCACCGAGTCTCGTAGCATTCAGCTTTTGTCAGGAAGCTGCATTCCCAAGTCTCATAGTTTTTTCCACATACAGTTTCAGTGACATTCATGGGGCAATATTTTTTTCTGAATGGGCAAATTATGATCAATAGTTCCACAAGTTTGAGTAAGCATCTTCCACCGAATCTCGTAGCATTCAGCTTTTGTCATGAAGCTGCCCTTCCAAGTCTCGTAGCATTCAGCTTTTGTCATGGAGCTGCCTTTCCTAGGCTCATAATTTTTTCCACATACAGTTTGTCCACAGTTTCGGAGACATTCATCGGGCAATGTTTTTTTCTGAATGAGCGAATTATGATCAATATTCCACAAGTTTGAAAAAGTCCCTTCCACCGAGTCTCGTAGCATTCAGCTTTTGTCATGAAGCTGCCTTCCCAAGTCTCGTAGCATTCAGCTTTTGTCATGCAGCTGATTTCACTCTAGATTTTGCCACATACAGTTTGTCCACATTTTCGGAGACATTCATGGGGATATACATTTTTCTGAATTATGATCAATATTTCATTAGTTTGATAAAGTCGATAAAGTTCCACAAGTTTGATTAAGCATCTTCCACCGAATCTCGTAGCATTCAGCTTTTGTCATGAAGCTGCCCTCCCAAGTCTCGTAGCATTCAGCTTTTGTCATGGAGCTACCTTTCCTAGGCTCATAATTTTTTCCACATACAGTTTGTCCACAGTTTCGGAGACATTCATCGGGCAATGTTTTTTTCTGAATGAGCGAATTATGATCAATATTCCACAAGTTTGAAAAAGTCCCTTCCGTCGAGTCTCGTAGCATTCAGCTTTTGTCATGAAGCTGCCTTCCCAAGTCTCGTAGCATTCAGCTTTTGACATGCAGCTGATTTCACTCTAGATTTTGCCACATACAGTATGTCCACATTTTCGGAGACATTCATGGGGATATACATTTTTCTGAATTATGATCAATATTTCATTAGTTTGATAAAGTCGATAAAGTTCCACAAGTTTGATAAAGAACCTTCTACCGAGTCTCGTAGCATTCAGCTTTTGTCAGGAAGCTGCATTCCCAAGTCTCATAGTTTTTTCCACATACAGTTTCAGTGACATTCATGGGGCAATATTTTTTTCTGAATGGGCAAATTATGATCAATAGTTCCACAAGTTTGAGTAAGCATCTTCCACCGAATCTCGTAGCATTCAGCTTTTGTCATGAAGCTGCCCTTCTAAGTCTCGTAGCATTCAGCTTTTGTCATGGAGCTGCCTTTCCTAGGCTCATAATTTTTTCCACATACAGTTTGTCCACAGTTTCGGAGACATTCATCGGGCAATGTTTTTTTCTGAATGAGCGAATTATGATCAATATTCCACAAGTTTGAAAAAGTCCCTTCCGCCGAGTCTCGTAGCATTCAGCTTTTGTCATGAAGCTGCCTTCCCAAGTCTCGTAGCATTCAGCTTTTGTCATGCAGCTGATTTCACTCTAGATTTTGCCACATACAGTTTGTCCACATTTTCGGAGACATTCATGGGGATATACATTTTTCTGAATTATGATCAATATTTCATTAGTTTGATAAAGTCGATAAAGTTCCACAAGTTTGATAAAGAACCTTCCAACGAGTCTCGTAGCATTCAGCTTTTGTCAGGAAGCTGCATTCCCAAGTCTCATAGTTTTTTCCACATACAGTTTCAGTGACATTCATGGGGCAATATTTTTTTCTGAATGGGCAAATTATGATCAATAGTTCCACAAGTTTGAGTAAGCATCTTCCACCGAATCTCGTAGCATTCAGCTTTTGTCATGAAGCTGCCCTTCCAAGTCTCGTAGCATTCAGCTTTTGTCATGGAGCTGCCTTTCCTAGGCTCATAATTTTTTCCACATACAGTTTGTCCACAGTTTCGGAGACATTCATCGGGCAATGTTTTTTTCTGAATGAGCGAATTATGATCAATATTCCACAAGTTTGAAAAAGTCCCTTCCGGCGAGTCTCGTAGCATTCAGCTTTTGTCATGAAGCTGCCTTCCCAAGTCTCGTAGCATTCAGCTTTTGTCATGCAGCTGATTTCACTCTAGATTTTGCCACATACAGTTTGTCCACATTTTCGGAGACATTCATGGGGATATACATTTTTCTGAATTATGATCAATATTTCATTAGTTTGATAAAGTCGATAAAGTTCCACAAGTTTGATAAAGAACCTTCCACCGAGTCTCGTAGCATTCAGCTTTTGTCAGGAAGCTGCATTCCCAAGTCTCATAGCATTCAGCTTTTGTCATGGAGCTACCTTTCCTAGGCTCATAATTTTTTCCACATACAGTTTGTCCACAGTTTCGGAGACATTCATCGGGCAATGTTTTTTTCTGAATGAGCGAATTATGATCAATATTCCACAAGTTTGAAAATGTCCCTTCCGGCGAGTCTCGTAGCATTCAGCTTTTGTCATGAAGCTGCCTTCCCAAGTCTCGTAGCATTCAGCTTTTGTCATGCAGCTGATTTCACTCTAGATTTTGCCACATACAGTTTGTCCACATTTTCGGAGACATTCATGGGGATATACATTTTTCTGAATTATGATCAATATTTCATTAGTTTGATAAAGTCGATAAAGTTCCACAAGTTTGATAAAGAACCTTCCACCGAGTCTCGTAGCATTCAGCTTTTGTCATGAAGCTGCCCTCCCGAGTCTCGTAGCATTCAGCTTTTGTCAATGAGCTGCCTTCCCTAGGCTCATCGTTTTTTCCACATACAGTTTCAGAGACATTCATAGGGCATGTTTCATAGATGCCAATAAAAAGATATCGAAATCGATAAAAAGTTATCGAAATCGATAAAAAAGTTATCGAAACCGATAAAAAGTTATCGAAATCGATAAAAAGTTATCGAAATCGATAAAAAGTTATCGGAATCGATAAAAAGTTATCGAAATCGATAAAAAGTTATCGGAATCGATAAAAGTTATCGAAATCGATAAAAGTTATCGAAATCGATAAAAGTTATCGAAGTCGATAAAAGTTATCGAAATCGATAAAAAGTTATCGAAATCGATCAAAGTTATCGAAATCGATAAAAAGTTATCGAAATCGATAAAAAGTTATCGAAATCGATAAAAAGTTATCGAAATCGATAAAAAGTTATCGGAATCGATAAAAGTTATCGAAATCGATAAAAGGTTATCGAAATCGATAAAAAGTTATCGAAATCGATAAAAAGTTATCGAAATCGATAAAAAGTTATCGAAATCGATAAAGAGTTATCGAAATCGATAAAATAGTTATCGAAATCGATAACAAGTTATCGAAATCGATAACAAGTTATCGAAATCGATAAAAAGTTATCGAAACCTATGAAACAATTCACAGACATACATATGCTCTTAGTTTATGAATGAATGTGACTAGAAAAATAAGTTGAAACTTGACTTAACTTATTGCTCATGAAATACAGCATACAGCATACAGCATACAGCATACAGCATACAGCAAACAGCATACAGCATACAGCATACAGCATATAGCATACAGCATACAGCATACAGCATACAGAATACAGCATACAGCATATAGCATACAGCATACAGAATACAGCATACAGCATACAGAATACAGCATACAGCATACAGCATACAGCATACAGCATACAGCATACAGCATACAGCATACAGCATACAGCATACAGCATACAGCATACAAGACATTCATTGGGCAATGTTTTTTTTCTTAATGAGCGAATTATGATCAATATTCCATAAGTTTGCAAAAGTCCCTTCCGCCGAGTCTCGTAGCATTCAGCTTTTGTCATGAAGCTGCCTTCCCAAGTCTCGTAGCATTCAGCTTTTGTCATGCAGCTGATTTCACTCTAGATTTTGCCACATACAGTTTGTCCACATTTTCGGAGACACTCATGGGGATATACATTTTTCTGAATTATGATCAATATTTCATTAGTTTGATAAAGTCGATAAAGTTCCACAAGTTTGATTAAGCATCTTCCACCGAGTCTCGTAGCATTCAGCTTTTGTCATGAAGCTGCCATCCCGAGTCTCGTAGCATTCAGCATTTGTCAATGAGCTGCCTTCCCTAGGCTCATAGTTTTTTCCACATACAGTGTCCACAGTTTCGGAGACATTCATCGGGCAATGTTTTTTTCTGAATGAGCGAATTATGATCAATATTCCACAAGTTTGAAAAAGTCCCTTCCGCCGAGTCTCGTAGCATTCAGCTTTTGTCATGAAGCTGCCTTCCCAAGTCTCGTAGCATTCAGCTTTTGTCATGCAGCTGATTTCACTCTAGATTTTGCCACATACAGTTTGTCCACATTTTCGGAGACATTCATGGGGATATACATTTTTCTGAATTATGATCAATATTTCATTAGTTTGATAAAGTCGATAAAGTTCCACAAGTTTGATTAAGCATCTTCCACCGAATCTCGTAGCATTCAGCTTTTGTCATGAAGCTGCCCTCCCAAGTCTCGTAGCATTCAGCTTTTGTCATGGAGCTACCTTTCCTAGGCTCATAATTTTTTCCACATACAGTTTGTCCACAGTTTCGGAGACATTCATCGGGCAATGTTTTTTTCTGAATGAGCGAATTATGATCAATATTCCACAAGTTTGAAAAAGTCCCTTCCGTCGAGTCTCGTAGCATTCAGCTTTTGTCATGAAGCTGCCTTCCCAAGTCTCGTAGCATTCAGCTTTTGACATGCAGCTGATTTCACTCTAGATTTTGCCACATACAGTATGTCCACATTTTCGGAGACATTCATGGGGATATACATTTTTCTGAATTATGATCAATATTTCATTAGTTTGATAAAGTCGATAAAGTTCCACAAGTTTGATTAAGCATCTTCCACCGAATCTCGTAGCATTCAGCTTTTGTCATGAAGCTGCCCTCCCAAGTCTCGTAGCATTCAGCTTTTGTCATGGAGCTACCTTTCCTAGGCTCATAATTTTTTCCACATACAGTTTGTCCACAGTTTCGGAGACATTCATCGGGCAATGTTTTTTTCTGAATGAGCGAATTATGATCAATATTCCACAAGTTTGAAAAAGTCCCTTCCGCCGAGTCTCGTAGCATTCAGCTTTTGTCATGAAGCTGCCTTCCTGACTCTCGTAGCATTCAGCTTTTGTCAGGAAGCTGCCTTTCCAAGTCTCATAGTTTTTTCCACATACAGTTTCAGAGACATTCATGGGGCAATGTTTTTTTCTGAATGAGCAAATTATGTTCAATAGTTCGATTAAGCATCTTCCACCGAATAAGCAAATTATGAGCAATATTCCATAAGAACCTTCCACCGAGTCTCGTAGCATGCAGCTTTTGTCATGAAGCTGCCTTCCCAAGTTTCGTAGCATTCAGCTTTTGTCATGCAGCTGATTTCACTCTAGATTTCCACATACAGTTTGTCCACATTTTCGGAGACATTCATGGGGATATAAATTTTTCTGAATTATGATCAATATTTCATTAGTTTGATAAAGTCGATAAATAGTTAGTTGGTCCACAGTTTCAGAGACATTCATGGGGCACACACAAGTTCCAAAATTTTGATAAAGAACCTTCCACCGAGTCTCGTAGCATTCAGCTTTTGTCATGAAGCTGCCCTCCCTAGTCTCGTCAAGGAGGTGCCTTCCCTAGGCTCATAGTTTTTTCCACATACAGTTTCAGAGACATTCATAGGGCATGTTTCATAGATGCCAATAAAAAGTTATCGAAATCGATTAAAGTTATCGAAACCGATAAGAAGTTATCGAAATCGATAAAAGTTATCGAAATTGATCAAAAATTATCGAAATCTATAAAAAGTTATCGAAACCGATAAAAAGTTATCGAAATCGATAAAAGTTATCGATAAAAAGTTATCTAAATAGATAAAAAGTTATCGAAATCGATAAAAAGTTATCGAAATCGATAAAAAGTGATCGAAATCGATAAAAAGTTATCGAAACCTATGAAACAATTCACAGACATACATATGCTCTTAGTTTATGAATGAATGTGACTAGAAAACTAAGTTGAAACTTGAGTTAGGGAGGTCCATGACAAAAGCTGAATGCTACAAGACTCGATGTATGGTAGGGCAGCTGCATGACAAAAGCTGAATGCTACAAGACTCGATGTTAGGTACATCGGTAACTATTTACCAATTTCGATTTCGATGTTAGCCTTAAGAATGATTAAAATGTGCTGAAACTCAATGCTAGGCACATCAATGCCACAGACTTAATAATATTAATTTTAAGACTTAATAATATTAACTTATTGCTCATGAAATACAGCATACAGCATACAGCGTACAGCATACAGCATACAGCATACAGCATACAGCATACAGCATACAGCATACAGCATACAGCATACAGCATACAGCATACAGCATACAGCATACAGCATACAGCATACAGTATACAGCATACAGCATACAGCATACAGCATACAGCATACAGCATACAGCATACAGCATACAGCATACAGCATACAGCATACAGCATACAGCATACAGCATACAGCATACAGCATACAGCATACAGCTACAGCATACAGCATATAGCATACAGCATACAGCATGCAGCATACAGCATACAGCATACAGCATACAGCATACAGCATACAGCATACAGCATACAGCATACAGCATACAGCATACAGCATACAGCATACAGCATACAGCATACAGCATACAGCATACAGCATACAGCATACAGCATACAGCATACAGCTACAGCATACAGCTACAGCATACAGCTACAGCATACAGCATACAAGACATACAAGCTTTTGTCATGAAGCTGCATTCCCAAGTCTCGTAGCATTCAGCTTTTGTCAAGGAGCTGCCTTCCCTAGGCTCATAGTTTTTCCACATACAGTTTGTCCACAGTTTCGGAGACATTCATCGGGCAATGTTTTTTTCTGAATGAGCGAATTATGATTAATATTCCACAAGTTTGAAAAAGTCCCTTCCGCTGAGTCTCGTTGCATTCAGCTTTTGTCATGAAGCTGCCTTCCCAAGTCTCGTAGCATTCAGCTTTTGTCATGCAGCTGATTTCACTCTAGATTTTGCCACATACAGCTTGTCCACAGTTTCGGAGACATTCATGGGGATATACATTTGTCTGAATTATGATCAATATTCCAGAAATTTGATAAAGTCCCATTCGTCGAGTCTCGTAGCATTCAGCTTTTGTCAAGAAGCTGCCTTCCTGAGTCTCGTAGCATTCAGCTTTTGTCAGGAAGCTGCCTTCCCAAGTCTCATAGTTTTTTCCACATACACTTTCAGAGACATTCATGGGGAAATATTTTTTTCTGAATGAGCAAATTATAATCAATAGTTCCACAAGTTTGATTAAGCATCTTCCACCGAGTCTCGTAGCATTCAGCTTTTGTCATGAAGCTGCATTCCCAAGTCTCGTAGCATTCAGCTTTTGTCATGCATCTGATTTCACTCTAGATTTTGCCACATACAGTTTGTCCACAGTTTCAGAGACATTCATGGGGCTATGCTTCTTTTCTCTTCACTTTTCAAATTGTGAGCGAGTATTAGGCAGTCAGATCGACTGGCTTCAGTTCTTGCTCATCAGTTTTTTCGTTCTTTATATCTGTGGTTTGGCGTTAAAGGCGCCTCGTTCGCTGTCTCAATTACAGTGCATTATGCTGGCTCTGAAATAAATTATCATATTGTCTCGGCCTTGCCAGACCAGGCCCAGGGGCTAAGCCCCTTCTTATTAAGCTATTCGCGCTATTTCGCGCAGTTGGCAATAAAATTTATGATCTACGCAGATCTCTTCAGATGCCTCATTTATTGCAGCGCCTGCAAAATCTTTGCTGCCAAAATGTTTCAATCGACTTTTCCACACATTTTGTTATCGCTGTCGTCCATTTTTTTTAAATGGGCATATTCGGCTTGTCTAAAGATATGTAGCAGGCACTATAGTGCCTATAGTTTTAGGCACAATGTATTTTGCGGCTATAGAAACTAGAGAGACTTAGGCATTGAAATACTCATTCAACAAGTGCAAAAAGAGTATATTGGTTATTCTATTTTGAATTGACTTGGAGATATAGATAAAGCTGTAATCATTTGGTTTTAGCATTGATCCTCTTAAAGCATATGATGGTAATAGGTAATATTTTCCATTCAAATTTTTAGCATGAATGAGCATTTGATAGTCAGTCATGCTCGCTTGTAGCGTCCATAATTGAAATCTGGGTGGCTTTACACTCTACTTTATGTTATTTGGCTGAGGGTGTCTTAAAGTCGATGCCACCCTACCCTACGATTGCGGTTGTTTGTTTCTGTCTTGGCTTGCTTTCTCGCTCACTCCTAGGCGTAATTTCTTTCAAATTATCCTTTTTAAATTCCAGGCACTGCGCCGTCTACTGTAAATCTGGCGGCCAAATTGCTTCGCTGTTTCGTTATTAGAAAACAAAATGCGACACAAAGAGAGAGAGAGAGACAGAGAGAAAGAATGGAGGAATGGAATGCTTCGAGGGATTGTCGGGCCTTTTAGGTAAGTTAGTTCCCCATAGAAGCATGCAACAAAGTTGGGCAAGCGAAAGAGTAAATAGACTCTTAATTTGTGCGCGCTTCGATGAAGTTTGCCGAAAAGTTCATCTCGAGCCGAGCTAAAGAGTTTTTTTCCCCATTTCTCGCTCAGAGCATCAAAAGAAATATGTTACAAACCGAAAAGGCAGGAAATATGAAAGAAGGTTTTTATTGTAATTACATATATATTGAGAGAGATAATATATATATATAATGTATATAAATATATAAAGAGAGCGAAATTTTTTTCCTTTTTCCGGCATTCTCCAGCAAATTAAAATGTAATAAATCTGTCCTCAACTTGGCCGTGTTGACCCAAATTACATTTTTGTATACCCTGAGCCCAGTGTTAATGGGTTAAGAGGGTGTATTGGTTACGCGTGAAGGTGAATAAAAGGTAAAAGTGGGCGGGGTAAAAGCTCTAAAGCTTTATTAGTGTATTAAGCTGGCTTGAAATGATATAGGAACATGTACGTACCTCAATTTCGTGAACTACAAAACCTAGAGCGTTGATCTGTAGAAAGCACTCACATTCGGGTGTCACAATGATATGACAATAATTTCATTATTATCGCACACCTAGAACCCAAGTTACATCAAGCTACTTATAGTAAAGCTACTGAATAAGCGCTGCTAGATTGCTTGGCACAGCCTTTCCATTTCGACTGATAGTCGAGCATGCCCCACTAACGAACTCTCATTAGTTGAGCTGCTGTTGTCTTGGCTTGTCTCGGCAGGAATGTGCGTGGAATGCGGAAGTCCTGTCGTAGTCCTTGTGGCTCATCCACTGAGTCCAGCGCTGTCAACTGCGGCCCCCGAAGGCCTTCCAGTCCGTGCGCAAGGACAAAGTTTTTATTGCCGGGCAATTGGAGTTTGGCCACGTTTGTTTGCCGCAGGACGTTTGCTCCTTGCGCCCCATTGGTGTCATCTCCTTTTGTCTCCATTGTCAACGCCATTGCGAAAGCCACAGATTTGTGTTGCGTCCGAACTTTCGCATGTACTTCGACACGGCCTCAAGGATTTTTGTCCTTTAATTGAATTCAGTAAACGAGTTAAAGACTTTAATTTGCCCTCCAGCTGAGGGTATTGCAGCTAGGCCAAGAGATGTTAAGAGATTGCCGTTGCTATTTATATAAAATACATTTGTATGTGCGTGTGTGTGTGTGTGTATAAAACTAATATGAATAGCTCTTTCTTTCCATGCAATAAGAGCTGAAGTTTGCCTAATGTGGACAGCGTCTGCCGCCAATTTGAATGGCTAACTGATTTTCTTCATATTACTGAACTCAATTATGTTCGGGTAGTGCCAGATGGCATACATATGTCCTCCCCTGGATACCCTTTCTCAAAAAATGACTTTGTTTCGGATTATCCAGTTCAGGCGGATAAACTTACAGACGAAAGGATACAGGATACCTTACCCGACTTATCCGGTAAAGTTTTCGACGAACTGGATATAGAGATTGTACGGTTAAGCGGTAGTAAAGAGGTTAAGCGGTAGTAAAGAGGTTAAGTTGGTTAAATGAAATCATATATCTGTTAACATCAGCCTTTTATAACACATTTCACAGCTTGGAACAAATCTCTCCCTGCTCCCTCAGTTTAGCGACTTATCCTAAGGAGTATCCGCAAGTTGAGTTCACATATTTCGCATTTCAGTATATTTATTGTGCAATTGCTAACGGAAATTGTTTTACAGCGAGACTCGATGCATTTCTTAGATGGGTCCAGCTCGCTTAGTTTCCATTGAGCCGAGCTGGGATACCCAACGGTCGGTCGGCCGTTTCCGCAGTCGTAAAGTAGATCATCGTTAAGCTAATTTCGGGCGGCGTGCATAATGCATTAGAAGGCGGACCGGAATAAGAAAAAAGGGTTATTTTACAGCCATTTGGGGGCTGAGCCCAATGGCACCTTTGCGCCGCTGCCAGGCGACGTACGACGTGCGACGTGCAACGTGCGGCCCAGTCATATTCCCCCAGCAGCGTCGGGTCATAAAGGAAGGCATCTTTTGAGCTTGATTACGGATGTTAATGCCAGCTGGAAACTGGAAACTAAAACCGAATCACTAACTACTGCGAGTTGTCTTTAAGCACAACATAATGAAGTGTGCTACAGTTGCTTAAAGGTGTGTCCTGGCACACCTCAAGTTGCATGTTACGAGTCTCGAGACTCGAGTCTAACCAGACACAATCAGCTCTCTGTAAACTAGTTTCAGTCACAACGCAATCTACGTATGCACAATTCAAATCAAAGTTTTTGCTTCATAAATCATGTTTCTCTCTCTCTCACACACTCACCCACATGTTTTTGCTCTATGTATGCCCTTTGTTGGGTATATTGAGTTTTGTGTGAACTACGTCTTCAGTCTCCTGTTTCTATGAGTACTTAGATTTTTATCAATTTTTTGCCTGAGTTGGCATGGGCAATTGAACTATTGAAACTACCCTCGCAGCAGTCGGATTATGGGTCACACTTTCATATAGTTTGAGAATCTAGTAAGCTTCCTCTTCTTCTTAGTGTGAATATTTTTGGAATTGAGAATAAATTTCTTGTTCTCCTTCCTTTGTTTCCTTATCTTTATTTATTTAAGATATTCCCAGTCATTTTTCAACATTTATAAAAATATTTGGACTGTTCTATTTATTTCCTATGATCAGCAAATTTTCCATTATTTAAATTCATTTCAAATAAATATTTATGCGATTTCTTATTTCATTTTTTGTTTTATTAAGAATAAACTTGAATAACTTTCGATTGATTTCGATTTCAGTTTAGTTTTATTTACATATTTATACACTATGAATCTTTAAAGAGTATTTAAAATTCGTTCTTTAGCCAATTTTCATTGTCCTTTATCTTGTTTTATTTTTGTTTTAAATTTGAAAACTTTGCACTTCAATTTGGAGTTTTGCATACAAATAACGAGCAGAGCAACTGTGTAACAACTGTGGCTACAACTGAATAGAGAGAGAGAGAGAGAGGGGGTGATAGTGTGAGTGAGAGAGGCAGACAGACTCACTGGGTCACAGTTGTTGGTTTGTGTGGCATTTAGTAATTCGCATTGATTCACACCGGCTGGCATATGGAGTCTAAGCCTGATTGGATGCTTAGGCGTTAGGAGGGGGAGTGGCGCAAGATAAATGGCGCATATTAGTACACACACACACACAATCATACACTGTATGCATACACTGTATGCGTGTGTGTGTGTGTCTGTGACATAAATATGGTTTAACAGTTCAAGGTTAAGCTGCACCGAAACGCAGCGCAACAAGCGCACGCCGCTCGGTGTCCCCGGAGTCGCAGGAGTCACGTAGACGCATAATTAACAGGAGCCGGCATAAAGTATGTTTCAGTAGCGAGGATAAAGGATATTCCAGCCAGGCAGCCAGCCAGGCAGCCAGCCAGGCAGCCAGCCAGCCGAGGTTGCCAGCCAGATTATGGCTTACGCCGTGCTCCCCCAAAAGGTTTACTTCGACATGTGCGCACGAGAGCTGAAAAATTAACAGCGCCATAAGGTGACACCTTTATTTTATTTTTCGACTTGCACACACACACATTCATACAGACTCATGTGTGTGTGTACTGCCTGAAAAGTTTTCGTGTTGTGCCTTCATTTGGTAGTTGATTTGCTGTTTCCCTTTTTTTATACACACTTAACTTATTGAAAGCGACGGAACAGGGCATATTGGTTGCATGGGTATGTTATGGGCAGATGGGGGCGTGGCTAAGGTCAGTAACTGTGATAGATAAGAACAAGAAGCTGACTGTAACTAGGTGCATCTGTCCTAAGGATTGTTAGTGCAACTATCCGTCCGACTGTTTGTCCCAGATTATCCGTGCTCTGAATGCTTGCCCCACTTTTGGTTCAACCTTTCCCCTGACTGCTCGACCGTCTCTCCGTTTGATCAATCCAATAAACTGTCCCTCCGGCTGTTTGCCTACCTCTACGTCCGTCCATCTGTCTCTTGTTCTATGCAGCGCATCTGGCAGTCATGCACACCCCACTAGAGCACTCTAGATTATTTCTTTTGGCGCAGCTTTTACATTTTACGAGGCACGCCGCCTGCAGCCCAAGCCTCGTCCTTGGAAGTAAAGGAAAACTTTATGGTTTATGGAAATTGAACCTTTCCTAATGAAGCTGCAGAAAAAAAGGAGGAAAAAAAACCGAAGCAAAGAAAAACAAAAGCAGGCGTGGCTCTTATTGACACCGTTGCATATTTTAATAAAGTTTCCACCACTTGGTGCTTGCTGTTTATGCCTTCATGCAGTTTATTAGCCGTAAATCAAAGTGTTTCGGAGTTTTCAAATAGCACCTGCACACCACAACACCTGCTCCGACCTCCCTGCCCCTCCCACATCACGCTGCCACGTAAAACTAACAGATGGCGACTTTAATAGCCGCCGCTGGTTGCCAGGCAGCTCAGTCCTGGCCAAACATAAGCAGCTTTTTGCTAGATTCGTGGGCTGCGACATAAAATTTAGCAAGTGGGCGTGGCTCTAGTCAGCTAAGCTCGGCTAGGCGTTACCCTAATAAGTCATGCCTTATGTTCGCATGGATCAACCTGGATGAACCTGGTTGCTTCCCTAATTGGACTTTTGATTTATAGATTTTAAGATCTTTATAATAGACTAGCAAATAATATTGGTATAAAGTCAGACTGCTGAGTATCGAAAAATTTCTAGCGTACGTACATGACTGCTGAGTCTTTCAAATTCCGTAAATATATCTCAAGTAGTTTTCGAGTTATGTAGAAAAAAGCAACTTCAGATAGATATATTGGTAGATAAATTGACTGATTTAGTGATTACTGAAGTCTTCAAGCAATACTTTCTATATACCCCGTCCAAAACCCACCGATAAATAGGCCCTTTCCGCCCTACCTAATGGGCGAGGGTATCTAAAATAGAACGGAAACAACAGATAATTGTGAAAGCTGTTATTAATATGATTAAATCTGGCATAATGAAACGCGTTGGCATTGAATTTAATTGTAAACATATTCTATACTGTAGAACGGAGGAGTTTCGCTGGAATTCCCTCCAAGTAGTTTATTTATGAGAGCCGAGAAGAGCGCAACAGGATATCCTGTTGCAAATTAAATTTTTATTATTTTATTATTTACGTAAATCTCTCTGAGAGGCCATCAAGCACAGGAGCCGGCCCAAGTGCGCTGCCTGCCCATCAATCAAAAACATGTTGAGCTGTCCTTGTCACGTCACATCCTGTCGGTATTTAGCACCAAAAAGGACAAAACGAAATTAGAGTGGAAAATATGGGGAGTACAAGACTATGAGATACTCTGAAGTTCAAGCTGACATGCAACAGCGCCATCTACAGTGCTGTGTATGCAACAGTCAAGCTTATTCTTCCCATAGAGTTTCCAGTCTGAGAACTAGTTTGATGGAACTTGGGTTCTAGGTGTACGGAAACTAAAGCTCAAGTCTTTGTATTAGCGGATCTCACTGATCAAAAATTGATATCTATGTATATGTATCTATATTGATATCTATGTATATGTATATGCTCTGCCACGCCTGTCTCTATCTCTTACATTCACATTAACCAATATACCCCAAATATCATATTCAATGCTTTCAGGGTATAAAAATGCTTAAAATTTTCCAAACAGATTATCATTAAGGACACTGATAAATGGAGCGCGAGTGGGAGTGTCAGTGGGTAGATGGTGGGGGAGAGGGAGGGGGCGTGGCGCAAAGGTCAGCACAATTACCGTTGATTAAATATGGGTCATCAACGCAGCTCTAAAGACATTATGCCAGCCAGTAGCTGTTGGCTGAGGGCAGATGGCGCAGTTCCCTCCTAAACAGACATTGCGCATACGCCACGTGTGCTCTGCACTTGAGCTGCAAATGGCAAAAAGTGCATGT
The DNA here is from genome assembly GCA_035045965.1 of Drosophila aldrichi. NCBI lineage: Eukaryota > Metazoa > Arthropoda > Insecta > Diptera > Drosophilidae > Drosophila > Drosophila aldrichi. The sequence continues at coordinate 699,844 of JAWNOM010000038.1, forward strand.
CGTGTGGCCAGCAGTCTATTGTGAACCTGACACAATGATTGATGATTGATGACTGATGGCTTGATGGATTGGACACTGTCAATGCGTCGCTGACTTTGCCCCCGCAGAAGCCCAATCAGCGTCAGCCACGCGACTGCAATGCGCTTTTCATCTCCGCCAGCACATTAGGAGCGAGTGGTCAGGGCAAGGCCACACACAGCCGGTGCGAACTACTCGGAGATTTCTGATTAGAGCTCTGCATATTTTCCTGATGCTAGCTGGTGGGGTATATAGAGGCAGAGATTTCGTTGTGGTAAGTGGAGAGATATTGTCTTACATGGTATAGTTGGTATATAGTGCATGGAACACTTGGAAATGGTACATATGGAATGGTACATTGCGATACCAGAGTAAATTCAACTAAGAGTATAAGTAAAATCTTCGCCTAGGGTATCTAAATGCCTCGCAAGAGCACCATTCCATAATTTTTTGTATTCTCATATGTTTTAATGTTGCTTACTTAACGCATTTTTGGCCATAGCCGCGCATCTGCGGCTGCCTTTTGCCAATGACACAATACATTTGGTGCCGCCAGCAAAAGCAACAAACATACACACACACACGCTCACACATTCACTCAATCACTCACTCACACACACACACACACACACAAAAGAAGCACCGCATTTGAGTTTGCCTTTTGCTGTTATTCACACGTGCTCGCGCTCTGTTTACGAATGTGCGTATGAAAACAGAGAGAGCGCAAAAAGCAAGTCGAGCGGTGCAAAGCGCAGACGCAAGCCAAAAGTGTAGGCAATGCGCGAGCAGCACGGCAACACTGTTCACGTCTAACGGCACTCATTTGCATTTCAAATACATTTATGCAGTTTCATTTAGTACTATTTATAGACGAATTGTATTCTTATGTTGTGTTGGGCATAAAAAAAGGGAAATTTAACAAAGTCTTTTGTTGGGCAATTATTTGCCATAAAATTCCCAGCAGTAGCAGCAGCAACAAGCGATAGCAAATAGCTAGCAACAAGCGCCTGCTGCGCGCTGCCTCTGCTTGCTGGCTCTGCTCGCTGCTCGCAGCGCTGCTGCGCTTGCCGTTGGCAGCATACTGAGCGCTGGCACTGTGCGAGCATCGGCGTTCGCAGTTTCATGGAAAACTCGCGCGCGAACAGTTCGAAAAGTCGGTAGACGCGACTTCTGGGAAAATGTTCTCGAGCATGGAAAATGCCGGCGGCTGCAATTTTCGAAACTTGGTTCAGTTTTTCAAAAATTAAAACTAATAAAATAAATAGAAAATAAAAATTAAAAAAACACCCATTAAACATTTTAATTGTGGGAGAAAATTTGTTTATTTAATTTGTGTCTATAAAAAATACCCAGAAAAAAATAAAAGCTATAAATAAAAACATGTGTTTAGTTTTTAAGACAAATTTTACGGTAAGTAAAAGGTGGAAATACACAAAAAGGATAAATCATAAAAAAAAAACGAAAAAAAACTATTTTTGGTTTTTCGCTGCGCAAATGTTTTTTAATAAACAATTGACAAAAAAAAAAAAAAAAAGAAAAAAGTGAATCGAGCATCGTTTTACACTTGACGGAATTTTGTTATTTGAGCAGCTTAAATTACAAAAAAAAAAAAAACAAAAACCCTGCAAATTGAAATGAAAATGTAAATAATATTGAAGCCCTCGACTCGTGTTTGCTATGCAACAGGAAGTGCCTAATAATCCATTAATCCACTCAAATAACTGAATAAATACAAAATGTGAATATCCAAAGAAAAGTTGCAAAAGCTCAGCTCAATTGAAGAGCCACTCAATTCAGGCGGACTTATCGCAGTTTCAGTTTTTTTCAGTTTTACACTAGGAATACTTGAGAATAGGTAAAACTCTGTTTTAGTCAGAATTGTTGCTGCTGTTGTCTTGTTCTTCCACTCGATTTGACTGCCAATCGAGTGTGAAATCATTTGAAGCGGGCATCAGATATTAAATACGCCCCATTGCATTCGTGAATGCGACTCCTGTGGCTTCCTCTAATTGAGTTCAATTAGCGGAGAAATCGAGTGAGCAAATCGACAAAGAATCTTTGAAGTTTTCATTTGATAAGCTTTACTATTGGGAGATGTTGAGTGGGTATATAAGTTTGGTTAATACTCGCTCTTGGGGTGTAAAGATTCTGTTATAATCGGAGATGCAAGTGTTGCATTGTATAAAAACTTATTTGTGGGTATATTTGTGAATCAATACACGTTCATGATAAATATAAATTCACAATTTCATTTCAAGTTAAAGAAAAAAGCTATCGCGAGTGTTAAAGAGAGTATATTGGTCGCATAATACTCGCACAGTATATTCGCTGCTTATATGCTCGTTCACGCATTTGGAAGTGAGTATATTCATGAGTATGTATATTCATTAGAGATTATGAAACTTGCAATAATTTTGATTTAATCCATTTTAATTACACATTGCAGATATCTCCTCTATTGCTAAAGCCTTCCCATAGTTGCAAGTGCCACGCCCACTGGGCGCAAATGAATACTGCATATTGAGTGAAGCACAGCTCTTCATTAGCAGTAATTAATTTGTAAATTCCGTATTGCAAATAGTTTTCATCAGTGCTAATTGCTTAATAATCATAGAGCTTATCGAATAAACGAGATTTATTTAGCTACAAAAACAGTTGAGACCGGCATAGCTGACTGCTAGATGCTCGCTAATGATGTCACAACTGAAAAAGTTGTTATAAATGCATATTTCCATTTGTACCACACCCTAAAATGTGGGCGTCACACGTCATTTATAGCTCTAGCTTTGAAGTAGTTCAACTCTCAATCAAAGTTCTATGATATTGCATTAAATTTCAGGTCTTTAGCTACGTTAGGGGCGGATGAACAGCAAATGGAATTTTATAAAGTCGTATATATTCCTATTAAACCTAAATATTCTCATTCATTCATTCATTCATTCGCGAATATCTCAGAAAAAAAAGCGAATGTGAAACTGTTTACAGAGAATTTAAATCACATTTAATTTTCATAAAAATTTTAAATCAATTTGAATGCGTTTTTATGTTTGTGTGTTTGTCAGAGTTTTTTTTCCTTTATGTTCATGTGCACCACATAATATAAATATCTTGATGAACACACATAAAAATCATTTGTATAAATTGGAGCCGAGCAATGTAAATGCCTTTCGCTACTCGCACAAATCCTGCTCAGCTCGTCAGCTGGAAGAGCTCCATCATAATTACTGTTCAAAAGACGCTCTACGATTGCTCTGAGCCTGTCAAGCTCTCTGACATCTGCTTACCAGAGAAACCCTCCACTTCCCCCCTCTTCCTGCTGCTCTTTTTTTCGCCGAGAATCTTTCGGCTCTTTCGTGCCATGAGAAATGCTCAATTGTCTTTGACAAGTTCCCAGAAGTTACTGCTGGCATATAGAGTTGAGGTTTCTTTTTTAAAGAGAACTCTTTAGAGTCCTTTAAATACACAGTTATGTCCATGTGCCACGCCTCAGTGGGCGCACTGTTCAGCTAGCAGTTGAAACTTTATTCCAGGTGCATTGTAGTATTTATCTATATTTATTTATTTAGTATAGTTTTTCTTTTTCAACTGACCACGCCTCTAAAAAGGCGTACAGATAGTATATATAAAAATATTGTAAAGTTACTTGCGCTCTAAAGTTTAAGTTCCTAACTTTAATATCAACAAAGTGGGATTTATTTCATGTTAGCTCTGGGCTAAATTTGTCTTCTGCTTCATAAATCCTGTGTGTGTGTGCTCCAGTTGATTTTTAGTGCCAACAAATCTTGTTAAACAATCAACAACAACAAAATAATAATAATAATAATAAGCCAACGAGCTGCAGCTGCAGTGGCTCTGCCTGAGCTCTAAATATTTAATGTAAAAAATGAGGGCCATCCGTTTGTTTTGATTCCTGCCCTTTTGAAGGAGACAAGTGAACCAGCAAAACCACTGCGCACCACTAAACCACACAGCCAGGCCACTAAACCGCTCAGCTGTGAACTATGGCTTCATTTAGGCAAAGCAGGCGGCCAAAATAACCAGCTAAACAGCTAACCAGCAGGCGCGCCTAATGACCATAGCAAAGGGGCATGACCGACTAGCACATACCTAGTAGATTAGGTATAACAACTATAGATAGTTGATTATAGATGATATTTGATCTAGCTTTGAGCTCTTATAACTGAGAAGATGTGGTTTACGAAGTACCACGCCTTTGTAGATGGGCGTGATTATATGCCTATACTTCAATCTCTGTGGTTGCTATATGGATGATCTCTAGGGCACAGCTTCCTGATAGCTTAATGTCTTCAGTACCTTAAATAATTTCTAATATGCCACGCCCACAACATTGAGCGAGTCAATAATGCTTGATATGGCCTCAACAGGCCACGCCCACTATATTAATGAAAATTCGTATCAGCAACAATATAATTATGCACACACTCTCTCTCTCTCTCTCTCTCTCTCTCTCTCTCTCTCTCACACTCTCTCTCTCTCTCCAACTCACACACACTCTCTCTCTCTCTCTCTCTCACTCTCTCTCTCTCTCCAACTCACACACACTCACTCTCTCTCTCTCTCTCTCTCTCTCTCTCTCTCCAACTCACACACACTCTCTCTCTCTCTCTCTCTCTCTCACTATCTCTCACACACTCCCTCTCTCTCTCTCTTTCTATGTATAACTTATAACAAAACCAATATACCCGCTTTACAGCAATTACCTTTAGCGTGCATTAAAACCACGAGCAGAGCGCGCTGGTCAGCTGAGCAGAATCTGAAATGCTTTCAACACGGATTGCTTTTCGGGCTCGTAGTCGTAGGGCCAATGCTTCAATTTAATGCCTACGCCACGGCCTCTGACTCGGACACGGACACGGACTCTGGCCAGTCCCGTTCGCTGTCCGCTCCCGCTAGCCGAAATACTTTCAGCACATAGTCAGTCAGCGGAAAGGTCCTTAAACGAATTAGAATGAATGCCGTATCGTGTGCTCGTATTTTCTGCTGCTGTCATGCATCAAAACATTTAATTAAATTGAAACTGAAACAGCAGTAGCAGGAATAGAGAAGAGGAGTGTGGGAAGTGGAAAGTGGGAAGAGGGAAGCGAGAAAGCTCAAGTAGCAACTCGAGCCTCGACTCGAGCCGGCAGCCAATGGCCAGGGCGACCCACACGAGTGGAGACCGCTCTCCATATGCATTTCAATGAAACCCTAAACAACTCTCTAAATCATGTGCATATATTTCAACGAATCCAGTTAGCTGCTCTTTTCACTATACCCAGCATTAGTTGATGTCGTAGCAGGGCATATTAGTCATTATCTAGATGGTCAGGTTAAGCTGATTCAATTTGGTTATCAGATGTTATCGTCTATCGATAGCTACTTTTATTTGATTCATTCAATATCCACCATTCATCGTTTTTAGGATGTGGTTTCCTTAGCATTAAGAACAGAATAACCTTTGCTACTTTTTTTTTGATCAATGAAATAATATCGATAAAAATCAATGTTGGCCTATTACTTCTTAGCTATAATTAAATGTTTATGCAGATTCATGTATCCTCGTTCTCTTTCAGCTTCATTCATTCATGAACAAAATCTCTAGAGAAATCGATAATTATCGATTTTATTATTTGATATATTGCGGTATAGCCTTTTCTTCCACTTTTGCAGCTGCTGATCATTTGTTATCCCTTTCTCGCATATTTTCAAATATCGATTAAAATCGATTTTACATGATTTCCTTGCACGTAGTTCCTCCTCCTTTCTCCCAGTTGGATCAGGCTTCCATCACTTGATATCTGCCCGTCTAGCATATGCCCCCGCTGCTCACTTATTCGCCTTATTATTAAGTTTTCAAGTTTTGAAATGTCCGGACAGCCCAGCACATCTCCCTCCGCTCCGCTCATCTCCACTCAGCTCCATTCAGAAACCGTTCATTGGCCCTCATTCCAACGACTTCTTACACGCCAGCGCCCACACAGCTGCTGCGGGACAGTCAGCCCTCCAGCCTCATGATGTGGTGACAAGTGCCTGGCGGGTGGCCTCGTATCACTTCTCCTCTCCTTTCTCGCTTCTCGCTACTTGAGATCTGCGCGTCTGGATTGGCTTTGTGCCTCAATTTACACATAATTGCAATAAATTGATTCCACTGGTCTTGCTTAAGGGGCGAAGGGAAGGGGCGGGAGTATCAAAGCAAACTGGCGAAATATTTATTGTGAGACAGAGAGACAGAGAGACAGAGAGAGAGAGAGCTGGCAACACAGCTTCTTGAATATAATGTAATGATATCGTCTCTATACCCAGTTTACCCATAAATATCTATTGGTTTCTTGATAAAGTCAAAAGGCGATAAGATATGGACATGGACTGCAGCTGAACAAGAAAACTTTTAGCTGGCTTTGTCTTCCCCTTTATTTATTCATACACACACATACATACACATATACATTTGTTAGCTCTCGTACAACAGGTCGTATGCGTGCTTTGACAATATTTATTTCGACTAGCTCTCGTAGTTCTAGTTTCTGTGACCCACAGCCTGTCAAAGGCAATTAAATAGAGTTTGGCTAATGAAGAGCGATGAGAGTTGGAGTTTGTGTTGCTGTCACTGAAAATCATTTACAGCTGGAATACCCTTAATACTTACCTTAAAAAAACAAACGAACGAATAAGCCGTTTTTCATGAAAACCTCAATGCCCAAGAGATAATTTTAATGAATGCTCTTTGATATGGTAATTCGATTCGCATATGCATAAATTAATATGGAGCGAATCGTCTGTTTAGAGAACAAACTTATTCCCAAACAAATCTGAACTCAAACCCCAAATAGGTTCAATGGCAAGGAAAACCGAAACCAAAACCAAAACCAAAATCGACATCAGATTTCTTTCAACTGATTTCATTCAGCTGACTGAAAGCGAATAAGGAAAAAAAACACTAAATTTTCAATTGCCTTTTGGATTTATCGCACGAATAGACAGAAATAAAAAGAAATGAAATGGTAGAGAAAGAGTGAGAGAAAGGAGGCTTGATTACTCTGGAAACATGCCTGAATATAGCAAGAAAGGTAAACGAAGAAAGCAATTTTAAAAGTTAAAGAGAAGAAAGAGAGAGAAAGAGAGAGAGAGGAAGTAAAGAGAAAGTGGGCAGAGAGTAGAGAGAGACAGAGAGAGCGAGTGAGAGAGGGAGATGACAATAAAATGGGAAGACAGAAGGACAGAGAAGATATGGGTAGGTTGACAGAAAGAGATAAGACGGAAAATGAGGGAGAAAGAGAGATAGATAGAGAATAAGAGAGAGATAGAGAGCGAGATATAGAGAGAAAAGGCATGAGATAGAGAGTGATAGGCAAAGACAGGCAGAGAGACAAAGATGAAGTCAAAAATACATAAAAGAAGACATAGAGGGAGGACAGAATTGGACTGCCCAACGTAGCTGAGTGCATTGGTAATGAGGATTCTGAGAAAGAATAAGATTGAGTGACGCGGACAGATAAAGATTGATAGACACAAACAAAGAGCAAAGAGAGAGAGAGAGAGAGAGAGAGAGAGAGAGACAGAGTGCCTGACAGAGTAGTTCCAGCCATGTTGACAAAAATGTCTCGCTTAATGAATTCGGACATGAACGCGATTCCGTAACGTGTCCACGACAGCCAGACAAAGGAGCTGTAATTGAGTTTAAATTGAATAGCATTTAAAGCTGAACCTCTCAAGTTGTTAAGCTGAAACTTTGTTGGCCTGGCCCGGGGGCGAGGCACCGCGGCTGCTGGCCAACTGCACGCACGAAAAGGTTATTTCGGCCGTTTTGGGGCAACATTTTTGGCAACATTCTGCGGCAAGATGTGTCAGCTGAGCTGTCAGAGCTGCGTCTATATTTAGTCGCTGAGTCGCTGTCTAATCGCGCCTCGACGGAATATGCGTCAAGTAGTCCTCGATTGCCTCCGCAGGGCGCGTACGCTCGATGCTTTCATTTCAAATATTTTAATACACACGCAAACAAATTAAAATCGCATAAACAATTTATCTCGCCCACGCAGACAGCGCGAATCATACCAGAAACACATTGCGGGCCACCATTTTGAATGCCCGCTCACAGAGCGAGAGCGAAGCGAGTATATTAGCTAGACAGTGAGCGAGCACTAAGGCAGTTGGCTATAACTTAATAGGGAGCATCAGGTGGGAATTGCATTGTAATTCTAAATGTCTAACCAAAAGGTGAGACAAGACGATTAGCTTCCTTGTCATGGCAAAAATGGGTATATTAGCTTCCTGGCGTAGCTCAAAGCATTAACTGTCTCTGAACTATAAACAAGCACATAATTTATGAGAGCTGAGCATAAACAGATTGCCAATTGTCTTTTGATGCCCGCTCAAAATGGTCAAATGGAGTATATTAGCTTCCTGGCATTGCTGAAAAGCATTAGCTGTCGCTCAACTATAAACAAGCATATAATTTATGAGGGCAGAACAGAACTTTTGATGTTTGCTCAATGTAGAAGAAACGGGTATATAGGCTTCATGAAAAGTTTCAGCTGTAAACCCATGGAAGATTACAAAAAATTAACTGAGATCCGCAATCTTAGCTCAATTTCTCTAAACAACCTTTCTGAAACCTTTAAAGCCAACAATAGGAACTTCGATTTGAGCGGGTATTAGACAGTCGTTTACCTGCAACTTATTTACTTTTTGCATGCCAGATTTTGTAGCCACAAACATTTATTTAACCACATCTATATATGTATTTAATATATACATATACATATATATATATATATATACATATATATATATATTTAACTGGAGTCTGTGCGTGTTTGCCTGCTCTGCTGGCCGCTTTTATTTATATTGGCATTTGCGGCAATTGTTAAAATCTTTTTCGCTTGGCTTTTTGTTAGGTGCGAACGCTGGAAAATAAACGTAAATAAATACTTTGGCCTAAAGCAGCTCACGTAGCTCATTAAAAAATCATTTTGATGAATTTTATGCGAATAATTTGAATCTCCATCTCAAACACTCTCACTCTCACTCTCCTTCTCTCCGTCTCTCTCGTGGCGTAGTTGCGGCAAGGCACTTGGCAATTCCAATTCGGCATTAAAATTAATTTTATTTAAATATGTTGCACATGCTCTTGCTTTTTATGTGCGTGTGCGTGTAAGTGTGTGTGTGTGTGTGTGAGTGCGGCAAATTAAAAAACATGCTTAGGCCTTGGCAATTACAATTTCAAGTTCATTTTATATGCCATTGTGTGCTAAATGCCTAAACAAAAGCCGCATCCAAAATTAAAAGCAAAAGTGTTTGCCTCTGCTCCTTCTACTTTTCGTCTGTCTCGCTCTCTCACTCTCACTCTCACTGCTGTTCAAGTTAAAGCTGCTGACCATGCCCACAAATGTGGGCGCTGCACATTTTTACATTAAATTGTTTTATAACTTTGCTCAAGGCACGGGGGTGGGTTGCACACACAGCCAGAGTGTGAGTGCGACAGAGAGGCACAGCCGCGGCGTGGATGTGTGAGCGAGTAAGCGAAACCAAGAGAGTGAGTGAGGAGAGAGCGAGCGAAGGCAAGCAGAAAGCGGGCAGGCAGCAAGAGCCTAAAAAGTAAACCAGCATAGCGCAGAGTTATTGACATACAAACACATGCAAACACACACATACACGCGCTGAGCTAACATATAGACTCAGCTAGACACACACACAGACACACAGAGGCACTCGGCCTGCTAACATCATAGGCACAGTTAGACATTGTAGCAACGGCGCAACTCTCTTATATTATTATTATTCCTTTATTCTTCATATACCCTGAGCTCATACGGAATGATTAAAGTGTGGGTATATTGGAGGCAATGGAGAGCAGAGACCAATTGAACGTGAAATATAGAAAATAATTATATGTATATATCATTTTTATAAATAAATCCAAAATGAATGTCAATTGAAATGGACATATTAATCAACATTGCAGAAAATAATAGCATTAACTTTATTATGTGAGCTACTCTACTGTAGCATAAAGTGGGTGTACCTCCCATTTATTAGTGTTCCTTATAAATTTGTAAGCGGTTGTAAAGTGTATAATAAAATAGTATACTCTTCGGTATAATTCATACCAAACATAAATTTTCTTTATGTTTCGCGCTGAACTTATGCTTTATATCTCAAGCAACGTAAATTTCCTATTTTGACTTACTCTTTTGTATGTGTATAAAATATATAAAATTTCTATCATTCTTCTTTATTCACTCTATAGACTCCATCTGCCTCTGCGCGTATCATCCATACCTTATTCTCATCTTTCGAATCATTTCTTCTTCTAATTTCGCTTTACAAACGCAAAGTTTCGTTTTATTATTTTCTTCATAATGGCATTTCTTTATTATTTCTATTATTTTTCACATAACGTTAGCAAAACTTCAGCTTAGACAAAGGTCGAAGACGAATTCATTTGATGCCAGCATAGAAATTAAATAAAAAAAAAAAAACTGATTTCTAGCACAATGGGGCGTATACTTAATCTGACCACATTGAGTCAGCTACGACTTTAAACAACAAAATGGAGCAGACAAGAGTGCCAGAGTAGGGCACTACTAACTGCATAATGCTCGCTCAAGCTACGAGAAAAGAGAAAAAGAGAGTAAAGTTTTTAACCCAACCTAAGATCTGCCTTTTCAGTAAAGTCAAACTTTTGAACTATTTGTACTTAGCTCTCGCAACCGCATGGACTCGTTTTCCCCACTTGCTGAGCGAGCATCAAGTGTTGGGAGCGTGACAGCTTCGCCATTTTTCAGCTGCGGCGAGCAGAAATAAAATGAAATTCAATTTTTGTGCGGTTATTCCTGAAAAGTGGCAAAGGCAGAGAAAATAACATTGTTAGTCGGAACATCAGTCAAACAGGGCGTGGTCAGAGGGCGGCCAAAGGTATGACTCGCCAGCACTCAATACTCAATATTCTTTCAATACTCTAGCAGAGCAGCGCAAAGCGAGCATATTAGTTTTAAAATACAAATACTCTAACTTGGAGTTGAGTTGATGCTAGTTAATGTATGTGCGCGGGTATCTCGCAGTCGATTGCACTCGACTCTGTTTTCTTCGTTGTTGTCCATTTCGACAAATATTTTTTGCGCAAATATTTTGAGTCTATTTCGCGAGCTATTTCCTCTTAGCTCGACTCTGGCTACACTCTAGACTCCCCATTCTCTCACTTCCCTCTCACTCGCTCTCTTTCTATTTCTCCCCTACAATTGAGGCAATGCAGTTCCGGGCTGTCCGACTGCCTGCCAATTATAGCCAACATTCTTTTGAAGTTTGTTTACATTTCATTAAGACTGCGCCGCAACTGCAGCCACGCCCACCTTCAACAATCCGCCGCGCCCTCAACTGCGCCCCCTTTGCTGCTCTGTCAACAGCATATAAAATATTGCCATATGCTTTGTATAGACAGAGATCCGATTGCTGTTGTTGCTGTGAGCGCAGTCACCTCGTTGGCTAATTGATTTTTGCATAGTTCCCAGCAAACCCTTATTGGCCCGGTTAACGTCATTCGGCTAATTGATGAAGTCGCTATTGATACTCTATTGGTGACGTTCAAGAAGGGGTGTATTTGGATGATGTTAGAGAAGTAGAAGACGTAACTGAACCCATTGTTCATACACATATGAATATTGTTCTTAAAAGATTAACTAAAAACTGGTTCTCTTCCCGTCTAATACAGATTTCTCGTAAACTACATGGCTAGAGACTTTCAGCGTTTAAATATATATTCTACCTCATCATATGCAACCTAAGATTAATTTATATTTTCAATAAATCATTAAATATCTTTCGAGAAGTATCGAAATCTCGATATCCAAAATATGCATTGGGTTCAATAATAAATAAACAAAATTTAACGCTTTCATCTGAATATTTCTCTTAACTTTACATATTAGTTATAGGCAGGAGAACTAATATTTCAATAATTCTTCGCGTCTTTCTGACACACACACACACACACACACACACACACACACACACACACACACACACACACACACACACACACACACACACACACACACACACACACACACACACACACACACACACACACACACACACACACACACACACACACACACACACACACACACACACACACACATAGGCACACACGCATACAGTACTTGCGTAAAAGTAAGAGCAATGAGAGAATAAGTGCAGAAGATCATTAAAGTTGTCCATTTGTATGCAGCAGTTCTCATTTGGTATTTATATTTAGGTAAAACGAAGCTAGAATGCTCACAGCAGCAGAGAGCATTCCAATTGCTCACTTGAAGCCTGCCGACGCGTTGGGCTCGCCATTTGGGAGAGACAGTGCTTGAGTAAAAGTGACCCTATATAAAGGGCAGCAGCTGCAGCATTTCTTCAGTCAGTCTTCAGTCGTCCAGGCCTGGTGGAGGTCAGCGCAACAAAGTGAAGTAGAGTGTGTGATCGATCAGCTAAGCATTAAAGACGTAGAGGAATACGTAGTGGAGTTACGTAGAGGAAATACGTAAAGGAAATACGTAGAGGGAACACTTAGAAGAAATAGACTAAATCGACTCAACTCGTCGCCCTGATCAAGAATATATATACTTTGTAGAGTCTGCCACGCCTCCTTCTACATGTTACATACATTTTAACAAAACCATTGAAAATGGGAAATGAACCCATTGAAAATGGGAAATCAGGGTATAAAAATCTAGTTTTCCAAGGCATCCACTAGTCGAGCATTGCCGCCTAGAGCACTCTTAACTTATCGAAAATCGCGCTTGAAAAATTCTATTTGAAATGTTCCACTTGAAAAGATAGAGTTAAGAGCTGCGCATTGAATTTGTCAAATTTTCATAGATTGCTGCTGCTGCTGCTGCATTCATTCGGTGCAAGTGGCAAGTGGCATGTGGCAACAGTGGCAAGAGCCAGCAATTGTCTCAATCTGTCAGAGGCAGGCTCAAACAGTTTTCCACTTAGTTATCAGGGAAAACAAGTTCAGCTGTAATTCGAGCCTTGGGTTTGGGGCCACGAGGAACAAAGTGAAAAGCAATTTTCTTTACGCGTTGTCACAAACACACAAAGGCCTGGCAAGAAGAAGAGGAATAGGGAGGAGGCGGAGTATCTGGGGGAGGAGAAGCAAAAAGAAATAAATAGCTACAGGTGAGTTAATCTAGCTCTGGGGACACGTTGAAAGAACGTTTTTGGTGAATTGAATTAGTTTCGTTTTTTTGTTTCAATCCGGAGCAAGACCTCTAGCTGTTACCACTATGTGTATGTATATACATATATATTAATAATATATATATGTGTTTCTATTTGCTTTGTCACAAACAGATTGAAATGCTTTGTATTCAATGGCAGCAAAGAAACACAGGTGTAGTACTGACAGGTGAAATATAGCTATTAAATAGAAATTAAAGCATTATTTAAAGAATGAACTAAGTATGTGATATTTATTGCTCTCTCGATCATAACTCGTGAACTATTTGAGTTAATGCTATCAAATTTGACTTGCATGCTCTTCAATAGTAAGCTATCATAAATAATATTTCAATATTTGTATAACTAAACCTATTATGTTTATCTAATATAATATATAGATCTATAGATAAGCTTCTGCCGTGAGTAAATCAAAGTCAGCTGCTCGCTCGCTCAATCTTCAAGCATTAGCTGCTACTCTAATGCTATTCAAAGTGTTTTCTTCAGATAAGAGACCCACTCGATTCGATTAGATATCGTTCAACTGCTCCACATACGACTGAAACTATCGCTCGAAATGTTTTCTGTGTTTAGTTTGAGCAAAAGTTTGGCATTAAATAAACACGGTTTGAATAACGTTTAAGCGGAATAGTTTATGAATAATGAGTAATGAGCACCTGGATGAGCACGGCTCTACAATGGACCTCTAATTAAGTTTCCGTTCACCTGCTCTGGCATGGCTGCCTCAAACTTTTAATTGCCTTTGATGTGCGAAAGTTTTGTGTTAATTTAAAAGTTTTCTTTTTCGTTCAATCCAAATTGGTTGCGCCTCGCTGATACTGTTGCTGTTGCTGTTGCTATTAAAGCGGGGGCCTATTAGCATTTGAGCCCGGCCTTAAAGGCCTCGCGACAGTCAGTGCCAAACGGACCGCAAAAACCGCAAATGAGGCAAGAACCTTCGACAAACACAAATCACAATCAATTTGAAAACCTTTGACAAAGTCCAAAACCAAAAAACTCAACCAATTTTTTGTGTCCCGACAAAGTTTTTGGCTCAACAACAGACAAAGAGCAAACACAGCAGGGAAAATATCGAAAACAAATATTTAGCAGAACACAAAAATCAAGCAGAGACTCGGGGTGTAGACGAACACGTCATGCTCGCTCAGCGGAACTCCATCCCCCACTCAAGTAGACTCTCCTCTCGCATCGTAGCTCTCTTTTCACATGCGAAGCGAGTGTGATGGGGATAATATGTCACGCACGAGTCGATTCAAGCAACTAATATACCCACTTATAAGCTTTCCCAAAGTAGCATCATCAATAGTTCAGTTTGTCATTGAAAAGCGAAGGAATTCAATGAAACTTTTTAGTCTGCGAGTGTAATAGGTCCCATACTCTTCCTTCGCAACACAAATGAGTATAATGAAACCAATACACCCACTTGAAAGCTCTCAACAGTATATAGCTTGTCGAAAGAAAAATTCAAGAATTCAATGTCAATTTTCCCACTCGATTTCTCTGCTAATTGCACTCAATTAAGGAAAGCTACAGCACGCCAAGAATGCGATGGGGTGTATCTATTATCTGATGCCCGCTTCAAATGATTTCACACTCGATTGGCAATCAAGTCAAGAGACAGAGAAATTAACACGCTGCAGAGTTAGCTAGAATTTCCTTTAAGTGTATAAGAGAAGCAAATTCGAATGACTTCAAGACACTATAAATCTAAGCAATATGCTCGCTTTTGCTGCCTGGGCGGGCATCGCAGAAAAACCCCAAATTCCGAAATTAGTTAAATGTATTATTCTTTGCTCTTTGCAGACATCGCAGAGTAAATAAATGGAATCCAAATAAGAGACTACCCAAAAAAGGGACACGCAACATTAGAGAAAGCAAACAATAGGCCAAAGGACACCAACAACAACAACAACAACAACAACAACTACGAGATGGATAACAATGACGAGCTGATGGACAGCAGCTACACTTGGAGCAATTGGAGCACTTATGCTCCGGCTCTGCTCTACACTGCACTTAATAGCGTCCTATTGGAGGGCAATCAAACACCGTCGACGAAACAACCCGATCTGAGCTACAATCTGAGCAGAATGTAAGTGTCTAGGGTGGGGTGTGCACGACTAGCCGATACTCTGCATGGGTATACAAATGTGATTGTCATTACTATATACCTGTAGTCATCTATGCTTTGAGCTATAGCCTGACGGAACTTGGGTTCTACCATAACAATGTTGATGAATTTTTGAGAGCATAATTTTGACATTCAGAAATATATGCATACCCGATTTCAAGTGTCTAATATTTGAAATATGAAAATTGACTTTAACTTTTATATTATAGAATAGAGGTATCTCAAATTCTATACATACAAAATAATTTTGTTTATCTCGTAAAATTTGCTGCCAAATTTGGTGTCTCTACCTTGAAAGCTTCAAAAGTTATGCCTATAAAAGAAAATTCGGCATATCAATATTTATCGATGTCCTGAAAGCAGTATGACTTATATATTATATACTTATATATTGCTAGTCTTACTTTTGCATTCTCAATTAGCCTAATGTATACACATATCTCTTAAGTGACACAAAGCTTCATAGCATTCCCAATATGCCCAACGATTAGCCAGAAATCAGCATAGAGTAATGTCTAATTATGATACAAATTGAATTAATGCACAAGGCACGCACAACATTCGAGTCCAAATGAGGGGGGATATAGTTCGAGCCCACTCCTTGAGATTCGCTTTGCGAATTCGAGCTTCAGTTCGGCTCTCGTCTTTGGCTTTGTGTGTGCGTTGCCAGTCATGCATATCTAATGACGCCTCATTGCGGCATCCATTCAGCGATTCACTATGCTCCCGCCCACTCGCCCGCACTCAGTCAATCAATCAGGCAGTCAGTCATTCAGTCATTCAATCAGTCAAGCATTTCCGCTCAGCTCAACCCGCTTTGGCTTTTTACTTCCGTTTCAAATACATTTCATTGATGGCCATAACATATACAAACACATCTATACATATATACATTCTGTGTGTAATACATTTCACATCTATCAATGTGTGTACTCCACATCCACCTCCACCTCCCCCTTCTTCTTCTTCGTATTGTGCCCTGTCGCACACTTAAAGCACTCCCAGCGGTAAGAAGGTCATATGTTTTGCCATCAAGTAGATTTCATCTTGAATTTTCTGCAACCAGTAAAAGTATTGCTCGGGGGGCTTAACCACGAAAGTGGGCAGTTTGAACCACTAAAGTGGGCGTGTACGTGGGCGTGGTAATCCACTCTTTTTTTTACCTCTGTAAAGCCTCGCCTGAGTGGTATTGTAGTAAATCTTTTATAATCATTTGCCTTGGTTTATAGTTTCGGAATTGTTCTGGGCTTGCGGCTTTGAGCCATAAAAGTGGGAAAATAAAATATTGTTTCGCTTCCTAACTGTACTTCTGTGCCTAAGGTATTATACAATCGTTTCTTTTTATTTGATTTGACAAGCTACTTAAGGATTGCGAACTATTCTCGTATCGTCCTCAAAATTATTTGCCTCTAAGTGTCTAAATTGAGTGAGTGAGCTTTTAGGATGCACTATAATGACAGTACACCATTTAACTAATTGAATTTAAATTTCGAATAGATTCAGACCTACAAAAGGGAATACCTCTGACTACAAGTCCTACAGGACCCATAACAAAGAAAAAACTCTACGACCTTCGTCATCATTTTTTATTCCCTTCACAGTTACGATTTTATAACTTCAATTGATTATAAGAAATGCTCTTTCCCTGCTCAGCTCGAGCTAGCTATCTAGGGGTATTTCAAAGTCGAGCATTCCCTTATTCCTTATTCAATATTTTATATGTTTTTTAACGACAGTGCGGACAGTCGAGTTACTGCAGTACAAATTTGTTGATTCCCTCAGGACACTCACACACACGCACACACAGAAGCACTCAGAAGGAGAGTGAGCTGAATATGATAGTCCTTTATGGAGTATTACTTCCGAATAATTGCTGCGTTTGACGTGCCTCAAACTTGTTTACGACACGGTTGTCCATAGACAACTCAACTGTATTCAATGACAGACTCTAAGTAGGAATTTATATTTAGCAACTGCCTCTTCTGCTTCATCTTCTTCTTCTTATTCTTATTCTTATTCTTCAATGTTTTTCTACTTAACAAAAGTTTATTTTGTTTGGCTTTGCCAGCGCGAGGCGAGGCTTAATGCAAAAATAAGGGCGAAGAAAACCCGAAATCAAAACAAGAAAAATATTTTCGGGAATTATTTTACTTTCATTTCATGTACGCATAAAATTGGATGAAGATGTTTACCATAAACTTGCAAAAATATCTCCAAAAAGGTAGACTAAAGTAATGCAGAAGGGAAGAGAGACGGGTAGAGAGTTGGAAGAGAAAGAGAGACAGATACATATATATGCTATAGAACAGTTTATATATGCTAGTAGAACAACAGATGGAGTGAGATGGGGAGAGATGGGACATATAGACAGATGGGACATATGGACAGAGAGAGAAAGAGATATCATATGATATGAGGTAGATAGAAGAAGAGGGAGAGAAGAAGCAAAAGGGAGTGTGGGGGAGAGCGTTAGAGAGAAAGGTAAAGCTTATGCATATGCATCTCACAATTTCACATACAGAGTATCCTTCAGTGCAGCACTCCCCTTGCCAACTGCTTACTTGACATTTTTATTGCCTGCGGCTGCGGCTGCTTCGAAATTGTTTTCTTAATAATTTCTTTATTTTTGATCAACTTTTTTTTCTGTTTTTCTTCCTTTTATGCGGGTTATTCTGGGTTGCTCATAAAAGTCAATAATCCTCTTTGCACTAGGCTAATAAACAAGCTAGGAGATGGGCGGGGGCACAGCGTATGGGTGGCGTTGAGAAATTTGAATAGTCCAACGATGGTGAAAAATATTTTTAATTGTTTCGATGCGATGGACGATGGACTAATGACTAGCGACAGCAGCTGGCTACTGACTGGACGTGGACACGCCCACTGTCGCCTCAAATGTCATCAAAGAGAGAGGGGGTGGGGGGGGGGCAGGAGGAGGAGGGGATAGACTGAACTGACATATTAAATGACATGTACGCGTGCGGCTGCTAACGAGCCGAGTTTAACATGAGGCCCGATTTACGGACGTTGACAGCTCGTTGATGGCCCTGCAACAGCCTGTGCGAGGCCTCTTAAAACAAAACCACTAAATCTATGTGTGCTATATATGTGTGTGTGAGTGTGAGTGTGTGTGCTGCCTATTTAAACACTTCTAAACACACACGCACACACGCCCACGCACACACGCTCTAAATAAACAATCAGAAAAGCAGAATATTAACAAATAAGAACTAGGCAAGTGCAGGGCATAACTGACTGTCAAATACCCGTCCAAAGGCAGTGGGTCTAGCCGTAATGATAATGTCTAAAATTGTGCCACGACTCTTGAGGATGTAGCTAATCTATAATGAAGATATAATAATATAGACACATACGCATATCAGATGTCAAGTCTGCAGCATTTACCATTTATTCCATTACATATATCCCACATTTCATAGCCTACAAAAGCCCATATGCTCACTCCCTTCCTGTCCACTGAGCGTGTATCAAAAGATGGCGACGAGTGGGAGTCGTAAAGCAGTCTGAACCTCAGCTTTTATGAATAACAGCAAACCGACAAGGATTTGTTAACGAACGCACAATTACATACGCCTAATATCCTGCCAACAGCCACACACACACACACGCATAGAGAGAGTAAAGCGTCAAGGGAGCAAACACACTTGGCACACTCGCCTCATCTCCGGCTTAGCTCACACATAATCTTCATGTCACTAATTCAACATTGTTTCTAACACAACTCTACTCTCCCTCTCTCTCCCACTCTCCCTCTCTTTGCATGTGTCTCTTCCGCAGTTTACCCACGGGCATAACGGGACTTCCTGTCAGCGATGCTGGCGACACGCTCATCGATGAGGACGGCGCTGCGCCAGTGGCCTCGTTCGCCTTCGTCGTGCCCTGGTGGCGTCAGGTGCTCTGGAGCATCCTCTTTGGCGGCATGGTGATTGTGGCGACTGGCGGCAATTTGATTGTTGTCTGGATTGTGCTGACCACCAAGCGAATGCGTACCGTTACCAACTACTTTATCGGTGAGTATACGCGGGGGGGTAGCGGGGCGTATGCGCTATCAGCAATGCATCGCATCACACATACGCCACGTTGAGCCCTTGCAAAAGTTTGCTTCCGCTTTCGTTTTATTTGGGCTGTAATTGAATGAGCTCTCGTTTTAAGCCGAAAATTCGTGGCGCGTGCCGCTGCACAGTTAATTCAATTATTTGCTTTATAAACTTTGCGCTGCGCTTGCGGCACTGCAGCGAAATGTTTTAATGTGACTGCCAAAAGCCCTGCGAAAAGCTGCATCAACTTCATTTTTCCTTTTTGAAATATTCAATTTATTTTTGTTTCATGGTCAACCTTTTCCGACTTTTTGAAATATATTTTTAAGCCCAATTAAAAAGCGGCAAAAACTGTAGAGTAAAAAGTCATTCATCATCAATGTTTATTTAAAGAAGTTTTAAAATATTTCAAATGTAAAACTTATTATTTACTTACTTATTATTTCGCCTTGGTCTGCCTTGGTCTGCAGCAACATCATTTTATTTGAATCTTAATTACATTTTAAAGAACACTTCAGAACTAAGGTTACGCAGTTGAAGTGTTTCTCTCTCACTCTGACTTGCTGTGTGTCTATTAATAATGACATTGCTCTTTCATTTTGAGTGGCCCTAAATGAAAGATTGCAGACTTCGTTGTCTCTCTCTCTCTCGCTCGCTCGCTCCCTCTCCCCCTCTCTTGTAGTCGCATGTGCATGGAAAGCGAGCTGTTTATATTATATGCAAAATGTCTGTATGTTTGGCATGTCTGTTTGTCCGACTGGCATTGCCGAAACCATTAAAAACAAAGCGCATAAAAATGCAGGCAAGCCCCCCGACCAACAACAACAAACGGCAAACAATGACAACAACAGCAACAACAACTAACCCTGCACAGATGCTGTCAGTTGACTGCCTTCCGACTATTGTCATACACGCACACACACACACACACACACTCACATGCTTACATTCTTACACATACACAGTGCACAAGCGAAAGCCCGCCGGCCTTATGCATGCGCAACTTGACAATAAAGAGAAAACTACAAATGGGTTCAAATGTCGACTCCTAAATACCCTTGCACGCACATCAATTAAGTGGGTCACAACCAGAATTTGCTGTCTGTAAAGCCCACTCACTCTTTTCTTTTTCATGAGCACGGCCTTTCGGCCTATGCTTAGCTATAAAAAGAAAACGAAAAACATTTGCAAATATCGAAGTATAAATACCCTTGCTTGCGTACTTATTAACTCTGCTCTGCTTGTGTGCGTAACACTAATTAACAGCGTATGTGCTGTGTGTGGACTTCTCTCTGCATTTGTCTTAATTCTCTCTCTTAGACCGCAGCCAATCATCAGCCGCTGATGAATTTTACTCTCCTTCATTCTTCTTTCTGATCGTTACTCTTATACGCACGCTACATACAATACAGAGCGAGAGAGCAGCATTGGTGCAGCAAATTTGTTCAAGCTGTCGCACTCTCGCTGAGCGACTTCACGCTCAGAACTAATTCAAGGCAAAGCAACAATAACGGTGAGACAATGACTTGACAAAAACAGAGCGAAGAAAATAGAAATAGCATGAAATGGAATAAAATAACCGCAAATGCAATGTAGTTGAGTGACATATGAACATGTGCACATACATACATATACAGTATGCAGATGGCCGATTCATATCACGTTTTATCAGCAGTGTTTTATGCTCGTTCAAAAGTGTATCAAAAAGCAAACTAGTTGCATTGTCAGGCATCGTCCCCTTCTCTTGCTCTCGCTCAGCTGACCTAGCTAGAAAGTTGACTTACTCGCAAATGTCTTCGGAACGGATGCTCTCGTCCTTCCACGCCCCCTGCCTTCACTGGCATGGGCATCCAGAGCATGGCAGGCAGCTCTTATCTGCCATTGCGAGCGCAATGATTATTATTATGTAAACGAAATGCCTTGAGGCCTCAGATGTCTCTGGCAGCTATTACAAAATTTGCATTTCTAAATAGACATTTTGCCGTTATTATTAGTTTAGCAAAGTTATGCTACCGCTGAACAAATAAATTCACAGTCACGGAACATTTGCTGATAAGACGCCAGCCTGTGCCTATGATTTGCATTATCTTTTATCATTCGCCTCGTCTGTCCATGTTTATTCGGCATTGTTATTATGTCTTGATTAATTAAGGCGATAGGCAATCGATACACAGGGAGAAAAAAAAAGAGAAGAAAATAAAAGGAAGAAAAACGTGCTTCAGCCAGACAGACAGACAGACCCCCAGGTCTGTCCATCTGCTCGAGCCTGTACAGTGTTGCCACATCGTTAGCCAAATTCGACACGTTTGGGGGCGTGACAAGAACTATACGGTAAAACAATGCGCATTGTTATTGTTGGTTGTTCGGGTGTTCGGGTGTTCGAGTGTTGCTTTTTATGCTTATTTCTGACACTGCTTATCTACATAGATAATGAAAAGTAAACAATGCAAAAGCAGCAGCCCAAAATAATTTTTTGGTGTTTTTCTTGGCACCTTTTTAATGCTCGCTCATGACGGGCAAAGAGAGTATATTAGTTTTTTGAAATGTGCGTACAAGAGATTATAAGTTGAATATGTAAATAATGCATATACTCCCATATGATAAAGTGTTAAGACTTTTATATTATTATGTTTATTTGAGATAAATATTTGATGTTTAATTAACTCATGTTGGTGATATGTTAATTAAGATAATACTACATCTTTTTATTTGCCAAGATCTACAAGTTTATCTCCTAACTTTATGTTGCCATACTCTTTAAATAGATCATAGAAGATAGTTGTATACATATGGACCTCTATACATTGACCTATTCTACAGGACTCTGAACCAGTATTATGTCGTCACTAGCGCCCTACTCTAATATTATATTGTGTGTGAGTCTGTTTGTCGGTAGATGTCGCCAATTGGAGCGGGACTGTGGCTTTAGCCCACGCTGTTCTTAGTGATTCATTGGAATGTAAATCGTTAGGCACTCACAAACCGAAATACAATAACAAATGTGCCAAGTAATAAATGATGGCTGCCACATTCTCACACCCTCACACTCGCACACTCTCACACTCGCACACAGACACAGGCTGGCAGGCACGCACACATTCACAGACAGGGAGACAGACAAATGGCCGTTGTTCCATTTGCAGCCTCCATTTAATTATGCGCTGCCTGATCCCATCTTCTCCACAAAGTCGATTGCACTGGCTTTCACACTAATTATAAATGTACGACGCATAAACAAACAAAAAATGGGTTGCTTAAATATGATGGGCTCTACCTCTCCTATCTCTTCATGCGCTTTAGTGAAGGGTATTTCAGCTGGGAGACTAAATGTGCGACATCTATGGAAAACGATACCGGAATTTATTATTATTAATAAATTATTCATTATCATTGTCATTACCATTATAATTACTGGCAGTGTATAAAGTATTCGCTAGAGAACTATTTCCCTCGACAGTTCTGTCCCATGTTTACCTTGAGATACTTTTTCTGGC
Organism: Drosophila aldrichi; assembly: GCA_035045965.1. Lineage (NCBI taxonomy): Eukaryota > Metazoa > Arthropoda > Insecta > Diptera > Drosophilidae > Drosophila > Drosophila aldrichi. The sequence continues at coordinate 722,769 of JAWNOM010000038.1, forward strand.
CGTTCTCTATTTGCCATTTGGATTTTCATTTGTTGGCTTTCGCACGTGTTACAGTTGTTAAACACACTTTTTGTGCTTTTTGTTTGCTTCTTCTTGCAGTGAACCTCTCCATAGCCGATGCGATGGTCTCCAGCCTGAACGTGACCTTCAACTACTACTATATGCTGGACAGCGATTGGATATTCGGGGAGGTCTACTGCAAGGTATCTCAGTTCATAGCAATGCTCAGCATCTGTGCCTCGGTCTTCACGCTGATGGCCATATCCATCGACAGGTAAGTGATGTATCATACACATACCCATACATATCTGGCTATGTAACGTATCTGCATATAATCAGCAGATAGTAGATGAGCTTAGGGTGCAGAACCCTTATCAATCTTGACTTTGTGAACCCATAACAAAGAACCAGCTCAACTTGATGTGAGATATGAAACATCTACACCCCCTCTGAGCAGTCACAGATAGATACATACATATAGAGCTCTTGTCTTTCGGCATGTTTAGCCCAAGGGGTTACGACCGTGGGTTAACCAAATGCGATGCCATCCTTCATCCCCGATTAGCGTGGGGCACGTTTAAAGCAAAAGGTTTACTTTTTTTTTCCCCCAACTTTAAACTCTTTGCGGAGCTCATCAAATTTGTGACAAGCCCTGTCAACCCTTGACGCAATCAAACACAATCAATTCATGACAATATTTCCGGGAATGTATACATTCGTATAGCTGAGCAGAAAAGTCTTTTGTTTTGCATTTAATTTATATAACATAAATCGATATTTATTATGTTTATGAGCAAACTAATTTCCGGCTGGAATACGCAAAAAGGTATGAAAAGCGAATGCGGGTGGTCGAATATTCATCAAATATATAATATAAATAGCCTCTCATTAGGGGTCCAGCCAGCCCGACGTGAATGCAAAGTTGCAAAGTTTTATTTAATTTGTATTTGAAAAGGATGGAAGGGCGAACCCTTTCGGTATTCCGGTCAAAGGGTCGAGGTACACATAATCAATCCGGCAAACCCTTACCACTGACTTTTTTTATCGTATTACGCATTGATGCATTAGCTCATTAGTGCATTAGCGAGTTGTATCATTGACTCATTAGTGCAATAGCTGGCGCATTATCATTATCATTGTTGTTGCTATTGTCATTGTCTATGTAAACATTATTGGTTAGGATTTACTCTCATCTTTAAACTAAGCGCATTAGCGCATTGTCGTTGTCATTGTAACTGTCTATATAAATATTATTATTATTATCATTAGGCGCATTACCAACTACCATCTGGTAGTGCGAGTCCCATCTAGCAACTCATTTCGCCCCTAATTCCATTCGGGCGCCTTCCCTAATATTAGCTGTCAGAAGTGTCCATAGTTTCAGGAATAGGTTGATAATGCGATGCTCGTTAAGTGTGTACGCAAAGGCAGCCGTAATCGGCTTACAGCCAGCCACTTATGCTTCATTATTAATGGGCGTGTCTCTCTTACCTTCCCCGCAGGTATGTGGCAATTATGAAGCCGTTGCAGCCGCGGATGAGTAAACGCCGCAACTTGGCCATCGCGGCCATCATCTGGCTCTCCTCGACGCTCATCTCCTGCCCCATGCTGCTGTTCTTCAAGACGGAGGAGGTAGATGCATATATCATAACACACCCCCCTCCCCTACCTAACTGTTAATATTAATGAAAACACTTTGTTTGAATGCTGCTAAGGTGCCGGTGACCATGGAGAACAAGACACGCATCGTTTGCTTCTCAGAGTGGCCGGATGGACAGACGAATCACTCCAAGCAGGAGCATATGTAAGTGAACATGTGTGAGAGTGTTAGAGTGTGTGTGAGAGTGCGTGTGTGTGTATGTGGGTAAGTAAACGAGCGCATTTTGTTACATGGGAAATCGACGGGAGCTATAAATTGGGAAATTTTCGATGATGAGCACTGCAACAGACAAAATCTGTGCTATCAGATTATAATGGAAGCAATGCACAGCTCACCAGGGCTCACCATGGCTCACCATGGCTCGGCATGGCTCGGCATATGCAGGCAAGCAATAAAAAACAGTCACGCACGACATATAAAAAAGGAGAAAGGCAGTAACTGACTGGTAAATACCCTAAAAGTTGAGATGAGAAGCCGTTCGTTAAGCCAAGGACGAGCGAGGGGAGAGAGAGATGGTATAGAGAGGGAGATGTAGAGAGAGACGGAGGGAGAAGACTACGAAAGATACATAGTAAGAGAGACAAATATATAGAAAGGGAGAGACAAAGAGCTGTAGATGGCTAAAAAGATGACAAAAGGAAGATATAGAGTAGGAAACATTGAGAGAGGGTAGTCCCAAGAGTAGTCAGACATAGATAAAATGAACAAAAAAATACATATAGACATATTTCCGTGCTTTCTCTATTGAAATTCTCTAGACAGATGCTAGATAGCCTAAGGCCGCAGAGCTTGTCGGGCTGGGATGCTAGTGGAGCGACCCTCGCACACAGAGCAAGCTTTAAATGAATGAAAAAGCCAATATGAGTGCACGGATTCATCACGTCACTACTCCGCCTCTGTCTGTCTGTCGATCAATATGCTCAAAAAAATAATAATAATATATCCTTTGTACGAGTTTTCATTTGGTGGCCCTGGCCTGGGGCAACGCTCATAAAAGACATGCAACTCTTTATAGTCATTTGGCATGGTATATATGACAAATTTGAAAGCAAATATGGGCAATCAAATAGGAGCTGCCTCGGCTCAATGCGTTCCGGGCATGCGAGACCATTAAATTGAGTTTTCAGCCATAAAAAAAAGAAGAGAGGGACCAACGCCGCATTGTGTTAGCCCACTGGTGGGGCGTGGCACTGGTCGACCATTTGCTGAAATGACAGCAAAGAGCTTACGGGCTTATCCGCGCATCCTATTTTACTTATCTATCCAACTATCTCTGTTCACACAGCTACAACATTCTGATCCTGATACTCACCTACTTCCTGCCCATCATCTCGATGACCGTCACCTACTCCCGCGTGGGCATCGAACTCTGGGGCTCCAAGACAATTGGCGAGTATACGCCTAGGCAAGTGGAGAATGTTCGCAGCAAGCGAAGGGTAAGTCGCATCTTCATATACCTGACTCTATACAGCAGGCGAGGGGGTAGCCCGTTCCACCTTGCTCCACACTCAGCAGACATTCCTCGCTACACACACACACACACACACACACACACAGCATTCATTAATTTGAATACTGACCCAACTCGCGCCCCTCTCACAATATATGCCAAGCTCTTATTCCCATCATCATCATCATCATCATCATTGTGAGAATTAAATGTTTGTATTTATATATGTACATATATATTTCTGAAATTTCAATTTTCCGCTTAGGTGGTCAAAATGATGATTGTGGTCGTCCTTATATTCGGCTTCTGCTGGCTGCCGTTCCACACCTACTTTATAGTCACATCCTGTTATCCGGCTATTACCGAGGCGCCATTCATTCAGGAGCTCTACTTGGTCATCTACTGGCTGGCCATGAGCAACTCCATGTACAATCCGATTATATATTGCTGGATGAATTCCCGGTAAGTGCGAGCAACAGTTACAACGTCCTTGTCCACGTCCACGTCCACGTCCACGTCCCTGCGAACCCATTGCACATTATGTAATTTACGTCGAGTTGAGGTCGCTAAGTACGCTCGTGTGTTTATCCTCATATTCCTTTGACACAATCCACGCAGATGGGTCCTCGGAAAGTCACTTAGTTGCGGTTGGTCGTTTAGCTCGTTATCCGGAAATGAAGTCCGTCCATCATCATCGTCATCGTCATCGTCCTCGTCATTATCGGCTACATAAATAATACCACTATCATTGACACTGACATTAGCTTTCCCGTCACGTTGACATATTCGTAGTTCCTTACCGAAGGCCCAAAACTATATTTAATGACAGTCATTATGCATGACGCGAATGTCGAATTGAAAGTCTCGAGCCAGGAATTTCAATTTTGACTCTGGACTGTCAATTTCGTAAAACATTTATATATTCTGAGACTTCCATATATTATGAACCAGGGTAAAACTATTTAAAGCTCAAGTATAACTGGAAAAAGAATGAATGAGAGACGGTCCAGTAGTGTTTCACTCTATTCATTGCTTTCTACATTTATCCCATTCCCATTAAGTGCAATGATTCTCATTTCCCCTCGACTTTTATTGTAATCACATTCAATTTTATTCCAATTACTTTCCATACCATTTTCATTTAAATTTCATATATTCAGATCCCTGGGGCCTAGGGTCTAGGCACTTACCTAAGGTAACCCAACAATATTATGAAATATTTGCATTATTTGCAATAAGAGGATTAGATTTCAAACAATTTGTTTCTTCGATAAGCAAAGTTATCCAACTATTTCTGCTTATTAAGTTACTTTAGTATAGCTGGTAGCTCATCAGAGCTCACGACTGCTCGAACTAAGTAGCAGCTCACCTGATGAAGCAACTTTTATTATGTGAAGCCTTGCATATACGCACACGTGTATATCCACAATACACACAGACAAACACACACACACTTACATATGTATGTATGTTCGTTTTCGTTTGCACAAATTGACTGTTGATGTTCTGTCGCGTCCGTATGCCACATCCGCCGGGGGGGGGAAGCGTAACTGATTGCAATTAATTTGGCCCAGTCAACATGCCAACGATTGTAGCCAACGTCCAGACAGTGGCAGGCGGGGGGACAACTGGGTCTGCTTTACGTGCAACGCACGGGACTTAAGCGTCAATAGTTCGACACGTGGAGCAGCGAGTCCAGTTCCGGCGTAGCGCGCTCAGCTCAGCTTTGCTGACTCGGCGACGCCCTTATGTAAATGATGAGCGCCATCAAGGTGTTGTTTCCTTTCGCTTTCGCTTTTGCTTTCTGCTTCTTTATTGTTATTGCAGGTGGTTGTTAACGGGTTGCCCCACTCGATCCACACCCGTGCGAAGCGAAGAGGTAGCCCACTGAAATGCCGGAGCATAAATCAAGCTACTTGCCATGGTTCAAGGCTTGTTTGTCTCTGGCTTCGACTGTGGCTCTGGCTTTTGTCACCAAATCATTCCAAGGCCAAAAAATTTTCTGTCGCAGGTGTAAATTCTCCACTTGACATGGTTGCAAAACAACTGTGCGAATACCTGACTAGCGGATGACCTGTAAAAAGTGTGTAAATAACAGAGCCTTGGGGGAAATAAAAACTCCTAATAGATATGATATATACTAACTATTTAGAGATTAAAGATTTGAAATTTTATGTTATCCACATAGTTCATTTCCCATCTCATCTCATTTCAATTCCATTTTATTTTCACTTTGTCTGTTCTCTCTGCAATCCTATATGCTTTCAACTAGATATAAAATGATATCAACAGATACATATATAGCATAAGCTACTTGTAGCTTTCTTCCCCAACCCCCCTTTGCTAATCTATACAGGGTATATGACTAGAATATGAGACAACTGAAAATGTAGGTGGATAGATAAGATAGTGAATGGAATGCCCGACTTTTGTCCATGCTCAATCGAACTGGGGAGGACAGCGACAATCGCAGGAGGACAATTTCATTCGAGGATTATTGTGTTGCAGCTCAACACAACATTTTTGCTTAACGAGCTGTCGAGGCTTTGATGCACTGTGGTGGCTGCTGGTTCGGCTGCCATTAATATTCATATTTCATCCGTAATTGAATGCAATGTTTCCCTTTGTTTTCTTTATGCTCTGATTGCAGCTTTCGCTATGGCTTCAAGATGGTCTTTCGCTGGTGTCCGTTTGTCCACGTGGGCGCCGAGTCGCTGAATCGGCGCGAGAATCTAACGTCGCGCTACTCCTGCTCCGGCTCGCCCGATCACAATCGCATCAAACGGAATGGTATGCTAAATAATCACCCTCTCCCTCTCTCCCACTCTATGTCTCTCTCTCACTTTGCAGACACTCAGAAGTCCATACTCTATGCCTGCCCCGGCTCGCCCAAGTCGCATCGCGTTTCGCATTGTGGTAAGCAGAACTGCGCCTGACCAGGGGCTCCTCAGTTCACTGACCTTTGCCTCTGCTTTGACAGGTGTGCTGCGCAATTCGGCGCCGCGCTCAGGTGAGAAGGACGACCGGCTTTCGCTGCCCGTGGTGCAGCAGCAGCTGAGCAGCGGCAGCAGGAGCAGCGCCCGTGCCCACAGGTCCTCCTACCAGCAGGAGCTGCAGGAGCGCTGGACCAGCGACAAGTCGAGCAGCTCCCTCAACTCGGCAACGGAATCTCGCACCACACAGCTGCTCTCCTGACCCGCACCCGCGCCCGCGCCAGCGCCAGGGTCCGCCGAGCAGAGCCTGGAGCTGCAGATGCAGATGCAAATCGTGGGCAGTTCCAGCAGCAGCTACAACAACAACTACAGACGCATCAACAGCGGCGCACCACCGATGGCAGCCGACGACAGGACTTGGCTCTAGATGTTCCCATCTGCACATGAAGTCTCGAATTTATCCCTAGTGAATGACTAATCGAAACAAAAACAGCTGGCTATATCCCAGATATCCCAGATATCCCAGATATCCCAGATATCGCATACAACTCATATATCTCTGCTGCCCACAGTGCGTATGAGTGACGCTCTGAGCAAACCTCAACTAGATGGCGCTGCACAGATCAGAGCAGCACGTGTGGCGAGTGACGCTAGATGGCGCCAGCTACTGCAGAACAGCTGCTCAGTCAGCTACTTGGCGCTAGATGGCGCTCAGATCAGATGGCGGAGATCAGCTAATCAGCCAGCCAGACGCTTGCTTCTCATATCCTATTACGAATATTTATGTACGATATAATTGCGGCTTTATCAAATGCATATACAATACTAGTTATCACAGTGAGTGTTAAATACAACAATTTAGTGGATCTATGTGTGTGAATGCGATATGATATGATATGAATGAAATAAATACGTATAATTGAGGTGTTCAAAGTCGAGTTCGCATGCGATTTCAAAGCAAATGAAGACTTTTCACAGCTCTTTACTCACATGTTGTCTGTATATAAGCTAAGGCGAATATTTCTGTATATACATATACATATATATATATATTGTAAGTTTGTTTCTCCCCTCTCTGTGAATTGTGAATAAAGCATCTTACTCAAAAGCCTCAAGCCTTCATATATTGCATTAACTATTTATACAATAGGGAGTTATACACCCACACACACACACCCACACACACACACACAGACAGTGATAGCATAGGACGCAACAGATTGATGAAATCTCAACCGATTAGCTGAGCAGAGCGTCGCAGCTTTGGGCCAAGTTTCTCTGTCAAAAGATGAGAAAAAATTCATATGTAAATATAAATAATTCGTTTGCCTAGCGGGCAAAACAAAATTTTGCGAATGTTGCAAAAATCTCTGTAACATACTTAAGGCATACGCACCCTCACACACACACACATATACATGCACATATGCTAGATAGTCACCTTGAAGCTGTATTTATACATGCTTGAAAGGGTATGATAAAAGAGAGAGTATATTGGTTGAACTATACTCGCCACGCGCCTAAATTGTGGGTAGTTAGAGACTTCAAATGTGGTATATATGAAGTGTCCCAGTGTGAGGGCGTGGCAAACGGACTCAAGATTCGAGAGGGCATTGATTGTTGAACATGTTAAAATCTACATATAAGTCCAGTAAAGCAGGAATCTTAGCTTTGCCCTATTCTCATATTATAATTCGAAATGTATTCGGAGCAAGGGCATATAATAAAATATACTTGAAATTTGATTTTATCTTTGTTTGTTGAGCGCGTATTCGACAGTCGATGATGCTCAAGCTTTCAGTGATTGTTGTTGCGCCATAAATTTTTGATAAGTAACAAATTTTTGAATAAATTGCATTCGCTTTTACTTACTTTATCTGTGAGTGTGCGCATGTATGTGTGTGGGAGTGTGCCACTGTATGTGTGTGTGTGTGTGTGTGTCAAAGTAATTGAGCATCTGAGCTCGCCTCCTGCGCCTCCTGCGCCATGGCCAACGCGAACGAAATCGCTTGAGGCCTGCGCCACTAATATTTGCATAGATGTGCGCACACAATATATATGTATGTCTCTTATGAATATCCAAATACACACACACACAGACACACTCATGCGTGTGTGTGTGCTTTAGAAATGTGTATGCTATAATACAACTCATATGCCAAAATACATATTTATTTATGTAGCAAAAATCATGCACTTACACTGAGCGAAACGAATTTGTCGATTTCTCATGTCCTTGCGGCGCTGCTGCTGCTCCTTCCTGCTCCTTTCTGGCATAGAGCACACACATATCGAGCATCTATCGAGCCATCGCCAGCTGACACAACAATTTATTAATAATGGATTAATCGCTTGCAGCTAATTACAAACCTGAAACGTTACCACACAAAATGCATAATAAATTTGGTAATTTTGTAATTTTGCAATTTGTGCTTTAAGCGTATTATAAATTGCAGCCAGAAATGCATTAGCCTCAGCTTCCTATATAAATTCATTTTAATTGACTTACCTAAGCAGTTGGTTATCAAAGCAAAGCAAAGGCAGAGCCTTGACAGGCCTTGATAAATTCAAGAAATTAAGTTTTCCCTTCCATTTGGTTAGCAGAAAGCGTTTAGGTAATATAATTAAAGGCTTTTGAAAAGATAGCTCGAATAGTCTCAATGGGTTCAGTACCTTAAAGCTCCCTCCTCGTCCTTGTCATCCATTAACTGAGTTGAGTAAACTTTCTGTGATTAACTATCATAAACTAACAAGTTAGTATAGTCTAGTGAATATCGTTTTGTAATAATCATTTCATTTATTTAGTTCACTTTTACATATATTATACGGGAAAAGGCCGCGCCTTGTCGGAAATGACCCATCTATCCGTAAAGTCGTAGACTCCGCCGTGAATTGCGCCCAGCAGCTGGCCAACAATCAGAGCACAAGCAAAGAGTTTCATTGAGGAGTTCATAGTGCGAATAGGCTGACCCTGGACTGTTCTGTGTGGACTGTGATTTGGTTACGGCTCTTATATACGGCTGGTCAGTGCTGTAGGGAATCACTTTGCGATAAATGAGTTTGTGCAGTAAATCTTGATGTAGTTAGAGGGATACCCTTCTGACCGATTACAAGCGATTGATAAGATATGGCTAGAGCTCTTTTACTCGTCATAACTGAAACGTTGCATTAAATTGCAGTTTAAGGGAAGAGATAACAAACTATTATTAGTTATTTCTGGAATTAGCTTTGAGTGTCGTCTAGCTATAAATTATATTATTGATGATGCACCTCATTTTTTAGTCAAGTCGAATGCGACTTGTCTCTCTATATATCTAGTCTCTTTTATAGGGAAATTTCTTTCAATTTAGTTAGCCTCTCAATGAATATATTAATCAAGCGCAAGGCTAAAACTAAGCAAAGACATTGCAAACTCCATCTCAACCCACAATGCCTTAAGACTTTGTCAGATGCGAATCCAATGCGAATCCTCCATCTATCCTTCTCTTTCACTCTCTTTTTCTCTCTCTCTTGTTCTCAAAGGAAATACATTCTGTAGTTTTGCATATTTTTTTCACACATTTCCTGCACTTAAAAATAAATGTAGAATAAAAAGAGTTTGGCAAATCGAACTTACGGCCTCGAGTGCGACACGCTGCATATAATTTATATATGTCTGCATATACACATATATAAATATATTGATAAATTTCAATAAGTCTTAAATCGCTGTCATTGCCTTAACATCTCCAGCACCCACTCACACACACACACACACACACACACACACACATAGCAGACTCCTTTGTAAACTCAAAGGCCAAACGTCTGTGGCTGACACAATTCGTTGCCTACTTTTAAGCGCAGCGCAAGTGCAAGAACACACACACACACACACACACATGCACTCACACACGAGCGCTGAAGCGGAACCGGAAGACAAAGGCAAAGGCAAAAGTTTTTGGTGTGAATGGCTGAAAAGTGCGCAGCGCTCTTAAAAAACACACACACACACACACATACAATTGATGGCCATATCTAATGTGCTCATAAGCACATGTGTGTGGGTGAGGAGTGTGTGTATGTGTGAATGTGTGTGTGTGTTTATGCAAATACATTAAATAGGCCAACTTTTGTAAAGTTTGTAATATGAATGATGTTAGCCGCATGTATGCCTCAACACAGACAAACACAACCACACACACACACACACACACGCATATACACAGAGCGGTGCAAAGTGGTTTTTGGGTTTGGCTGGCGCAGCTATAATTGAATCGTCCGGTTATGCAGCCGCGCAGCTTTGCACATTGCAGCGCAGCTCTGAACCCAACCGCCGAGCAAATTATATTTTAAGCGAACAAAAATACGAAGCAATTTGCTGTGGATGGTTGCGGTGGTTGCGGGTGGTTACGGGCGGCAGCTGTGGCTGTGGGTGGTGCCAAGCACATTTTACAAATTTGCTGCTGTTGTTGTTGTTGTTGTGCTCTTGGCTCTGTTTAATGTGTTTAATGTCGCGTCGCGTCCTTCGCATTTCTTGGCCCCACTGATTGCAGGTATTCCTGCTGCCGGACGGCAAATAGTTTTATTGCTGCTTCTTAGCTAAAATAAGAAGTCGAATTTCATTAAATTCAATTTCTGCGCCATTGGCATGCACGTTCAGTGTCCGACCCACGAGCAGGACTGAGCAGGACTCGTGTTTGCAGCACGTGAGCGGAAATTCCAAAACAACATCATAAAATATCTAATACAGGTCTATTCATACAGGTAAGCGACTGACAGATGGATCAAGTTCGAGTGCCCCAAATTCCTCAAGTTCTTTGATTGATGGACAGAAATTGTGCATGCAACACAGATCAATGTGGCACCATCCGTCCGCCCATATATATGAGTGCGTATATATGTAAGTTCCTGGGTAGGCTCTTAAAATAGAGCCAGTAATTACTTAACACTCTCCCAGAGAAGAAAATGGCATGAAGATCTATACGAATGCATATTTCTAATACAAAATTCTAAATACAATATTGTTGTGTTAAAGCAAATGGCAACAAGATTATGTTTACAATACATTTATAGATTTATTTCATAGTTTTATATTTGATTTTACAAAAACACAACCAATTTGGAAGATTGCATTAAATTTAGTCGTGTCTTCATTTGGTTTTTGGTATAAAATACTCGTGGAACGACAAATTCCACAACAATACAAGTTGGACATTGGAATGAATATATACATATATATACATGGATGGATGTATAAAATATAGTTATATACATATGTATATGTATATGTGAATAGGAATACAGTCTGCTCACGGGAAGCTCTTTGGCTCACTGTGTCTGGCCGATGACCTTTAGATAGTGTATTAGGTGCTGGCCAATGTTTGGCTTGATGTAGAAGATGCACTGCGTCTGGCGGCGCAGATGGTCGTCGCGGGCCTGGTCCTGGTCGTGCAACTGCAGCAGATCGCTCAACGAATCACTGCACATGGGTCCATGGACACGCGAGGCATTCAGGAAGCTAATGATGCGTTCATTGGTGAACTTCATTTGCTGTGCGGATGAAACACAGAAATGTATGAGAAATACGATATGGATTAGATTGGTCCAATGACTACTTACGCCTTCCATGTCATCCGACTGCTCCGGCTTTAGACTCAGGTACAGCTTGGAGGAGTCCTCGCGGTCGGCCAGCACCTCCAGCTTGAGCACAGACGAAATGAACTTCAGGTCGTCGCACTTGAGCTCCATTATCACCAGCACAGTGGACGTCAAGTAGAGCAAGGCCGGATGCAGTTGACCGTTGAGCAGGAGCGTGATCTCATGGAAGAACAACAGCTGATCGCTGCTCAACTTCTCATGCAGGAAACGCCAGATGCGATACGAGCTGTTGTGCAGCGCCACGTTGCGCGTTACGCTCGGCTCCACCTGCAGCGGCATGGCATTGAAGCCCACCGTGTGCAGGACGCCCTGGCCGGTTAGGGCCAACATCTCGGCAGCGCCACTGATCGGCTTGGTCAGCGCACCGACAATGCCCTTGGTTAGACCCGTTAGCACGCCCACAGAGCTGCGCGCCTCCAATGTGTGATGGGCCAAGCCACCGACAGCGCCTAGCAGGCTGATGCCCAGCCCGGTCAGGCCCTGAGTCAGGCCATCAGCAAAGCCCTGGGGACGTGCACGCCGTCGCGCCTCTGTCAACTCAATGTGCTCCGAGTCCAGCGTAAGCCTATCCAGATTGCGAGCCACCGAGCCGGCCAGTTTGGTCACCGAGTTGACCGTGCCCGCGGTCACATTGCGCAGCAGCGAGGCCGAGCCCTGGGTAATGCCCACCACGAAGCCCCACGGGCCGCGGAACAGGCCCTGCACGGGCATCGAAATGAAGTCGCGCAGGCCCGTGGTAAAGGAGCGCGCCAGTCCACTGGGACTGCCCAAGATCTCCAGCGAGCCCACCACCCATCCAGCCCCGAAGATGGCTCCGCTCAGGTAGTGCAGCCCCAGGGACTGGCCGAAGCGCAAGGGCACGGTGAGTATCTGCTGGCGCTCGTAGCGGGAGAACGAGAGTGGCGAGTGGTCCAGGGCGATGTAGAGACGCGACGATGTGTGCACCGAGAGCAGCAGACTGAGCGGCTCCACGATGAAGCTGTGCAGTCGCAGCGGCTCGGCAATGCACAAAGCCTGCCCAACCACTTGCTCGGGCAGCCACGTCTGGCCCGGCTTCAGCTGCAGGCGCTTGCACTCCGGGCGCGGCGTATGGATGCAGTTGGAGGGCGCACACTCAATCAGCGTGTCCAGCAGCTGGTTGAGATAGGCGTCCTCGATGTAGACGCGCAGTGGCTGCAGCTTGCAGCACACGGCCTGCAGTTGCAGCTCATCCTGGTACAGGACAAAGGTCAGCTCCGAAATGGGCCCACCACGCGCCGGGTTCCTGTAGAGCTCGTCCAGATCGTACACCTGGGGCAGGCAGCTGTCGCGCTTGTACAGTTTCTGAGCGCACAGCAGCACCGGGAAGTCGTATTTGCCATTGGAGTAGAGCTGGTTGTCCACCTGCAAGTTGGGCAGCTGCAGGTGGAGCTCGCGCCGCTCGTCGTCGTCGTCGTAGGCGAACATCATGTCGTCGGCGTACATGTTGCAGACCTCAGTCTTGAGCGAGTCGCGCTGTCGGTCGTTCGTGTGCAGGCTGAAGACAAAGCTCTTGATGAACAGGCGGAAGGAGATCTGAAGGTTCGTTTCGCACTCCTCGCTCAAATGAATGCAATCAACATTTTTGAGCTCTAGTTCCTGCTGAGTCCTCAATGGTAGCAATGGGGAGTCCGACTCCTGCTCCTGCTGCTTCTCGCTCTGCGGCAACACGGACGGCGCGGCCTCCGGCTCTTTCAGGCGCGAGCGCAAATCTTTGACGGAGAACTCCAGCTGCTGCGCTATATAGTAGATGTTGAAGCGTATCGCTCGATGCTTATCACAGATCACAACTTTGATATCGCCGTGGTTGGGTACGTGTATGAACTTCTTCCACGACTTGTCCGTGCGAATGGGCTTCGACCAGCTGATCTTTTGCTTGCCACAGGCAACCATGTCTATAAATCAATGAGAGAAGGAGGGAGTTACTCAACAAGACCTGAGCTTGGGTGTGACGCAGTTTCTTACCATTGTAGAGAGCCAGGGATAGATTGCACATGGTGAATTCCACATCGGGGAAGTTGGCATACATTTGCGGCGGAGTATAGTAGCACTTGCTGTACGGCTCTATCAGCTGATTCCACTCGAAGTGCTTGCCCGTGAACTCTGGCGAGGTGCAGGTCACGTTGCTGTTGCCCGAGGCGCTGGTCTGAGCCACAATGAACCGCACATTCGTATTGTTGTTGATGATTATCGCCGGCGACGAGTCCCTGAACACATTCAAATAGTAAACGTTGTCCTTTTCGATGAGGGTGCTCATCAGTGGGACCGAGTCGCTGCCATCTTGTATGTTGAAGCAGCGGCGCGTGAAGGGCATTGTCAGCGGAATGGGAATGGATATCTTCTCCCCATCATTCACGGAGAAGCAAACGAAATACACAAAGGCCGTATCACAGGTGTGCTTCGATTTGTGCGCATTCAGATCGTGGAATTTCTCAACGGTGGCTCCAATATTGCTGCAAAGAAGAAGAAGAATAAGTATTCAGATATAACAACAGACGAGAGTGCTCCACTTACGCATTTGGCATTTCCTGCATGGGCTTCAGTCTTTGGCTGATCGGGTCAAGCTTCAAGGAACTGATTTCAGCACGCCCCGAGGTCTCCTTGTGATCCATGGTCAGGGGCAGAGCAGTCAGCGCTATGTCCGTACAATTGGCTATCACATACTTGGATCGCAGCTTGAACACGCGTCGCGCATCATCGAGTCGGAAGTCGAGCAGCAAACGCAGCACCTCGTCGTTGCGCACCAAGACTATGTCCACATAGGAGTTGGCGCGCAGTAGCACATGGCGGCCCGATCCACTGGGCCGCTCTGAACTCGCCTGACCCTGTGGCTCCACGCAAATGGCCATCGAGGAGACCCAATTGGAGCCGAAGGGCGCGTCGATAGTGAATTGACCGCTCAGCACGGGCAGCATTTCCAAGCAGCTTGCGCGGACCTTGTGCCGCACTCCAGCCGAGACCAGGCAGATGCTAATATCCAGTTTTGTGTCATTGATGAACACGGCCCAGGGAGCCACCTCGAGGCCCAGGGTGCAGGAGAACTCGCGCGTTGCCTGGGCACGATACTGAACATCCAACATGCTGAGCAACTCGTACGGCCGCTGCACGCGCAGCTCTTCAGCATCGTTCAGCGGCCACTTGGCCCTGACGCTCTTATCCAGCCGATCCAGAGTGCGCTCAATGGTCCAGTCCGCTGGATTGTAATGGAAGAACTTGTGCCAGTCCATGGACTTCAGCATGAAGGTATATTCACTTTTCGAGTCGGGCCCCAGAGCAGAACTAAAACAGATTCAGAGTAGCATTAGCAGGTACAAATTAAATGCTACAAATGAGGAATGAGCTACACCTACGGGAAATCGAATTTCACACAGTGCTCCGTGGAGTGGGTTGTGGCCGTATTCAGGGGCAGACGACCGCCCTCGCCGGCAATAGTGAGCTTGTCCTGACTGCTGCTCTCGGTGGCCTGCAGCTCACAGCTGAGCAAATTGCAGATCTCGAATATAGGCCAGATGCTGACGAGTATGCGTTGCGGCTTGAAGTCGTCAGCCTCAGCACCAGAGGCTAGCGCAATATCCTCTCTTAGGATGCGCACCCACAAGCTGACGAACTGCTGCGACGTCTGGGTGGGCACCTTGACCAGCCAGGGCAGACTATTGTTCGGCTTGAGCGGGATATCGCCAGTGCGTCCCTTGGCATTCAGCGAGCTTAGCTTGAGCCTAAGAAGAGAGAGAACTCTATTAGAAACGCATTCTCTTCCATTATATACCCACTGACTTACCTCATGTTGACCTGTTCGTTGCGCTGCACCTGCTGGTAGAAGGATATGCGACCCTTGGGCACTAACAGATGCGCCAGAGCACTCGCTGCCTGCTCATCCAGCTGCTTGCCCTCAGTGCGGAACTCAGTGAGCAGCTCGAAAGGCACCATGCTGACCAGCTCAATCTGCCCCTTGACCAGAATGTAGACCTGGGTGGCCGACAGCTTGCTCAGCTTTACGGTGATGCAGTACTGGCCAACGCGCAAATGATGCACACGATGCTCGTCCTCAAACTTGAGGGCAATCGCCAGCGACTCGCTGCAGTCCAGCGTGTGCGTGTCCAGATCTTCAATGTAGAACGTCAGCTCCTGGCTCTGGGCATCGTTGCAGAAGTAATAGGGACGCAGCTCCTGTGGCACCACAGTGATGCGCTCGTTGGTGCCCGTCTGGCCGAAGACAAAGTGCGTTTGCATGCGATTGACGATGACGCACCTGGGCATCAGGGTGTGCACCGAGTCGCGCTGCTGCTGCTGCTGCTGCAGTAGCTCCGTCCAGTGCTGCTTAGAGCAGAGCAGCGTGTGGATCACGCAGGGGCCACAATTGAAGCGCAGCTTGTCCAGCAACAGGTTGGCCTGCAGCAAGCGCTTCGTTGCATTGAAGCACAAATAGCTCTGAAAGCTCAGCGGCTCCATGATGTCCATCATGTTGAGCGATCCATAATCCAGGCACTTGACCCTGCCTCGAAAGTTCAGCTCGGCGCTGTAGTTGTTGCGTGTGTAGATCGCCGAGTGCAGCTGCAGGTCATCGACATTGATGCTGAGAAACGTCTGCGTGATGTTGGTGGTGCGTCGCAGGAAGTATTTCTGCAGCGGCGCGGGCAGCACACTCGATGCATCCGGCTGGTTGAGGAAGTTCAGCTCCACATACTGACACCGGAGCAGGAGCTGCAGCTTTGGCACCAGATCCGCCTGAAAGATGGTATCGATGCGCATGCAGCCAACCAGGACCTTTGGATGCAATATGAAATCGCTGTCCGCATTGCCCTTATGATCCTGCAACACGTGACTGCTGTCGATCTGTAGAGGAAAAGTTGAAGATGTTTAAAGGGGCTGATGGATGCCACAGCTGCTCACCGATTGCAGGTCGTCATCCTCCTCCGGCACAAAGCAGGTGCCATCCACAGAGATCAGCGATTGCAAGATGACCACGCGCCAAATGGTGGCGGTTATATTGCGATCCGGAGGCACCAGCTGCTTGGTGTCAATCTCCGAGAGCTCAAAGTCGCAGTAATGCAAAAAGGTCTCATGGGTCTCGCTAAAGTACTCCATGCGGCACTTGATATGAATGGGATTGTCGATCTACACAGACGAACACAGCAATTAGCTTGGGCAGAGGAAGCACAGATTTGCCGCAGAACTTACGGGCATGGGCACTGGGTAGATATGTAAGCGGCTCATCTGGCGCGGCTGAGGGTAGCGCCAGCAGATGATGCCGTAGTTCTTCTTGATTATCTGCACCTGGTAGGGCATGGGCAGCACGGTGTCTGTGGTCAGGTCAACAAACTGAAAGGCGCCAGCGCTGTTAGATTAAATAATAGATTAACCAATGCAAATATATATAAATATATGGTTTAGGGGATAACAAACCGTAGATCATCCTGATAGAACTCCATCTTTGCTTTCGGCGTCGTCTTTGAGCGCACAATCTGCTCCACGGAGGGCGTATACCTTAAGAGCTCGTTGGGAGCCACTTTTCGCGGCTGGCCGAGCATCGGACGATTGAGTAGAAACCGCTGCCATTGCTCACTGATGTATTGCCTGATGCTGTCGAGTCCGGCTTGGGCTTGGCGCAGGTGCAAAATGTTCTCAATGCTCGCATCCACATGCAGGACATTCAGCTTGAGCGTGACGCTGCTCAGCAGCTGGTCGCACCACGTCTCGCTGAGCAGATCGGCCGAGAGGCGCATTAGCAGCGGATGCAGCAATATCTTGTCGCCCGCCTGCACATAGACACAGCCCAGGGTTGACTTGACCGATGCCTTCTGTGGCCGTGCGCAGAATTTGATGTGAGCATTGAAGTCCAGCCAGACGGCGCTGCAGTTGTAGCTCTGCTCATCGTCATAGAACTTGACCGTGATGCGATCGCAGGCCAAGTGCAGGCGATCCGCATTGAAGCACTGCAGCTTCAGCTGCCGCAATGGTGTCGTATGCACCACGGGCCGCTCGCTGCGCTGTGGAAAATAGGGCGTGGCACTGAGCATTGAGTAGATGCGTATCAAATCGCTGGACAACATCTTGATGCTGCTCTCGCACAGACTCAGCTCCATCGGCTTTCGCAGCTCAACATCCAACTCCAGCTGCTCAAAGCGATCCAGCTGCGTGCGCACTGTCAGCAGGGGAGGCGGTATTCCCGAGCTGTCCAGCGTCCCGGGCTGCGTCTCGAAGACCGGCACACTGAACGTTTCAGTAAATGTTGTTCTGACCTCTGTGTTCTCCTTGGCCAGATGAATGTTGAAATTGAAAATTGAGGCTTGGGTGATGCCACCACGGGGCGTTTGCGCAGCCATAAAACTGGGCTGTGACACGGTGACCAATAGGAGCGGCCGCAAGATGAGCTTTTCCTGCTCCTCCAGCACATCGTAGATCCGCAGCTCAAACTTGCCAGCCACAAAGGAAACGCTGCGCGGATAGATTAGCTTATGGCTGGACAGTTTATGCGATTCCATCTGATGAAACTGCTGAGGCCCACGCGCCGCAGCCCCGTACTTGGCCACATTAATGCCCGAGTCGCTCTGGCAGGAGCCCAGCTGGGTGGCACTGTTGCTCTTGGCATCCGTGAATTTGTCCCGTAGCTGCGTTTGCAGCCACTGTCTACTGCTATGCTGTGAAGCCTGTAATCCTGTGCCATCTTTGCCTGAACCGTTGATATCTGTTGCATCCTGAGCTGCCGGGCAGACATTCAGGCAGGGCTGCTCGACGATGCTGGAAATGAGAGACTATATAGTATGCGCCAAGATGTTAAAGGTTCGACTTGGAATACCCCGCACCCACTCGAAGCTTACCTGCGCCAGCGTTGCACGCGATTTAAAATCCCGGAAATCATATGAATCTGATGCGTATTCAGCGTGGCCACGAAGTCAGTGACACAATTGAACTCGACACTCTCGCCGCAGACCAGGAAGCGTTCGTAGCTGATGGCTGGCGCATAGACAATGATGAAGTCAAAGTCCTTGAATATGTCCATCTGCTCAAGCTCTGTGGCTTGCGACTGCTTGTTCCACTCCAAGGCCGGATTGCTGTGCTTATTGGACAGCAACTTTTCCAGGCGGAACTTTTGGGTCTGCAGCCAATTGCCAGAGGACAAGGAAATCTTGCGCACACTCAACTCATACTGACGATCCTCGACCAGGCCACCGGGCGTGCTAAGCATGTTCAGCTCAGCTGCCTTGTTGTAGATGTCCTGGCGGATGGGTTGACGCACTAAGGGATTCTCCACACTTGGAGTCAGGTTAATGTTCTCGATCTGCAAAGGAAACACATTAGCTATCAAATTATTCTGAATATTATGCACATTTAGTTACCCGCAGCAGCAACACGCTGCAGCACCTTTTATCCGTCTCCACCGGCACATAGATGTAGATACCCTTGCTATTCAGGTGCACTATGGGCAGTTCGTGCACACTTCGCAGGCAATCTTTCCGAGCCTGCTTTGGCCTCACCTCCACCTCTGCAGGCTTGGCGTTGCAGAGCATGTCAATGAGCTCGCATTGGGATAACAGGAATTCGGTAATACGATCCACATGCAATATCATCTCGATCGGCTGCACCTCGATCAGCAGCTCCGAGATCGTGCGACGCTTGCTGTGCATATTGCGAGCCCCGATCTTCGAGTACAGATCCTGCAGGTTGACCGTGGTAACCACTATACTAATCAGTGGCAAATTAGTGCTATCTCCCAGCACTTTGATGTGGAAATCATCCATGAGTCTCCAATCATCTGGATCTATTGCTTCGTAGTAGTTGAGGCTCACGTTCTCCAGTTTGGTGGTGATCTTTGTGAAATCCTCATGTTTGTCCACATTCAACAACAGATCCTCTAGGCTTAGCAACAGCTTCCGTTGCGTTTGACCGCTGCAGCTCTCCACTTCCAAGGATATGCGCGGTATAGTCCACTGACAGAAGAAGGTCAAAATGCCCTTGGTCTTGAGATCTATACAAAGTAAAATACAACATAAATTGTAAGCAGGATTGAATTGTGAGGCATCTTCCCTAATTGAAAGTCTCAAGTCTTAGCCATAGCTCACCAGGAGTCTTAACCAATGGCTCCACATTCGCTTTCAGATCCAGGAATTCCTTCAGGATGCTATAATTCTGTGCGCTGCCCGTGTAAATTTCCAAATTGCATTTGCGATCAGCTTCATTGGGTGGGGATGGACGGGCTGTGAATGTACTCAGCGAATTACCGACTGCATTCACAATAGTAAAGTGTTCACTCAAGAGTCTCAACTATAAATTGAAATGGAGTTAGTGTGGGATCGGTGAAAGCGTACTCAAAGACCTACGTGACGCGCGAAGATATTTATAGGGGACATATCCATATGGACGTTCACTGAATATGTGATGGGCCACTGCTGACCCTCTGGTTCATCTGCTGTGCTGGGCTCGGGATCTAAATGCCTCAGCTTCGCTGGATTCGACAATTTTTGAGACAAGGCCAAGGCGATTGTTGTGCGCACAGGTTCCACAATCATATCCACGGTATCGGGCGGCAGATGATAGGCGACGGAGAAGTCATTGGCCTCCATTAGCCAATTACACAGCTCCACCTCGTTGTTCACATTGATCACGGTTCGTATGTTGCCGCGCACCACTTCGTCGCCGTTGCTGGACTTGATCCGCAGGCGCGATAATCGAATGGAGGTGTATTCCACTTGTAAGTCCTTGCTGCTTCTGCGCAGCATGACATCACACACATCGATGCTCGCTTGGCTCAACTCGAACACCACAACTATTTTATTCAGCCGGCTTATCAGTTGAACCACGCCCATGGAGTCCATTTTGGTGGCTGACTCCGTTTTCGGCATTAATTTAGCTGGTTCTATGTACGTGACGGGCTTCTCGTCGCGCTCGGAGCTCGCGTGTATTGTCTCCGCTGGATTCGAGATCTTACGGCTGTTCGAGCGACTAGTGCGACGCAAATTCACCTCACTCTGTGTCAGCTTTGGCACTGAAGTCATCGATGCGTAGGAGGGAAACCGCTCCGATTGACTAAAACTATCAAAGTCGGCTTCCGGATCTATGGAATATAAGAAATCCACAAGTTCAGGCTACGATTCATTGGTTCCCTCAAAATGAATACCCACCATTTTCAATGCACTGCTCGAGATTGGCGAACGAGTTGAGGAACTGTACCAGATAGATGTCTAGGGTTAGGCGAAAGCTATCGACCCAAATGCAAATGGCAGTCGCTGGCGACACTTTGCTGTTTGAGCTCGATGCCTCCTGCGGGAACTGAAGCTGCAGCTCCAGCCATTTGTTGTTGCTGCCCTTATTCGTCGAGATGACCACGTTACGAATGTTCATCATGGTGTGATATACATCGGTGTTCAGGTTACGCAGCGAGAACAGCATCGCCAGGTGCGTCTGATATTTGAGATAGTTGAGCTGCACCTTGGTGATCAACGTTTGCAGCTTGATCACATCGGCGGAGACATTCGCCTCGGCCACCATCTTCGCCAGGCCGCCCAGCTGAGCTCCATTGTAGTCGAATATCAGCGGCACGATTGTGCTCATTATGACAAGCTCACGCTTGGAGAACTCCACGTTGATCAGCTCCGTTTGTACATCAGCCTGCTGCTTGGGAGCCGAATTGAATCTCTCATCGTTGGGCAGCAGCAGCAGGTTCTTGAATTGCAGCTGCATGCTGGGTATATTCATTAGCTTTGCATGCCCCATTGCGGGCGTGGTATTCTGGGCCATCAACGTCAGATTTTTCACATTGAATTTGATGTTGTTGTAGCAGGCATCGATCAGCTCGCGCGGCTTCTCCTGCAGCTGCGTGATCAGCTGCACAAGACGTTTGGGATTCGCGGGAGCCGTAATGGAGCCCTCGGCCAAGGACAAGTGCAGCTGTAAATAGGGCAGTAGGGACTGGTTGATGGTGGTGGATAGGCGATGTTGATTGGATGGCGTTGAGCTCTCGGCACTCTGCTGCCTGGGAAAGAGCTTCACAGTCATGTCACGCAGCTCGATCCTATAGTTGCAGGTGGGCATAAAGCCGATTAGATACTCCAAATCGGCATAGGTCATATACTGGCTATTGCCCGCCTCCTGTTGTTCGCTTCTCACCGGAGTGCTGCCGCCGAATTCTCTGGTTGGGGACTCTGCAGTATATCCTGTATAATCGTAAGGACTCAATAAATCACTAATTACATTTTTAACCTGCACAAAAGACTGCGAAAAGTGGAATGCGATGCCAGCTGACAGCACTCGATACTTCATGCGCAAGCCCAGATCTCTCAGTGGGGCCTCCGGCGTCTTTTGATTTTTCGCTGGCTTCGGTGCGCGACACTCGACAACATCGAAGGCGAGCACCGGACTCCGGAAGAGCATATACTCGTCGGTGTGGCGTGCGAAATAGTCGTCATGGTTGTGGCCACACCAAACACGATCCGCGAACTTGTACTGATCATCAAAGAGACTCTTGTCCACAAATGCCCGTGCGTTCTTGTGCTAAGAGTGGAGAAGACATTAAGGTGATCAGATCAGGTGATCAGCATTAAAAACTATACGAGCTCAGTCGTATTCCAAACTAACCTCCTTGGTGCTGACCAGATTGCGATCGATCGGATCATCGCTGCGATAGATACCCAACGGTTCCATGCAAATACTGGACAGTCCTGCCCTCACGTTTGTCCAGTCGTTCTCCTTCAGCTGCGATCGTTCATAGTAAATGCCTCCCAGGCTGAGGCGCACGATTGGCGTATAGCGAATGCGCTTCAGGCCGCCCATGGCCTGATCGTTGATTAGCTCTGAGTTCTTGAGCTGGAAATTGAACTCCTCGGCATAGACACCTATGTCGACGGCATGACCAATTAGCTCCTCGGAATTCGCGTTATTTCCCTCGAAGCTGGGCAATAGACTCCAAGCACGCCAAAACATGGAGCCACTCGCCTCACTGGTAGGAGCGGCACCTGCGCCAGCGCCACTTGACGATGCCACTGGCTGCTCCAAATTGAAAATGTTCTCCTCCTGTTCAGGCACACTGGGCTTCAGTTCCAGCAACAACTTAACCAGTTTCATGACCATGGGCAGCTGCAGCGACGACACATTGATGTCCAAGGACTTGGTGAAGACCCCAATGCGCTTGGTGCTCGACGTGCTGACAGTGTTGGCATTATGCTTCAGCAACACACGCAGCTCCAGGGTGCAACGGTAGAGTATGGGCTCTTGGCACACCTCAATACGTCCAGCCGTATTCCGCTTGTCCAGGCAAATGGTCAAATCAGAGATTTGAAGTAGCTTCCGCAAATACACATTCACCGGATGGACATCCACCATGGCTGGTTGCCAATGCTCGTCCGCAGCGCTGAAGTTCAAGTACTGCACGTTCATGGAGACGACGATGTCGTCGTCCACATACTTTAATATGATATTGTGACACTGCAAATTGATGTTGTTGATGATCTTGTTGACAACGCCCGATGGCGTGGGTGTCCCAGCTTGCTGCTGAGGCTCCTCGCCTTCAACTGTGCTGCGCTTCCGACGCTGCTCCTCGAGCAGCGAGGCACGTCTTTGCTTGCTCTCCTCATTCGGTAGTTTTGCAACGAATTCAATTGTGTTTATCTCAATGCGCACCGGCTCAGAAGTCAGCTTTGTCCAGGGCACCTGAATGGAGAGTTCGTGTATGTGGCCGGATACGAGTTCAATGGGTAGATTCAGCTCCTCTTCGAGGACATCGAGTCGCAGATCTAAGTTATGGAAAGATGCCTCGCCCTCCCATAGCGATACCTGTGCATCTTCATCGCGAATGTTTTTAACATATTTCGCCACGTAGTTAAGCAAAATTGGTGTTATATAGGACTCTAGTTTAAACATTATCGCGTCGTCCAACAGCGACGATTACACGATGATAATGCGCATTAACCAACTCTGCTTAGTTAATTGAACAATTCCGTTTTTAATTTAATGCACATTTCGTTAATTTTGTTACGTTTATTATGCCGAAAAGCAAAACAAAAACAAAATAACATTTGCTAAAATGTTCAATTGTTTACTTTTGAGCACCGGCGCACAGTGTTGGCTAATGACGTAAACTGCCTGCATTGCAGCACTGCTCGCACAATGTAGGTTATTCAAATAGAGCAAGTAAATATCATCCTCTGGCTATTGCCATATGAATTTGACACACTTAATGTTCTCTTAAGTACATTTCATATTTATTTTGATCTCTTACTATTTTATAAATGTAATAGTTCCATTCCAACAATGTCCTTCGTGAGTCTGACAACCTGTCGTTACGTGCAGACCGTGCGGCATCAGCTGTTCGATCACAATTGTTGACAACGCGGAACAGTTACTCTATTTACTCTAAAAAATGCCACAAGTTACTAAATCTAACGAAGAATTTGGTGAGCAGTCGTAAACGTGCATTCACTCGATTCATATTGAACTCTTTGTGTTTCACAGATGTGGTCAAGTACTTTCTACAGCTGCTCGAGGATGATAAGGACATGTCCTCAGGCATAGCGGCCATCAAAACGCTGCTCATGATCTTGGAAAAGAAACAATGTAAGCCAACAAGCACATTCCATAAGCAAATATTATAAGTATAATTGTTGCATATTCACAGTTGGTACAATACACATTTTACATACCACAATGCGAGAGGCAGTGGCGGCCATGCGCAACACGGATCTGTCCATTGCCGCGATTGTGTCGGCGGGCGAGCTCTTCTGCCGTTTTATAACACTCAGCTTGGACGACAAGCATATGGAGGAGTGTCGGCAGATCATGTTGAATCGGGGCAAAATCTTCTTAACCAAGCTGCAAAACTCGCGTCAGGTGATTTCCCAACAGGCACAGCGTTTCATCAGCGATGGCTGCCGAATCCTCACACACTCCCGATCACGGGTCGTCCTCAAAGCTCTGATAGCTGCATCGCAAAACAAAAAGACGTTTCATGTATTTGTGACGCAAGGCGGCATAGGGAACTCAGGGCAAGTACTTATAGGAGAGCGGATTTACCTTTATTTAATATTATTCCACTTCTTAGGGAGGAGATGGTGCAGGATTTGCAGGCAGCTGGCATTGATTGCACACTTATACTGGACTCGGCGACGGGCTATGTTATGGAATCGGTTGACTTTGTCATGGTTGGCGCTGAGGCGATCGTTGAGAGCGGCGGCATTATCAATCGGATCGGCTCTTATACAATGGGCCTGTGTGCGCGCGAAATGAAGAAACCCTTCTATGTGCTCTCCGAAAGCTTCAAGTTCTCTCGGCTGTATCCATTAAATCAGAGAGATTTGCCAAACGAGTACAAGGTAAGGCAAGCTTAAGGGATTTTTCTGAAGAGCTATTGCAATGATATTCTCTATTGGCTTTTAGTACTCCCGCAAGCATTTGAATGACATTTCAAAGGTGCATCCACTGGTCGATTATACACCGCCTGCCTATATCACGCTGCTATTCACGGACCTGGGCATCTTGACACCATCGGCGGTCAGCGACGAATTAATCAAACTTTATATGTAAAGGTTGGCTAATAAAACGACATATGACGTGTAGCTCTGATCTAGATTCTAAATTGTGATTACACCGAAATATATAAATACGTTATAATAATGGCAATATAATACGTATACTAATCTAAGTTACTCAATGTACATGTTACTCTTAAAATTTATATATATTATGTGTATGTATATATTCGACTTGTTAGAAGTGCATATCGCTGGCCGAATACGCATCAAGATCGTTCTCAAGTCCATACTCGGAGCCCAATTCATCATAGACATCTACGCTATAGCGAGATGTATCGCTGCTATTATCATCGCCGATCGTATACTCGCTGTTGTACTCATCGAGATCATCCGTATAAACATCGCTTTCCTCTTCCATGGCATTAGCACCGTGTGCCATCTGGTCCTCGAGACCCTCCTCGGGCTCATCCAGATCGCTAGCGTTCTGTGAGCGAAAATTAATACATTTAGTCAGTTTAACATTAATGTTAGCATTAATATTTTTCTGTTACCATTTGACCAGTTTGTATGTTAATCTCGATCTGCAAACGTATATCCATGACCAGAAAAGCTGTTGTTACCAGCAGAGGTATGGTTAGGCGACTCTTCCAAGCCAAATCGGTGAGGAACAGAAACACATTGCCAAACGTAGACTCCATCATATTATGTATATCTTATTTCTGTTCTTGCTGCTGCTCGTCCACCTCTTGATGCTGCTCCTCCACCTCAAGCTCGTCGTATTTAACGATCTGCAATGTTTCGCCTACAGTGACCGCTTGAACGGGCAGCAGATGCCGATGCAGTCGACCGCTTTCGATGGGCGTATCAAATTCGAGCAGTTGCTCAAATGTTTTCTCCGGCACACCGTTTGAGGCTAGAAGCGAGCGCATGCAATCCTCCTTCTTCGCCTGCAGTGAGTCCAAGAGTTTGGTTCCCTTTTGCACTTTCTGCAGTTTCCGCTCTTCATATAAAATGTTGAAATTAACATAAAATATTTCGACATATGTATAGATATACCCACCTAGCAATTGCAAGTAGTTTGCCGAATCTGGCAAGGGCTCAAGTTGTTGTGGGCCTGTAGCATTACTCTCCTTTAAACCTAAGTCGATATCCGCCGATGTCCGCCCGGTCTCTTCTTTATTGGTGCTGCTTGTGAAATTATCCTCAAAAGTTTCAATCACTTTGCTGTTTCCGTTTTCTTGTTGTTTAATGCTGTTGCTTGTCACTTGCCAGGGGTCGGCTTGGCAAACTGACATGTTTCACTAACTAAAAACATTAACATCAGCTTTTAAGCAAATCGTTGATATTTTCACGAGGAAGTGTCAGCAAAACATATACATAAGCTAGAGATGAGCGTTTTCCTCACACGATATTCAATTCTGATTTAAGATATAATAAAACACCAAAGACAAAACATGCGTCGTTTATTATAATATTTGCATAAATTCTATTATTGAGCTTTTATGATTAGAATTTTAGATTTAAAATTATGCCTTGGAAAATGAATTTGATTTCTCAGTTTTCTTTTTGCCAAAGAATGTAAGTAAGAACTTCACCAACACTGTGCAAGTAAACAGCTGTGCCGCCAACAGTTTTAGAGATTTATCAGAAATCTGGCTTTATTCGAACCACTGACCAAACAATTACTTATGGGTATATGTTCGTGTAACGAGTACAAGCCCAACTTTGGAACTCATTTTGCTAAGTGACGAAAGCTCATTGCTATGTTAATAATATGGTTTTCCACCATTTATCAGCACTGAAAATTAAACAGCTGTGTGATCAAGAACCTTTAAATTACAAACATTCCGTAACTTGTATTACAAATATTTGTATAATGGATATATCGGCGCTGTCAGAGCCAGTTGAATTTTCAGCCACCGACTGGATTAATGCAAATTATAAGAAATACATTGAGGAGAATAACAAAAAAGAGGGCGCCTCTGCCACATCGTTCATACAAAGCTACGTGGCTAAGCTGCAGCTATATGTGCAGCAGGTCAACTATGCTGTCGAAGAATCCAGCCAGCAGGTTGTGGCCAGCATGCCACGCATTGCCAAGGAAGCGGCCACGCTGCAGTGCGATGTGGCATTGTTGCAGCAGAAGATGAGTGCGATGCGTCAGGAGGTGGCGGCAGTTCAAGAAGAAACCGGCGATTGCATGGCCACATTAGAGCGTTTGAATAGTTTGCAGAGCAAGCTGCAGGCGGCCAAAGAGTCGTTGCAGGAGTCGGATGGTTGGGGCAATCTGCTCTCCGAACTGGAAGATTGCTTTGAACGCAATGATATGAAGGTAACTAAACCTTTCAGATTCAATGGATCAGCTATATAAGATCCTGTTTTGCAGGGCGTTTGCGATAAGCTGCGAGCGCTGCAGAAGTCACTGCAGGCTCAGGAGCAGCTGCCTGGTCATACCGAGCGGCAAACCCAGGTGGAGGACTTCAAGAATCGCCTGGAGGCCATGGCATCGCCTAGCTTAGTTCAATGCTTTGCCGAATCAAATCTGGAGCAGGCGCTACGGCATGTGCAAATCTTCAGCAGCATTCAGCGCTTGCCACAGCTGCAGCAGTACTATCGAGCCGTTCAAAAGAATGTGCTGCAACAGCAATGGAAGCAGACGCTCGAGCTGCAGGCGAGCGAATCGCCGCAGCAACATTTCCTCACTCTGTTCTACGACCAGCTCTTGGAGCACTGCCAACGCCAATTGAAATGGTGCGTGCAGCTGTTTGCAGATGAGCCAATAGATGTAGCTCAGTCCCAGCCATTTCTGGTCATTGCTGAGCTGTTGCCTGCCCTGCAGCCAACACGCGATGCCCATATACTGCAGCTGCTTAAGAGCTCCAATGAGCGGCTGGAGTTGTTGGCGCAATATGCGCAAGCCAATCAGAATTTCGTGCTGCATCTGAACTCGATGCTGAAGCAGTCGTCGATAAGCTTGCCTGCCGAGCTGCATGGCCAACTGGCTGAGGCGGTCTTTGAGTACTTTCACAAGTTCATACAGCAATATCCACGGCTCGAAGAGACGCAGCTGTCCACACAAGTGGATCGCCTGCTGTCGAATCAGTCGACGCCCAGTGATGCAGTGCGCCATCTGGAGGACAGCACACGCAAGCTCTACGAGTGGCTACAGCAGGCGTGCGCGCGCTGTGAGGCTATAACCAACGACCTGGCCTTGTGCAAACTGATTACGGTCCTCAATGGCATCTTCAAGCGGCAGCTGGAGAACTTCAGCCGCACACAGCGCCAGCTGAGCCTCAGCCTGGGTAGCAGCAACAGCGAGGGCACAGCCCGCAGCGAGAACTGGTCGCTCCTGCAGTACACAATGTCCCAACTGCAGTGCCTCGCCGATTTCCAGCTGCAGCTGCATCAGTTCGAGCAGATGCTGCATTTGCGCATGAGCAGCTTAGCCAACAAGCTGCAGCAACCAGCGAGTGGGCAGGAGATCAGTATCTATCAGACCTGCGAGCGCGTTATGCATCAGCAGTTGCTCTCCACCATTGCCGACTACCAGCAGAAGAAGAGCGAGGCGACAGCGGCTACTAGCGCCGATAGTTTGGGCATCTTCCCACAGATCTATGCCACACTGAAGACTTATCTGGCGGAGACGCATGATATCACCTTGAACATACTGCTGCAGCCCATCGAGGCGCACCTGGCGCATATACGTCCGCCCGTGGAGGCCTACTCCAGTTCAGCGGGCATCAATATGCCGGCGTTCAGCTACGCTCCACAAGAGAGCATCACGCAGATTGGCCAATATCTGCTAACGCTGCCACAACATCTGGAGCCGTTGCTGTTGTCGCCATCAGCACTCCTGAAGCAAGCTCTCGAGCTCTGCAACATCAAGTACACCCAGGCGATACCCTGCGCTGATGTCCTGCTCTCCCTGGTCGTGGAGCAATGCTGTGTGATGTACCAGGCGCAGATATTGCAAATCAAATCTCTGCCGGCCTCATCGGCCACACAGCTCAGCGTGGATATTGAGTACTTGTCGAACGTGCTCGAGGAGCTGGGCTTGACCATCAACCTGCAGCTGTCGCAGATCCTGACCTTGCTGAAGGCTGCACCCGATCAGTACCTCAACCTCAGCTCTGGCTGCGAGCCGCGCCTGGTGACTGCCATACGACAAATGCGAAATATCATATCCACGCAATAAATCATATATATAGAATAATAATTATATAATATAATGTACAAAGTATTTATATATATTCAAAAGCAAATATTACATTATTATTAACACTCTAACATCGTTGTTTGGACTTAACTAAGAGGCTGGGGGATTCACTTCATCAGGTTGCTTTTCCAATTGCTTGTGCGACTGCCACCAGTCGCTGACATATTGCCGCAGACTGGATAAAGCCAGGACCGAGTGGGTGTCCAGCTTTTCATCCTTGGCCAACTGATCGCAGTACTCGGAGCGGGAGCACGCAAAGGCGCCGCCGAAGGTGCGCAAGTAACGGATGCTTGCTATGTGCTCTGGCCAGTGACGAGATACGCAGTCGAGCAACATGTCCAGCTGCTGTCCAGTCAGCGCTCGATACTGGCCAGTGGAGGCGGCGGTGGTCTTCTGCAGCACATTGAGCAGACGAGCCAGACCGGGTATGGAGACTCGAGGCGAAAGTAGCGGCAGCAGATGCAACACCAGACGCTGCAAGCGTAGCTGAACATGGGCATAGTCCGGCAGCTCGGACTGGCTGGCGGCCATGGCATACCAGAGATTGTTGACAATGCTAATTATGCCCTCAATGATGTCGAACTGGTGGAACTGAGTGTCGCGTATGGCGCCCATTAGCCAGGACAGGATACCAACGTGATCCAGCATGATCTTCACAGCGCCAGGTATCTTCACGCACGTGGACAGCACGGAGAGAAGTAACAGATTGGTGTCCAGAGTGGCCAGGTTGGAGCCATAGAAGCTGAGCAACACCTTGAACGTGTTCGTGGTCACCAGCAGGAAGAGATCAGCGCTGCATTTGATGCCATGTCTCAGCAACTCCACAATGAACTCCCTGAACTGCTGATGCTCGGGCTCCTGGGAGTAGAAGAATATGTTGAACTCGGGTATAGTCTGGAAGTTGAAGCTCTGCTTCAGCTGCAAGTACATCATGAGGCGCTTGTACAGCAAGTGCGTCGGATCCGTGCTTATGTTGAAGCTGTGCGCGATGAAGAGCACGGGAATCAGCGGCACACGAGGCGTTCCACCGTGAACGCGACGCTGTGCCAGCCAGTGGTTGCGCAGCTCACTCAGGCCGGCTTGTATATTGTCGTAGGCTTGCGTCCACAAGGGCTTCTCGTAGAACTTGGATAGCTCGAAGTGGGCTCGGTATCTCTGCTGGCAGCAGGCGGCCGCCAGCCGCATGTCCTTGTCCAGGGACGACAAGGCACAAAAGCTGACAGCGAGCAATCCATTCTGGACGGGCCACTGGGCTCGCACAGCTGACTCCGGCGCAAAGCAGTGAGTCATGAGGGGCAGTATAAAGGCTGGATCGTAGCACTGCTCATAGACCTCCTCGCGCTTGGGACACAATCGACGCACATGCTGCTCGAATTGCGTGCGACCCTGCTCGATGCGCTGCTCGAGTTGGTTATCCCCAAATCTCTGGGCTTTGATTGCAGGATTGACAAACTCCAGCTCAGGCAGCTGCTTGCTGGCGTGCAGCACGCGCCAGATGGGAAAGTTCTCAATGGTGTATTGGCAGGAGGAGCGCACAATCAGAGACAGCACCTGGGCCACGTTCGTCTCCTGCTGCTGCAGCTTGGCACGCTCGTCGTCGTCAGCAGCCCGCAACGCGTAGTGAGCCACGGCGCTCTCGCCCCAGATGAACGGACGATACTGCGCCAAGTCCACATCGAAGCGCTCATAGTGCTCCAGCAGAGCCAAGGCGTAGCGATCGGCGGGTGTCAAGCGTGCATGGTAGGCGCCCAGGATGACGGGTATGTGGGCGCTGTGTAGGGCTGAAGGCGCCTTCCTTGCCAACGTCTCCAGCAGCTGCAGCAAGTGCGTCTTCACCTCGCTCAGCTCACCCAGCAAATGGTCATAGCAGCAGGAATGGGTGCAGGCCATCTCATACAGCAGGCCAGCATCTGCACTCTCTCCCGCCTCTTCTTCGTAGTCCGGATAGAGCTGATCGCACAGGAAGGCCAGCAGCTTGAGCAGCAGTCCATTACTGTGATCCTGCTCGGGTGTGCGATGCTGCTCCTCTGGCATGTGCATGGCCTGCTTCAGGCAGCTGCGACAGAAGTTCAGCCAATGCGAAGCTGTCAACAGTCGGCTCCAGTCCAGCTGCTGCTCCTCCAGTTGGGGCAGTCGCTGCCACCAGTCGTAGCAGTTAAATGCCAGCTGCTCCAGCTTGTCCAGCTGCACACTCTGCTTCTTCAGATCAAGCGCCAGCATTTGTACATTCAAGTTGACGTAGCTTACAAAGACATTGGACTGCTGCGCTGCATCCTTGCCACTGGCGTATGCCTGATTGTAAATCTCGTTGAGGACTCGCATTTGGAAGAGCTCCACCGCATCGAATTTCAGCTGTTTCTGACTATAATCCAGGCACTCGGACTTGGGCATGCATTTGGCAATGAGCGCAGCACTCGCCGCTGCGTGCTCCCGGTAGATCTGTGCCGCCTTTTGCGGCTTCTCGATGCTCTTGAGTATGCCACTCTTGTAGCTCTGATAGCAGCGCTGCAGCAGCGACTGCTCCAGCTGATAGCCATGCTTAAAGGCAACCTCCAGCAGTGGGTAAATCAACTCCTTTTGCTCCACATGCTCCGGCAGCAGCTGGGCAAACGTCGTAGCCAGCTGCGCATTGCGATCCAAGAGCAGGCAAGCCAGACGGATGGCTGACTTGCTTAGCTTGCGATTCGACGTGGAGAAGAAGCTATTGAAGAACTGCCCATTGCAGCCAGCCAGGTGATGATGCTGACTGCTCAGAAACTCCAGCAGCGCTGACTCCAGCTGCTCCAGCTGTTCGGCGAGCTGAACTCGTTCACAGAATTCCCCATAATAGCTCTGCAGCTGCAGCATGGACTGGCTGCAGTCGATGGGCTGCTCCAGCTGAGCCAGCCGTCTCAGCAGGCGCACCATGAGCTCGTAGTAATGATTCGTCTTGCCAGTTGGCAACAGGTAGTCCTCCGCCTGCAGCTTGCTGGTGAGCAGCTGCAACATTTCGGCACATTCGGTGGCATTCAGCTCAAAGGCATCCACAAGGGCAACGCACTCAAAGAGTTGAGCAGGCTGCGCAGCGGACTTCACGGCCTTCGGATCGTTCAGCGCTATCTCCAAGCCAACCACCAGCTGCTGCCTGTAGTAGCCAGTGTAGCTGACAAACCTGTCCAGGCTGCGGCAGTGCTCGGTCAGCCGACGCAGGCAGCTCACATAATTCAGTTGCGTCTCGCTCGTCTCGCTGAGCAGGTGCGTTGCCCGGAGTTGACTCAGGCGAATGCTGTAGATGTAGTGCAGCAAGCGCTGGGTGTGCGACTCCTCCTGCTGCTCCTTCTCCAGCTCGTCGGGCACCTTCACTGGCTGTCCGCCATCCAACTGCTGGGCTATCTGCAGAAGGCGAATCAAGCATTCAGCTATCAGTTGCGCTTGCCGCGCCTTCAGCTGCTTGCTCTCGACCAGCTGGCAGAGCAAGAAGAGCAAGTCATGGACGTAGATCATGTTGCGATGTGGATTACGCAGACTCAGCTGCAGCTGCAGTTTGATGCCGTCCTCTAGCTGCAGCTCGAAGTGTTCGCTGTCCGCAGCATCAGGCTTGAATATCTGGTCAAACGATTCGCTTGACGATTTCAGCACCGCCCGCTGCAATTGGGCCAATTGGGGCCAATGCTTAGCAATGCCAGCGGGCAGCTTAGACAGCTGTCCGACCTGCATGTATGACTCGTGCTCCGACAGCTGTGTGCTGTACAGCTGCTGCACCTGCTCCGGTTTCGTGTGGTAGTGATAGAGCAACACGGAGACTAACTCCACGTAGACATCGTACGGCGGCTCTATGTCGACGCCCTGCAACAGGAGCGGCATCACTTTGCTCAGTGTCAATGTCTCCACGTACGCCTGGACTGTTTGGCCCTGTTCGATTTGCTTGAATAGCTTGCGAAGATTCTCCACATTGGTGGCCACCTCGGCTGCATTCTGCGTGGGCTGCTGATCCACCTTTGTTAGGTCTAGTGAGAATATGGTGAGCAAAATGCTGGTCACATTGTCCACAGTTTGGCCGTCGAAGCCAATTAATGCCTCCAGCCAAATATCAATCTCGTAGCTCGACGAGTCGAACATGCCCGTGTTCTGGAGCAGGCTGTGCAACAGCTCGCCAGCCTCGGTCTTAACAGACCATTCGGATTCCAGCATATAGGCCTTGATGAACGACCGAAACACCTTCGCGAACAGCGGTTCCTGCGGATGTAGCGAGCGTGGGAAGAGCAACAAAATCGTTTTGATCGACTTCAGCTCCAGCTTAATCTTTTCCACTTTGCTCAAGAGTTCAGTTTGATCCGCACTCGGCTCAACCGCCTCATCGAAGTTCGTCTCGTACAATGGACGCAAGACATCCAAATAATCAAGAATTTGACTCGTTTTGTTAACGAATGCTCGATTCTCTTTGCACATGATCAGGATAAGCTCTAGAGTGATCGACAGATGATCCAGCACATTTACTCCTTCTGACGCTCGATCCTGAATACTTAGGTACAGCGAGTACAGTATGCTCTCAATAGGTGGGAAGTTGATAAGCAAATGATTAAGCAGCTCGAACTTAAATTTACGCAACGAGTTGCCCGCTCGCTTCGATTGCTCCCTCAGGGTAACGGCGGTCACGTAGTTGCTATACTGCGTCATCATGGCCAGCAGTAAGCGATTGACAGCCAATCTCACAGAGAAATCCTTGCTATTCAGCATATTCTTGCTCACGATGTGCAGCAAAGCCTCGGTGGGCAAGCACACCTCCTTGATCCAATAGGTAAAATCAGTTAGGGTCATCTTATCCAGGGCACCAGATAGAGAGCTCGGCGGCAAGACTTCAATGATCTGGGCCAGCATATTGATTGCATTTGATAATTCAGTCGCTGCCAGATACATTGGATTGACAATCGAGGAGAAATTCCGTACCGTATGCCTGCCCAGATCCGGACAGGCTTGCAGCGTCTTGAGTACCAGCTCCTTCTTGAGCGGATCATTATACGGACGATAAAGTGAGCCCAACACTTTGCCTTGCAGCTTGTTATGTTTCAGCCGATAGTTGGACATCGCATCGAAGCAGATGCCATGCTTGCGCGAGGTGAAGAGCAACAGGAGCAGCTTATGTGCAGCTGAGGCTACAGCCTCCAGTCCCTCCGGCTTACAGCTCTCTACTTCTGCTGTTTTGCCTTTCTTGCATCCACCAGTGTACCAGTTAACTAGCCCTTGAGGGCCTTGCCAGTCGTAGAGGCGTCGCAAATATTTGCAGCACTCCGAATCGAAGACATGCACTTTCTTTGTCTTCAGTATGCTGGGATTCTCGAGAACATATTGACGCAGGGCATTGAGCACAACGCAGGCGGTCACCTGATCATCGTAGAAGAGACCCCTGCATAGCACTCGAATCAGATGAGCTCGGTCAAGAATGTTGCGAATGAGCAAAACATTGCCGTCCACCAGAAAGGAGAGCACAAAGTGTATATATGCTTTGCGCACAGTTTCCTCGTTTTTGTAGTCATACTTCGAGTGAGACAGCATCTCGCCCATCGTCCGCACATTGGAGAGTATGTCGTAGGAGTTGAGCACCTGCCTGCCCAGCTGTGCGTCCACGCAAACAATTGCAGTCAGCAGTTTGAGTGCATTACGACGATGACTCATCTGAGCCGATTGCAACAGATGCTCCAGCAGAGGGCCATGAGCTTTAAGAAAATATCTGGCGGCGTGTGCTGCCGATTCCATGTGCTCCTTTTGATTCGTGAGTATTTCCATGATTACACGCTGCAGCGCCTCGCAGAGGTAGCCCAAATGGAGCACGTTGCTCTTGTCGATGCGATTGAAGGCTTCGGCTAGCTCCAACGGCTTGCCACGCTTTTCAATATACTTGGCCACGATCTTTGGACGGATTTGGCACATGTACAGAAAATGCCGCAACTCTATAAAAATGTTTGGTCGATTAAAAATTCCATAGTCTTAATCACAACTTACCTGTTATAAAATTATTTCCAAGCAATTTACTCCGAAAATTCAGCATTTTGAAATCATTGGGAAATCGCATAGGTTGAGCTTCGGGCTCGATCCCCGAATCGGGACTAGTCTCATCTTCATCCATTCTTTCATAGTCTTCTTCTACACCTTGGCCTCCGTCGAGTTCATCCTGGTCTTCCTTACTGTCGTTTAGATTTGTTGTAGTCTCCGGTTCCTCGCCCTCTTGAATTGCTTGTTGAGCCTCTTTATTTTTCTTCTTTTTCTTTTTTGTTGTTTCAATTTCTTCTCCAAGCTGTTCTTCATTCTGCGGTGACTGCGTCTGCTCATCGCGTTCCTTATCTTTTGCCTTTTTTGATTTTCGCTTTGGTGTGTCGGATTCCTTATGCACCTTTTTGGGTACCGCTATTTCGGCATCGTCGGCTTGGTCTGCGGATGTAGCTTCATGTTTTCTTTTCCGTTTATTCGTTTGTATGGCCATCTTTATACGACTTTCGCATCAATTCTCATAAATACTCTATGAATATTGACAATAAACTCTCTACAAAAATCAAACACACGAGCGGCATGCACGTGTAGTGCCAGATGAATGCGCTTACCTTATTCGTTACTCTGCATAAGTATTTTAAAGTATCTGAGCAACAGTTGTCGTGTTCGCAGTGTTGGAAAACATTTGCTGGTGAACCGATAATTACATTTTGAATTTATTTATGTTTATTGCTTACCAGTTACTTTCCATAAGTACTTAATGTTATTGTTGTTGCTGATTTTTGGTCATATGTACTTGGTCATATGTACTTGGCGCTCCTACTCAAAATATTTTCCATGGGTTCAATTTATAATTACTATTTATTGCAGCATATCTCACATATGTAGATATTAATTACTATAATTTGTAATGTGAAATTTAATATAAACATAAATTAAGTACACATTAAACACATATTTCTTCAATTCGGATGTTTTATGCGCTTCTAGTTGGACTAATCCTCTTCAAGTGCTCTATTTGTAACTCCTCCTGCACCCAATGAAGAAATGCCGGAATTATTGTTTGCAACTGTTGGAAATTCCGGTAATGTCGTGGTTCGCTGCTTTGCTGGAGCTGGGGGCACCGTTGGTAAATCAACCGATTTACGATTACCTTAAGAAAATTATGATAAATAAAGAAATCGAATTCAGTCGTTACAATTATGATAATTTATAGATTTACTTACTACAACAACCGCCCATTTTGCTAGAGGGATTATCAAAGATCGCCTGTACCCGCAGTGGTTGAACGTTTTTAGAACACTAAATTAAAGAAATCAACCGGTGACCAATTGGCATTGGTATCTATGAACGTATGAATGTATATACATATATAATTAACGTGCAAGCCATCCACGGTTTTCTGATAAGAAGCTCTTTGTTTTTGTTAAAAATACTAAGTGGGTTATACACGGTCACGTTATCTACTGAGTCGCTCGCATTTGCCACCTCGGAACATCTTTTGGCTCTACGATTTCAGGGCACTAGCGAAGTCGACCTCAACCAACATATGTCGCTGAATTTACAAATTTTAGATAAGCCCTTATCAATCAGCAATGTTGGCAGTTTATAATTTTATAGTCTTCGTCCGCAGATTTATCGAAAATCGATCAAATTAATCGAGTAATTGCTAATTATATTTGCCAAACGAGGGTATGATAATTAAGAAGTTATATTCAATAATATCAAAAGCTATTTTATTTGTACATCTCATTAGGCTTAATATGAATAATTAATTTAATCAATACAAAAATAATTGCGTATAAGGAAAATATATTTATTTGTTTTACAATTTGAAATGGAACAAGTCCGCCAGGTTTTTTTTCGATTTTACAACACTGCCACTGCAACAGCTGTTTTGCTTGTGCGCATGTTCTTTAGTTTCGCTCTCGCTCACTCGTCTCTCTATCGCATCGAAACGTAAACAGCGTCCGCTGCCATTTCACGCTTTTCTGATAAAAATGTTTTAAATCAAAAAGTGTTAATTAAAACCGAAATCAAAGTCAATGTGGCTGTTGTCGCAGACGGTTCGTGTTCGTGCGCGTGAACCTCAATAATAAACAAAACGCTTGCAGCATCTGTTCAAAAATAATATAGCACTCGCATCTTCTTAGAGTTTTGCTTGCGACGGCATTTGGCGCTCGTGAGCGTACTTTTGCACTCATACATACGTGCATACATAGATATATTTTTGTGTTTATGTTCTATCTGACATTCTGTGGCATCTCAGTTGTGAATGTCAGCCACAAAGTGAACGAGCCAACAAATCACGGCCCAAAGCAAATAAACAAGAATCATTAAAAAAAAGAAAAGAAAAACAGACTCTTGCTCCCGCTCGCGATTTCTCTGCATTTCAACAAAATAATTGCAGCAAATAATACAATTAACATATTTATAATTATATTTATATATATATACATCAGTATACACATATAAATATATAATAACACTGCTAGCTGGCTGGCTGGCGGGCGAACGCCATGGATGATGAGTTTAAGCTTTGCTGGAAGAACTTCCAGGACAATATTGCCAGCGGCTTCCAGAATTTGTACGACCGCGGCGATCTAGTGGACGTAACGTTGGCCTGCGATGGAAAGCTGCTGCAGGCGCACAAAATCGTCCTGGCCATATGCAGTCCATACTTCCAAGAGATATTCACGACCAATCCCTGCCAACATCCAATCAGTAAGTAAACTAAGCCAACCCCCTCTCTCAGACTCTTCCACTCCGTTCCACACTTTCTCATGCATGGCTCACGTTCTCTTCACAAGTTGCTGTTGTTTCTTTTTTTTTGCGATGCTCCGCTCCGATTTGTCTAGCTGTTGTTTGCCGAAAATGTTCACGCGGCGGCTTCTAAACTGTGGAATGTACAGTAGATGCTGAACTGGAATCCGACTGAATTACTCGCGTAACTCCAATAATAAATGTTTCGTTAGAGATGTGCTCTCCTATTGAACCAGAATTTTAGGCATCTTAATAAGGATTTGCTATAGAATTGTGTGCTCTAAAGATTTCCTGTTGTATTATCTCATAGACGAAAGGCTTTTAAAGCTGTTTAGCAAGTATATCCTATTTCCAGAATAATAAATTATAATAATAACAATTCCAATTAACATACTTCTAACAAAATCCTATTAGCATATTATATTTAAATCATGCGTAGAATCATTCTATAGTTGGCCATAAGAAGCATGTTTTCATTACCACGACTTGGATTCGTTTAAGTCTGGGCATTGTTCGCTCTAACTTGCATTTACTGTACTTGTATTACGTGTTATCGAGAATGTGGAAATTTTATCGCCGTCCACCTGTCAGTTTATCTAAGCGCGCCCGTCAATTGTCAAATGCCAGGCCAAGCAGTGCTCGTCGATATAAATCAACTTTATAATAAATTCGATGTCACATTTGGGAGTTAACAACGAACCAAATGGTATATATATGTATAGGTATAACATGTATATGTGCGTGTATATGTTCCTATGCTTGCTTCACTATTTGGCTTCAGTGATAAATCAAAAATCAAATAGCCACTGCTGATAATCTTTCATGGTTAGCTGTCGCCACGTTGTCTCTCTCTGCAGCTAGTTCATAGTTTCCACTCTCCCACATCCAAATGGATATTCATACAGATCCAAAATTATATGTACATTTCTATTCCATATTCGAATCCACATCCACATTCGATATCAGCATCTTCTTTCATTCCAATATCACTACAACTCTTACCATCCGCACCCCTATTGGCAGCAGTCCCAGATCCTAGATCCCTCAACATCAATTTTCCGATATTCTTTGGCCCTCCTCCTCCATCCACATTCAGCCACCTCATGCATACCGCATACACGTTCCACATTGGCAGCTGTCGCCATATTGTCTCTAGATTCTCGTTGTCTCTTCGTGCTACCCACTCCTTCACATCCACACTGATATCCACCCCCCCACCCCCTTATCATGCATATGCACATGCACCACACCCTGCTCGTGCTCCGCTTGTGATAAGGCTGCCCGTTCGTCCACTTGAAGTTGGGTACGTTTCTGACCTCATCAAACGTAGATCCAATGCTTAACTCACTTCAACCTAGATATTGGTGCATGGACTCTGGAATTGTTCATATGGATATCATATCGCCAGCCCGTCCAACTACCAATGGTTGGGTTTGGGCTTTGGAGGTTCGGGGCTGGGGTTGGGGTTGGGCTTGGGGTCTGCCTGACTCGCTCGCTTGTTCTACACGCCTGCTGCACGGTGGCTTTATCAGATCAAGCGGCAATAAACAACAATATTTTATCTTTCAAGTAGCTGTAGAAATATGCTACCTAACTATAATAATAACAACAACAGCACACCTACAACTGCTAGTTGAAAATTACGCACTCTGAGATACCCTAGAATTTGTATTTTGTATAAAGTCAATAGCAAATATTCCAAATATTAATCGATAATTTCGACAAAATAGCTATAAAATGATGTATTCAACACTTGCAACCACTTTCCTATTAATATAAATCCTACATATTAATAAGATTCAATAAATCGATTATCGATTATTGTTTTAAAAATAAATATTACATGTGCATAGTACACCAAATCTAGTGTCAAGAAGCTCAACTTTAACTATGTGACAAAATCAATCAATAATACAATCGATATTTATCGATAGATTTCCAACATGAATAGAGAGTGGCTGTCCCTCTTTGCCTACCCATTGGAATGGGAAACTAGAGATTGGAACACTACCAGAAGTATTATTATTATTTTCAAAGATAAAGAATATTAATATAGGCTATAAATAATGCTATGGGCTACAAATTATTATAAATAAACCAAGTCATAATACAACAACAACAGCAACAACAATGAGCAAAAGGTGCTAACAAGCCAAATGATTTGCTTGCTGTTGCTGCTGTCGGTTGTTGTTGTTGCTGTTGTTGTTGGCTGTTGTTCGTTGTTGGTTGTTGGTTGTTGCTCCTGCGTGTTACACTTAAATAACAACAACAACAAGTCAAATATTTTATCTTTTTATCGCGCCCAACAATCATTTATTGCCCAACGAGCAACTGGTTGCCCGCTCCCTGGCTGCCCCCATCCTCCTCCCTTCCATCCCCTTGCTTGACTGCCACTTCTAACGGCACTTCTGTCCGTCTATGCTAGAGATGCACGCGTGTCATGTTGCCCGGCGTGACACGAGAGTGCTTGCATTACATTTGTGGGGCAACTAATGAGCTTTGCATCTGCTTAAACTTGATGATAGATGATGGAGAGAGAAGTTAATAAAGTAACTAACGATTAGCCAATGCAGTCGAGAAGAGGTCCATCTATAAAGCAGGAATACTCTCTCATCAGCTTGTAGATGCACGGTGTGAGCTAGGCCTAGATCCGAATAATAAAAGTTTATCAGAATCAGAATCTAGAAATATGGTCTAATCAAGCGAGAAGATGTTCGACTATAAAGCTTACCAAAGAATAAAGCATTATAGCTGTCATTGCACAAAGCCAATATACTCTCTTTGCACTTCAGCTGAACGAGCATTAGAAATATATAGAGAAGTAGTTTCGACACGCTTCCGTCTCTAGTTTAGGCACTTGAAGACTTTTTCGAGATATTGATTAGGGTTGCTCTGACGCTCGAGTTGGTAACCAAAGCGATATGAATTGCTATATTGATATAACCATGGTTGTTGTTGCAGTTCCAGTTGTTGTAGCTGCCTTGTTGCCGATCGATATATACAAAATACTTAAGAACTAGACATAGGTATATATGGACATCTGTATACACTCGTATATATGCCCATTCATGCAACTAGGCACTTCTAACATGATATCTACGCCATTTTGTTGGCCTCGCACACAACGTTAATCCTCGTATATTATCTTCTTCTTTCTTTTCCTCTCCTCTATGTTTTGTTTCGATTTCGTTAAAGTTTTATTATTGGCATAAACAGCATTAAGTATCAGCTTGAGTGTTTATCAGCCATGGGCTGGCCGGTATATACGCCTGGTACTCTGCTTTTGGTATCATTTGAAATCGTAAAATAAGATTTTTGACTTATGGCTAGTTGGTCAGATAAGAGAGACGCAGAGACGCCTACTGTGGGGTATGCGTGCTCTATGGCCACTTAATAAGCCCAAAACAAGTCTCTTCACGTCGGTCTGTCGACTAGCAGATACCCTCAGAAATATGCCCAAGGTGAGAAAATTTGAAATGGAATGGGATGAGGTTGATGGAATGATGAAATGGGTGATTCCAGAACTTTTCATACTTGGGATATTTGAATATTTAGGAAGTCAATTTTAATCGAGCTCATTTTAGGTCAATGAGTTTTGATCGGT
This sequence comes from Drosophila aldrichi, assembly GCA_035045965.1. Taxonomy (NCBI): domain Eukaryota; kingdom Metazoa; phylum Arthropoda; class Insecta; order Diptera; family Drosophilidae; genus Drosophila; species Drosophila aldrichi. The sequence continues at coordinate 764,477 of JAWNOM010000038.1, forward strand.
TGGGGCACTATTGATTAGGGAGTCTACAGTTTCTTTACCATACTATATAGATTTATACTTCAATGATTTGATTGCGATAAAAGCTACTGATCAACTTAGTTACTCTCTTCCAAACTAATACACAGCCGAACCCATATGCTCAGTTTGAGCAACTTTCAATAGGCTTACGCTTAGGGTATAGTAGTAAGTAAACCCAAACCAATTACAGACGCTAGACGATAGCTATAGTGCTTGCTCTTCAAGTGCTCCATCGATCGGAGCTACGGCTGTTGCTGATATTAGCTGCAATAAATGTAGATAATATAATATCGACCGAATGAACTTGTCGTAAATATCAAACTCAAATTTTTATTTTTATTGCCATCAATACTAGCCCAGTAACCAGTGAGCAGTAAGCAGAAAGCAGTAACCAGTAGCAGGGGCGGCGTATGCAGGAAGCCGTTCATTCCTAATGGGGGTACTAAAAAATAGCTTTATTTATAGTAAGCAAAAGTTACACAATACAAAAAGACTTCTAATCATTTTTTCTCATTTCTCGAAACTCCCCTCTTAATAACATTCTGTTTCGGGAACTCCATCAACAACAATCCCATATCAAATTTAATATTTACGATATAAAAGAGTATTTAATCTCCATTTATGATAATATATATTACATATATTGTTCCATATATAAATTTGTTATCATACCTTCAATATATAATCGCCCAAATGTAATTCCCCAACTATTTGGTATACTTCCCATGGTACGCCTCTGCGTCCGGCATGTGTCAGTCACGGCGCATTGCTGACGTATGCGAACCAGGAGCACATTTTATAGGTGTATCATATAACTAATATCAGACTTTGACTTTGAGGCATTTGAAAAAGTTCTGTGGCTTTTTTATGGACCTCTTCTATTGGCCAAACAATATTTTTAATTTATGAGTCAAAAGTCGGTAGCAGAAATAAATAGATTTAGATTTAGCTTTAGATTTACTTATCGGTAAGTTAATTCCTTGGGTTAATTCCTAAATACTTTGATAATGCTTATCCAAAATATGGCAAGGCAGCAACCGTATAATAAAGATGTCCAGGGTGATGACCTTAAGCTCTAAGCTATATAAGCGACATAATTTTAGGAGAAAGATTAAATATTATAAATATTTTAAGTTATGATGCGAGGTCTGCTTTAAATGTATCAAGGATTCTGTGTTTTTCTTCAAAAAATCGCCTATTTATATAGTTCATCAAAAAGTCCTTATCCGACTAGGGTTTACCCGAGCTTATATAAAAATACCAAAGGTTTGGTTGTGATAGAAGGCAACGCAATGACCGGAAATGATGAATATTAAATAATAATTATAAATCATATATGTCTCTAGAGATTACGAAGACAAAACAAGCAAAAATTATTTATTCATCAAGTGAGAAGAATATAATATATTCAATAGAATATAGTATGTATAATTATGTGCATTTGTGATCTAATATAATTAGATCATTCTCTTAAATCACGTCTGCTGCAAGAATTATTTATATAATTTAAAACATTTATAAACATAATTAATCTGGATGGTGTCTTTACTACATATAATAAAAGCCAAATATAAATCAATTTATATTCCAGTAAAAATATCCTAGTTGGGATAGATGTTATGTGGAGATCGTGATCAGGCGCTCGTCGCATTCCCTAATCAGATTGTACTATTTATATGGCTAGCAGCAACACTATGAATGTCCCACTAATATGGCGTTAACTGATAACATGTATATTATTAATGTTTGTGCGCTGACAGCCCACTCCAATTCCAATTCCAATAGCAATTCCAATTCGAAATAGAGAAGGCCCATGGAAAAAGAACGAAACGAAATCAATTGTCGTTCTGATTCGATAAACATTTATCATAATCATAAAATAAAAGTGCTTTTTCGTATATTGAGTCGATTGACTGCAATCTTATTGGTCGCTCGCCGAAAGTGGGCGTGTGCTCGAGGCAATGGGTGGTAACAGAACTACTTCACGTAGCTATACAAATAGAATACATACAAATATATATACTCACATATGTACATACATATATATCGTACTCACAGTCCTGCGCATTCGTGTAGCTGCTGTGGCGACTGCTTCGCTTGGATGATCTGCCATATAGCTATGCGATATCAGCAGAGATCAACTTGGGTTCAGTTTCATAAAACAGAAATGACAACGACATCTCTCTCTCTTTATATATACATACATAAACGTACACAGACACACACATACATACATACATATGCAGCATACACAATTGACGATCGTTGATCGTGCCCGAATTGTCACTTGGTTTTTGGGTTGCTTCGATCTCGCTGCTTATCAACAGCATACTTACTCTATGCGTATTTATCACATTTTCCGTGAACTTTAGACAAAGTTTATCTACAGATTTGTTCGCGCTATACAAATATCAATAACATATTTCAAAATGTGTGTGTCTGAGACTCGATCATGCTGACTGTGTAAAGATCGCTTTGTACGACAGTCTGTAGAGTCATATAAATATAATAAATATATATTTGTTTTGTAGCATCAGATATTGTACAGATCACTGGCAGATAGCTCGATCACTCACAGATCAATAGATCGGTCGATTGATACGATTACTTATAAACTATATTGAGATTGCCCTCATCAGGTGTGCTCGACTAATATATCACGATATATTTTCGCTTCATAGCATTGATCTTTCATTCGCACAAGAGATTGACTGGTACAGACAGATTGGATGATTTATTTAGTTATCCTTGACAATATTATGCTTTATCCCAATAGCTGCTGCTGCCACAAAAGCCAATACACCCCTTCAATCCATTTTAGGGCACATGAACCTGTTGAAATCTAAGTTTATATTTGATTAGTTGCACTTTCCGAGCGTATCGAACTAAGGATCAGCTGTCAAGCTCATGCATAACTATATATATATATATAGCATACATATGTGAGTATATATATATGTAGATGACAACTAGATCGATCGATTGAGGGTTATTATCTCCACTTATATATATAAATTGCTCGGATTTTGATCTTTGCGTTGCTTACAAACACGGACGTGGCGACGCACAGATACGAATAGCAGATAGCAGTGGAATGGGATGAGATGGGATGGGATGGGATAGATGACGGCTCGGCTTGCCATAGCCGACACGAGATTAAGCAACAGATCAACAAATGACAGACCAAGTATAAGCGTATACATATATAGAAATTGTTATTGAGAACAAGAGATAATATTGTGTTTTACTTTTTATTTATTTAACTAGATGTTGCTAGCAGCTCAAGCAAAGTGCTTCGAATTGACTAGTTCTGCATTGGGATTGTGGTGCCAAAGATAATTAGACAATGATAATAATAAGATAATGGCATACAAGAGTGAATACTCTGCTGAGCTACGATTAAGTTAATAAATAGTTAGTTGATGGTTCTGATTTCTATTGAATATCCCTAAAATTTTATCAATAGAAGAGCACTACATATTGTTTACTGTTTAAAGCCAGGACTTGATAAATGCTCTTAGTTAGCATTCACTGTACTTTCCTCTACTTTGACAACAAATATGATATAGAGATTTTTCAAATTTGATTTTGGCATATTTTATGCTGAACCGTGGGTCAAACTTCGTATGTGGACCACTGTGCCGACTCAGCAGAAGCAGTAACAAATCTCAAAAAAAAAGAAGAAAAAAATATTGAAATATTCGAACCGTTTCAGCGAACCGTTTCATCAGACAGCGGCGATAATATGAGATGCTATTTATTTACTTAGTTATTGCTGCGTTTCCTCTTCATTTTGTTGTTGCTCGACTGTTGTTGAGTGTGTGTATGTTTTTTTTTTTTTATTTTATTATATATTTTATATTTAAGTTTTTCAGTATTCTTATCGTAGCTGTTTATAGCTGTGTGTTTTATTTTTATGTATTGATTTAGTATTTGAACGCTTCGATGATAACATCTCCACTATGAATGTGACCTCCTTTCAAGCTGATCATGTTTTTTATTCCTACCCAGAGACGCACACACACACACTAACTACATGCATATAGAGCGTAATATATATAATTAGAAAAAAATTCCAATGCCAAAATATATACATCGATTTGTAGCTTCGACTCCTGAGCAATCTGGACTAGGGCTCATGACTGAGCTTTATTTTATGGTTTAATTTTAACAGAAAACTTCAGGCAGAAAGAGGCGTGGCATACTGCTAGAGTGCTTTTGACATGAACTCAAATGAAGTGTTGTCCCATTTTATATATACTCTTTATGTCTTGTGGAATATTTCCAGTACCTCACTCCCTTCAATTTCTCTGTCTCACTCTTTCTCTCTCTCGCTCCTTCATTGCAGTCATACTCAAAGATGTGAGCTTCAATATTATGTGCGAGCTGCTGGAGTTCATGTACCAAGGCGTTGTTAATGTCAAGCACACGGAGCTGCAATCGTTCATGAAAATTGGCCAACTGCTGCAGATCAAGGGGCTGGCGACCAATTCGAACAGTCCGCCCGGCTCCAATGTATCCGAAAAGTCGACTGGGCAGGCGACAAATACCGCCGCTGGCGCCGGCGACGAGCCCAGCAGCAGTCAGAGCAACAATAGCAACAGCAACAACAACAATAACAATAGCAGCAGCAAGTCCGATGCAGAGCAGATTGAGCCAAAGAGCAACTCGCGCACACCCACAGCCTCGCCGAGCACCTGTCGAACGGATGGCAATCACCTGTTGTACATGCAGAGCAAGAGATCAGTGCCCGCCGACTTCAGCAGCGACTCGCTGTCGATCTATTCGCGCAAGCGGCGATCTGTGGATGGCATTGATAATACGGACAGCGGGAGCATGGAGCACGCATTGAATGCGGAGGAGTTCTTTATGCCACCCATACCACACATCTCGATGGTTGAGCCGCGCTACGATCTGGGCAGCCTGAAGCGCGAGGGTGAGGGTCATCACAGCAGCGTTGGCAGCGCTGCCGGCACGAGCAGCAGCTCAGCATCTTCGTCGACGGCGATGGGCTCGCTGCGTAATCCGTTTGCGCAGGCCTTCAATCTGGACTACAATAACTTCTACAAGGCAACGGGCAACAGTGGTTCAGCTAGCAACAGTTCCAGCAGTTTGCCAGGCAGCAGCACGAACAACAGCAGCAACAACAACAACGCAGGCAACAACAACAGCAGCAGTGGCAGTGGCCTGGGCATGGGGCCAGCCACCGAATATCCCAATGAGCTGTATATGCCCAGCGACTACTCCAAGAACTTTGCCAATCACATGGACATACCGTCAAGTAGGTGAACCCAGCTTCGATTAAAACATTCATGTTTATATAAACATCATTTCTGTTGCATGTTTACTTTGCTTTGACTTTGAGTTTCCATATGCTCAGCTCACATACATATCTGAATATTCATATCATCCAAATATTCCATGCCTTGTAATTTACTAATCCACAGGGATGGAAACCGATGGACTCAATGTTGCGAATGTCATTTATTATTTATATAGATCTTGCGAGTTGTGTTCCAAATAATTTTGTGGCTTTTCATATTTCATGCGCAACGGAGACTTGATCTTCGTTATGATAGAGATGTTCTTCAGCGATTTTCTCCTATCGATTAATCACGTACAATTGCAAATTACACGCGATAATTCGATTGAGTTAGAGATGTCCTTGGCGAATTTTGGTATCGCATAAAAAACCATTGCTGAATATCTCACTAGAATAATTGGAAGTTGGTGAACAGCAGAAATGAATTTGCGCGCGTAATTTGAAAACAAATTCGAATTCTGGACAAGGGCCTTGACGTACGCATGTGGTTTCCATCTCTAGCCTAACCACAGCTTTGTTGCTGAATTGATTTGATATGTTTTTGCCCATTAGCTAATCTTCCATAAAAGAAAAATAACAAATTAAAATTGTATATAACATTTGTTTAAGCATTAAGTTCCGTTTTATTTTAAATGTATATTTTTATATGCTTTTGCCCACCTCCCAAACCTACCGAATCCGAAACGTTAGCCTCTCTCTGTCTCTCTCGCTCCTCTTGTACATAACATTCGTAAAGCATTTGTTTGTTTTTGGAAAGATTTGCCCCCCAACTAATCTCTGCCACAATTGTACGTATACTTAATATCTATTGCGAACGCTGCACTCCGGATCAGATGGGAGCAACATGGTCATGTTGTCCACCACATCGCTGCTGCACGGCAATTGCGTTTTCAACCGCAACAACACCGTCGCCACACAGCAGGGCATGAAGACCTATTGGCTGTGCAAGTCTTACCGGATCAGCATGTGCCGAGCGCGCTGCATCACGCATCTGGGCAGGATCATATCCGCGACGGGCGTGCACAATCATATGCCGCACATGCGAGGCGGCAGCGCTGGCAACAACAACAACAACTCCAGTAGCAGCAATGCGAACAACAACAACAGCAGCAGCGGCAGCAATTTAGTCACTGTCACGCCCAATCCTAATCCTGGCCAGGTCAGCTACGATGTCACGCCCACAGCGAGTGTCCTGGAAATGAATCACCATGGCCCAGCCGGACGATTAGGCAGTAATCCGTATGCCAATCAGACCACTCCCACTGCAGCTGTAGCCGCCCTTCCCATTGGCCCTCATCATCATCACCATCACCATCATCCCCATCATCATCATCAACAACAGCAGCAGCAGCAACAGCAACAGCAACAACAGCAACAGCAGCAGCATCATCAGCTGACGCAGGCATTGCCCAATCTCCTGGTGCAGCATCACAGCATGGATCAGCATGGCATGTCAGCAGGTCCGCCGCCTCCACCCCCACCTCAGCCACCAGCACCGCCACCGCCAACAGCAACAGCGGCCGCTGCAGCAGCCGCTGCCGCCGCCGCCGCAGCATCACACAGCGTCATCCAGAACATGATGCACAGCAATCCGAATCTGATGCACTTGCCACAGCACTCACAGCATTCGCCACACTTGGAACTGGCAGCAGCTGGCTCCACGTTGTTGCCGCTGGCCGACCAGAGTCCACAATCGAATCGGAGCAATCACTCCGCCTCCATGCATGCCAACGAATCTCCGCTGGGCATGAAGAGTCCACCGCCCACTGCCAGCCAAATGGATGCAGCCGAGCAGCAGCAGCAGCACCAACAGCAGCAGCAGCAGCAGCAACAACAGCAGCAACGACAGCATGTGGATATCAATGCCAGTGCAGATGGCTCGGCGGAGAGTGCTCAGGTCATCGACTCCATAACGATATCGCCTGGCAGTGGACACAACTTCAAGATCGAGAACATCTAAAGGAATTAGCTCATAAGTTGATGATAATTTATTGCGGCTGGAAGCCGCTTAGTTAGTCTGTCTAGATGAAATTCATTGATTTAATTTTCGATTATTTGTATGTATGTATATATATACGACTTGCAAATGTATGTATGTATGTATGTATGTACCGAATGTAAAATGCAAAAATGAAACATATTCTGACAATGTCGAACCCTTTACATCAGATTCCAAGCAATTCGGATGAGATCTAAACTGAACTAATCTAATTTGATCTGATCCAATTGATGAGTTGATAATTTGTGGACGAAGACACGTTTTCTCATGGTTTAAGCTGAGAGAGGACAAACGTCCTAATTTTAAATAGATTCACTGACAGTTATTCCAGCTGACAAAATGTCTAAATTGGATGATGATTTGAGCAGCTAAAACTTATCTGAAGGTCGGCTAAAATAACTGTTAGTTAAATTTTGAAATATATGAATTGCAATTAAAAGGTCTTCTGTTAAGTCTAGCTTAGACACATGAGATAATAGTGCCTTCAGATAGCTTTAAGCAATCAGGTAAGTCCTAACTCATGGTAACTGCATGAGACTTTATTAATGGGGCTCATTTGTGAATGTCCAGTCATCAATCAGTCATCCAAGCACACACACACTCAAACACACTCACACACAGACACAGAGACAACGCACACATACATACTTTCAATGCTGGCTATCTTGTGTATATTGTAGTCGCACCTGGCGAGCATTGGTTCCAAGGCAAGCTCGAGTTCATGCTGAGCCAGCGTGGCAAGCCGCTGCTGGTCCACGACGGGCACACGTTCGGCATTCAGTACGTGCGCAAGGATAAGAAATATTGGCAGTGCAATTTGTCGCGCAAGTTCAATTGCAAGGCTCGGGTGACGACGACGGATACCGGCGAGATAATCGTGACGAACAACGAGCACTGCCACACGGAGATACGCCAGCACTTGCGCAAGGACTATCAGCGGAACAAGGTCATGATGAATGCCCTGATCAATTTGAGCACAAATCGTTTGGCCGAGATGCGGCGCCATAATTTGGCCGGATTGGGTGCGTTGCCAGCGATGGGCATGGTATCGGGTGCGCCAATCATTGATGAGGTCGTGCAGAATTTGCACGATCTGGCCAAGGCATCAGCCGAGGCGAGCCAGCAGCAACAACAGCAGCAGCAGCGGGCCAATGAGGCGCTTAAGTATGAGAACGATGAGCCGCTAGACTGCGGCATTCGCAATTCTTCTGCCTTGGAGGATATGGCGCGTAGTTTTATGAGCAGCAACAAGCAAAGCCCAAATAACGACACTGATCTAACCAAAGAGCATGATTGGCCGTGCAAGAACGAGGGCGCCGATGTGCACTGAGAGCGCACGTTTCAAATTGTTGGAGAGCGCGCGAACGCAACGTTGCATTTTCGATGCCGATAACAGCGGTTGAAGTTTTCGATAGGCAGGCGCCACCTGGCGCATTTAGATGTAAATTTAAAAGAAATACAAGCAAATTAAGTACAAACGGAAAGCAGCAATAATACTCAAATAAATAAAAATAAAAAGACGATACCAAAATGAATTCCAAAGAATTTAGTTAATAAACTACATTTGATTAGCGAATTTAAGAAAAAATATACATTTCTGTTAACTGCAGCAAGACACACATGAAGTAGTATCGTTTTATGTTATTTTAGTTTTACATTGTAATAACTTGAATTTTTAATAAATTTTTATATTTTCTTGGGTATGGTGTATGAGTATGATTATGAACTTAAATATTAATCACACGGCTCAGCTTCTGTATGCGATTCAACAAAAGATCACCCTGCTTGATGGTTGCCTGATACTGCCAATTCTTGTTATCTGGTCGATTGGTCTCCACAATGCCGCCCACGCGATCCACTTTGGCATGCAGGCGTCCAGCGGCGATGAATCGGGCCAGTTCCTGATCGATGTAGTCGACAGTGACGCCAAAAGCCTCAGCCATATATTGAAGCGTTAGCGAACGATAAGACTCCAGCAGTTGTGTGTATCCCAGGATGCGCATCTCTCGCACGTAATAACGGTAGTGGGGATGCACGAGATAATCGGCGCGCAGTTGCTTCTCTACCTGAGCTAGATTCACGTAGAACTGTTCGTACTGGCAGTTGAAGAGAGAGAACAGGAACTGCTTCACATCGGGCAGGCCGTGCAGCACCTCTTGGATTTCGGACCCCTTCACTACCTTCTCGCGAAGCTCGTTGCGTGGCAGCGCAATCATGGCTACGTAAACAGTGTAGCGTACGAAGGTCGGGTAGTCCATGAGCTCGTATGAGGTGAAGGTGCTGACAGTGTCCAGGAAGAAGGTGGCCGCTGCCTTGAAGTCGCGCACAGCAACCGAATATATACCTTGATATACCTTCAAACGGTTGCGGCGATCCCAGTCGCCACCCTCCTCAATCAGATACTTGGCTTTGTCGATGTTGCGTGTGATTAGGTCGTGATCCAGATAGAACAGACCCAGACGAATCAGATGGAACACAATGTCCAGGCGGTGACCCAACGACACGGTCTTCTCGTAAGTCTTGCGGAAGGCTGACTCAGCGGCAGCCTTATCGCCGATACGGCATAGGTATTCGGACTTCTTCAGATTGGCTTCGCGTACCTCCATCTCGCCTAGATTCTTCTCGGCATCCTCAATGGCAGCGTCCAGCTGTTCGATTGCAATGCGGTTCTGTTCACGCATACGTGCCAGCATATCCTTGTCCACACTCCAATTTAGCTCTGTGCAGATGTGCTCATACCATGGGGCCATATTATCGGCTCGAATAGCGTCGAGCAGCTTGGTCTTGAGTGCTGCATCTTGTTTGTGTTCGGACAGCGTTAGAAGGAACTTTGTTTGTGCCAACTCCAGGTTGGGATTCTTTTCCAGGCCTTGTTCCTCAAGATTTTCAGTCGGCATTTTGTTTTCTTTGACGTCTCGATTAAATTGAACAAGGAAATAATTTCCAATCAAAGATGAACTATGTTTTTGTCAAAGCCGCAGAGTCATGTACGAACTAAAGTTGGCTGCGATGTTTTCAACAGTGCTGCAAAATGATGCAGCTATAATCGATAAGACTGATACAAAATTGTTTATCGAAAGGAAAAAAGGGGGAGTGCGAGAGCAATTGATTTTTTGTGAGGAAAAGTGATAGTGGGCCCCAAATTTGTGGAAAATTTTTGATTTTCCAGCCGACTGCCTAAACTAGAGCACGAATTTTCAATAAGGTCCGTTTGCGCAACTAGAAGACGCAGCAATGATTGGTGGTTTGTTCGTTTACAACCACAAGGGCGAGGTACTCATATCCCGAGTTTATCGCGATGACATCGGCCGCAACGCCGTGGACGCTTTTCGGGTAAATGTCATCCATGCCCGACAGCAGGTGCGCTCCCCAGTGACGAACATTGCGAGAACCAGCTTCTTTCACATCAAGGTTTGTGCCACGTCAACCGGATATGAAAGATCGTTGCCTTTAATGACTGTTCCTCCTCTATATTTGTAGCGTGCCAACATTTGGCTCGCAGCTGTGACCAAGCAAAATGTGAATGCGGCCATGGTGTTCGAGTTTTTGCTAAAGATCATTGAAGTGATGCAGTCATACTTTGGCAAGATCTCCGAGGAGAACATCAAGAACAACTTCGTGCTCATCTATGAGCTGCTCGACGAGATCTTGGACTTTGGCTATCCGCAAAACACCGACTCGGGCACCCTCAAGACGTTCATCACACAGCAGGGCATCAAGTCCGCCACCAAGGAGGAGCAAATGCAGATCACCTCCCAGGTTACGGGACAAATTGGATGGCGACGCGAGGGCATTAAGTACCGACGCAACGAACTGTTCCTCGATGTGCTGGAGTATGTCAATCTGCTAATGAGTCCGCAGGGTCAAGTGCTGTCAGCTCACGTGGCTGGCAAGGTGGTCATGAAGTCCTATCTGTCAGGTTGGTCATGAAATGCCCTCCACTCGCTTTATAATTAATGATTCTCAATCCTATTCTCAGGCATGCCCGAGTGCAAGTTTGGCATCAACGACAAAATCGTTATGGAATCGAAAGGTCGAGGCCTTTCCGGTAACTCGGAGGCCGAAACCTCGCGCTCTGGCAAGCCGGTGGTTGTAATTGACGATTGCCAGTTCCATCAGTGCGTCAAGCTGAGCAAATTCGAGACGGAGCATTCGATTAGCTTCATACCGCCGGACGGTGAATTCGAGCTAATGCGCTACCGCACCACAAAAGACATTTCGCTGCCATTCCGAGTTATACCCTTGGTCCGAGAGGTGGGCCGCACCAAGATGGAGGTGAAAGTGGTGCTCAAATCGAATTTCAAGCCCTCGCTGCTTGGCCAGAAGATCGAGGTGAAGATACCCACTCCGCTCAACACCTCGGGCGTGCAACTGATTTGCCTCAAAGGCAAGGCCAAGTACAAGGCATCGGAGAATGCGATCGTCTGGAAAATCAAGCGAATGGCAGGCATGAAGGAGACGCAGCTCTCGGCCGAAATCGAACTACTCGAAACGGATACCAAAAAGAAATGGACTCGCCCACCCATATCCATGAACTTTGAGGTCCCATTTGCGCCATCGGGCTTCAAGGTGCGCTACCTAAAAGTCTTCGAGCCGAAGATCAACTACTCCGATCACGACGTGGTCAAATGGGTGCGCTACATTGGCCGCAGCGGCCTCTACGAAACCCGTTGCTAAACGTCTCCCACGATGTTGTTTTGAGTCGGAAGAGCATGAGGAGGAGTAAACACAAATAAGAGAATTGAACGTTAAAGCCAATATATATTGTTATTGGAATTTAACTCAATCCAAATTGAACAAATGTTGTCTCGTATTCCAAATTTAGTTCTTCAACAATGGGCGAATAGTTAGCCCACAGCAATCCTATATATATACAAAGATAAAAGCATATATAGTAGCGCAGCGGACACACATACATATATTATACATACCATTATATATATATATATACAATATATATATATATATATATATATATATATATATATATATATATTATATTATTATTATTATTATTATTATTTACACATCATTATAATTATAATCCTATCGTTTACAAATCTCACTCTTGTGTGTTCTTTTGCTGCTCCCAACTATGATTTGTATTATTATATTAAAATGTTTCTCCTTTTTTTATGAACATTTAATGTAGACCAAAACCTGTCAGTCAACGCTAATTGATATTAATATTCAAAGTGTTAATACTATTCGAATTGTTTAATAAATAAATAGCATACATATACATATTATCAAAATAATGAATAACTAACCAGCCGCCTCTATTATGACTAATTTAAAAGACAGAGCTCGCCTCTTCGGACACATAATAAATGTTCAGATATGTGCCACAACTGGACTTATAATTTATATATAGACTATGCCCAGCTGAAGTTAATTAACGATTCGCTGATAAACGCACACAAATGACATATCGTATGATTGTGTGTGTGTGTGTGTGTGAGTGAGGATAATGTGTGGTTGTATACGTGCACTGATATCTTTAACTGGCCTTTAAAATTATTATGTATGTACATGGGAATGAACTGTTGCTGGACATGCTCGACTATTAAATACCCTATGAACCACTTCTTACATTACAGTTATCTACAGCTCTAGAAGGTATCAGAGGAAAGTACTTATTTTCCCGAAATCGAACCCTTTTTCAATAGCATAGATCGACTAACAGATCAACAATCCATATATACTAGGGCCTCACACATTACAGCATACCCAATATACCCTCTTAACTCGCTTTGCATGTGCTTTAGGGTCTAATTAGATAGTGTGTGCGCGCTTGGTGCTTGGCTCTTTTCACAATAAATGGAAAACTTTCGTTGGCCAAAGTTCATTTTTGATTTGTACGGAGACAATAGTTATTGTTATTTATAGTAGTCACCGGGCCTGCGAAATTGGATTTCAGTTCGTTTACGGTAAGATATTAATTAATTAGAATATACTATATGTGATAGACATACACACACAGAGAGAGACATACAAATACATACATGCATATTTACTCATAAGGAGTTGCGCCTTATCTTTCGACTGAATCATTAAATCGAACTACAATTTAACAGCATTGATAACGACGGAAACCAAGTTGACTGCAATTCCAGCTAAAGAAGGCCAAAAATGAATGCTCTGGTTCCCGATGTGGTGGATGAGGCGCCACCGAAGGACAAGCTGAAGGTCACCTATGCAGCAGATCTGGCTGTCGAGGAGGGCAACGAGCTGACACCCTTGCAAGTCAAAGATGAGCCGCAAGTCTCGTGGGACACGCCCGAGGGCGAAGAGGAGCAGCTGCACACGCTGCTGATGGTCGATCCCGATGCACCCAGTCGCAAGGAGCCCAAGTTCCGGGAGATCTTGCACTGGGCCGTTGTCAACATACCCGGCAATCAGCTGAGCAAGGGTCAAACTCTGGCGGAATACATTGGCTCCGGCCCGCCAGAGGGCACCGGCCTGCATCGCTATATATTTCTGCTCTATCGCCAGAGCCAGAGGATTGAGGAGACGCAGCACATAGATAAGCGGTATATATACATATATAGATTCAATTCAATAATTATATAACCGGGTATATCCAACCGCAGCTCTCGCGAAGGTCGCTTCAACTTCAGTGCCCGAGCCTTTGCCGGCAAACATGGCCTGGGCAAGCCCATAGCTGGCTGCTTCTACGAGGCGCAGTATGACGACTATGTGGCCATACGGAACAAGGAGTTCACTGGCTGAGCAGGTGTTCAAAGTTTGCCGTTGTAGTCATCCTTGTCAATAAATTCGAAGCATTGAGTGCACTTATCGCCGCTGCTATCAGCTGGCCAAGTCAGTCGACTAGACCCGACTCGTCTTTATCTTTATCTTTATCTAGAGCGCATTTGGGCAAACAAATAAAATAAAAAGTGCACGAAAATGAAAAGCTGATTACGGCTAGCCACACGTCGACTCGGCCGGGATCGATAAATAGCGCACGCATTGTCATTGGCAGGCAGAGTCACTGCGTTAACGCCAGACAGAGCATAACCAGCAGAGCAACATGGACACCAGCGGTATCATTCCCGACATCATCGACGACAAGCCAAAGGCTCGTGTTACCGTCACCTACCCATCCGGTGCTCAGGTCGATCTCGGCAAGGAGCTCACGCCCACTCAGGTCAAGGATCAGCCCACCGTTAGCTGGGATGCCGAGGCTGGCGCCCTGTACACTCTCCTCATGGTCGATCCTGATGCACCCAGCCGCAGCGATCCCAAGATGCGTGAGGTGCTCCACTGGGCCGTGATCAACATTCCCGGCAACAACGTGGCCAATGGTCAAGTGCTCGCCGAGTATGTCGGCGCCGGCCCAGCTGAGGGCAGCGGTCTGCATCGCTATGTCTTCTTCGTCTTCAAGCAGAACGACAAGATCACCAGCGACAAGTTCATCAACAAGACGTAAGCGGATCTACAGCCCACTTCTGGCTTCCATTAGGCATATATAATACGATGCATTTTATTTTTCAGCACTCTGGAGGGTCGCCTCAATGTGAAGATCCGCGACTATATAGCCAAGTATAACTTCGGCATCCCTGTGGCCGGCAACTTCTTCCAGGCTCAGTACGACGACTACGTGCCCACTGTCCGTGCCCAGCTGGGCAAATAAGCAACACACTCTTGTTCTCTGTAAATCATGAATCAATAAATCTTTATACCTATTTGTTCATAAGCAAAACACAGTCAACCCCTCTATGTCCTACTCCTTGCCCCTGAAGAAGTCGGCGACCAGCTTGTTGAACTGCTCGGCGTAGCGCAGATGTATATTGTGTTTGCCGTCGGGGAACTCGTGGTAAAGTGCGTTGGGCAGCCGCTGCTTTAGCCAGGGCACATGCTCAGGGGCAATCATTGGATCCTTTTTGCCGTGCAATATGAAGACGGGCGCCTTGACTTGTTCCACTTCGCTGCGACAGAAGTCGCCATCGCGTTGCTTGTAGAACTCGCAGGCGGCATCGACCCACTCGCCCCATAATTGGGCGAACCGCTCCACGCCGTAGACCTTCTCCATGGGCTCTCGCATACGTGGCGACCATTTGGCCACGTCGCGTATTGCTTGCAGTGACTGCACCTCATCTTTGTTTAGATACGCACCGGCACCCCATATGGCCAGCTTCTCCACAGCATCGGCGTGTCGGCCGGCGAGGATCAGCGCAGTGATGCCGCCATCACTCCAGCCTAAGACTGAGAACTTGGGTCTGTTCAGAGCACGCATTAGCTTGACAGCTGCTTCAGCATCCTCGCGAAAGAACTCCAGCCCAAACTTCCTTTGCGGCGGTACCGATTTGCCATAGCCGGGCGGATCCCAAGCAATAATCGTATGATCTGGCAACAGTTTGGGCAGCTGTTCGATCTGTGGCTTAAAATCCGTCCAGGCGGAGCCCAAGGCACCCGGCATTAAGAGCAAGCTGCGCGAGCCGCTGCCACTTTCCACAATGTGCAAGTCACCTGTATCGGGCACCTGCACCTTGCGCTCCGTGTGGGCGCATCTGCTGGCCATTCCAGGCAAGAGGCGACCGGCCGCCAGTCGGCTAAGTCGAGTGCCTACGATCATTACGTAATTGAGCTGTTATCAGGGGAATAAGCGTTAGTCAAATTGTCTCTGTCGAGTACTCTTTAAATCAGCGCGTTTGCCTGTTGCTTGTGTTAATAAACACACACATACAGCCACACACCTGCCTTGTAAAGTGTTCGATAATAAATCTCAAATTAATCGCACAGCTGTAAACGTCACGAAGACAACAATCGGCTTTTAGGAGAGCGGGCAGAAGAGATGGGTGTTGTTCAGCTGTTACTGCTTTCCTTTTACAACACTGCTGCTACCAGCTAGAACTGTTATTAACATTAGTCATTTTTTTAAATGATTGCTTTACTATTTGTTAATAAGCTTTACACCGATAGAATAAATAGATAAACAAATAATATAAAATAATTAATATTTTATTACTATTTACTGCCACTCTACCGTAAAAAAATACATATCTTCTTGCTATTTGAACCTAACGTTGGAAATTCTGTTATTTAACATTTGTATTTGCTTATTTAATAACATCCTCAAAACTATGCAATATTTTAATTACGTATTATGTCCTTGTGTTCAACGAAGTAAAAGTATGCTAACAAATTATTTACGTGCAACGAGCTCAAAAATTCCTTTATTCCCTTTTAGTATTAGGGACATCCAAATTCTGAAAGCGTACTCAGCTGTGGCCTTAATCATATGAAATACCCTGTGCCTGCAAATGTTTCAAAGCTTCTTGCTAGGCATTCCTCAACAGTCACTGCATCACGTTGCTGCAGTCAAAACGGGCAGCGCGTTTTCATGTGCGAGACTCAACTTAACATTGCTCGCTAAATGGAAAAAATCTTATAATTAAATTCTGAAAATATCCTGAAATTAATGCGTAATGGTTAGTGCGTGATTTCTGTATAGAGTGACGTTAATACTGATGCATATTCTTACATGCGCGAGCACACACACGCACACACATACCAAGGAACTGCGTCGGCCTTGCAAGAATCGTGTGAAATTGCATATTATATGCGCTTAACCTAACTGTTCCCCTTTACACTAACGCGGTCGGAAATATCCCACAAACTCTCTCACACACACACACACATATTGGCACACAGGCAGATGCACATACACATTAACTTATGCACAGCTGCAAATGCAAATCGAATTTGACGCCGAGCTGTCGAAGTTGTGAAGTGTGTAATAAATGTCAAGGCATTTACACGGGTCGTCCTAGACGTCCCTGTATCAGAATATATATATGTATGTGCATATATATGTACGTACAGATATATGTACATGCATGTGTATATTCTGTCCCTTCTAATACGCTTCGAGTGGTGCAGGTTATGAACCTGCGTGTTCTGCGCTCATTACGCATGTGTGAATGTATGTATATGTGTGTGCGCATATATGTATGTTAGTAGTACGCATATGCATGGCTCGTCGAAGCAAGCGAGCTTTTAATTTTTGGCATTCTGATGCCCTACACACAACAGATGAGGCTAATTCGTAGTCTACTTCTCGGGGCGAATGGAAGTGCAGCCAAAAGTTGATTGTTGCTAACTTAAGGCAAATGTTCAAGTAATTAAACAGTGAATACTTAAATGCTAAAATAGAGAAAAAGTGTCCAAGAATATTAAATGTAATTTGTGGGCCTATACGAAATGTTGTGTAGCGTATACCAAATGTTTTCTACGCCGTCAGCTGGCAAGCAGTATATTCGCAGTCAGAGCTTTTGTTATCCATTGGAAACGCTGTGAAGGAATTGAGTTTGAAATTGCAGTTCAGTCTTGTCGTGAATGCAGCGCAGATCGATATTAAAACCTGAAGCAGCGGGAAGCTGAATTGGGCAAAAAATTCGACATATAATTTTTGTAATCCCGTTTCGGGTAAAAAGAGTCCAGATTCCTTATCATTAATTCAAAATCAGTATCCCCAAAGTGAAATTCAAATTGTTGAAAACTGTGGGAAGAAAAGAAAAGTGCGAGCGACTGTGTGCTGGACCGTTGTGTAAGCAAGTGAAGTGTTTGAACCACCAATTAGTTGAAAGCCAAAATCAATAGTGAAAATATCATCAGATAAGCACTGATTGATATAAAGAAATTATTGAAATTGTTCAAAGTGCTCCCAAGTTGAGATTGGCATTCGAAATTTTCGCCTACGTATAGTGAAAATTTTCCGATTTTTAGTATGTACATGTACGTTGAGGCGCTTGTGGGCGCCATAGCTGTTAAAACGGGTGGAGGGGGTGTCCGGCGAGCTTTTTCCACCCCTACGCCTAGCCACAAATTAGGCTGCTGCTGCTGCTGCTAACGGCCCTCGAACACGAATAAACTGCCGAAATAATAGAGAAATGTGCACGCTCGCTAGTAATTTGTCAACCCATATGAAAATGAAATGTACAAAATGCCCAACACTCAAAGAACAACGCAATCAAAGAGTAAAAAACATCAATTCAAGTGAATTCTAAGTGACGGTAACAGTTCAGTAACAGTTGAGTAACAGCCGCAGCCAACATTACGCGCGACGAGCTTTTCACTCTCTCCCTCTCTCTCACTCTCGCTAACTCTCTCTATCTGTCGCTCTTTGCAACTGGAAAAAGTTCAATGAAAGTTCGAAGCGCGGATAAAATTCCAATGCGTTTCGGCCTCCCATAGTAATAGTACACACCAATACAAGGACAAACACAAAATAGAAACAGAAACAGAAGCAGAAACAGGAAAGCTGACTCTCAAGGACTGGAATACAACGTGTATACGCGCAACGCAGTGCAGAGCAAGGCGACATTTACGTTTTACGCGCGCAACTCTGTGTGTGCGTGTGTGTAAGTGTGCTAGTGTGTTAGTGTGCTAGTGTAAGTGCTACTGTGTGTAAGTGTGTGTGCGTGTGTGTGAATGAGCGCGCGCCAAGTGCAACATATCAAAGCTTAAGTTATATATACATACGCACACCAACATCATCCTCACACAGACTATGCACTTGAGACAATGACAGACCACAGCATTGATTACGCCCGCAAAATGGACGCCGCTGAGGAGCTACTGTCACAACTGGAGAATAATAATAATAATAATAACAATACTAACAACAATAGTAATAATAGTAGCACGCGATTGCTGCCCGCGCCCATTAAGGCCTGCTCCTCCACCTCCGACTTGCTGTTTAACAAGGCGCGTCGACGTCGAAGAGAACTGGATGAACGGCACTCGCAGCTCAGTCCACGTCCACAGTCAGGTGCTCAGCCTCGTTCTTGCCAACGGCCACTTGTAATGGTCGAACATCGTCGCTCATACCGAGTGCTCATCGTGACGGCGCTCCTGGTTAGCCTGGTGACCAGCTTCATAACGATTAGCGCTGGCTTTCAGCTGGACGGCTCGCAGAATTCATTCTACACCTTTCGCAAATGGTATACTGGCCTGAATGGCACCTTGGAGCTGGAATTCAAGACGGAGCAGCCGAATGGCCTCGTCCTTTATACAGATGATGGCGGCACCTATGACTTCTTCGAGCTGAAACTTGTCGAGGGTGCACTCCGACTGCGCTACAACCTGGGCGGTGGAGCGCAGATCATAACAGTGGGACGCGAACTGCACGACGGACACTGGCACAAGGTTCAAGTGCTGCGCAATGACGATCAGACCTCGCTCATTGTGGACGGAGTCTCCCAGCAGCGCACCACCAAGGGCAAGGAGTTCCAGTTCGGCAAATTCGCAAGCAACTCGGATGTCTACGTGGGCGGCATGCCCAACTGGTATAGTAGCAAGCTCGCCTTGCTGGCTCTGCCCAGCGTCATCTTCGAGCCACGTTTCCGCGGCGCCATTCGCAATCTCGTCTATGCGGATCAGCCCGGTGGCACCACCCGAAGGCAGGAGATGAAGCAGCCGCGTGACATCAAGTGCGGCGATGCGCCCTGTGACCATGGCGAGATGCCTACCCGGGAGAGAGGATTGAGGGTAAGTGATTATTGTAGACCATGTTTGTTCAATATAAAGAACGGCTCCACCAATATTTATCAATCTAATCTATCTATCTGAGAAAAAGACACTCTTAAATATCATGCTAATTTATATTTCTTAGGGCGTTCGAGGGAATACAACGGATGCGTGCGAGCGCAATGATCCCTGCCAACATGGAGGCATATGTATATCAACTGACTCGGGCCCGATATGCGAGTGTCGCAATCTGGAGTACGATGGCCAGTATTGTGAGAAGGAGAAGGCGCCATCGGAGGCAACGTTCCGCGGTACACAGTTCCTCTCGTACGACTTGGGCCAGACTGGCGCTGAGCCCATTGTCAGTGCCCAGGATGCGATTTCGTTCTACTTTCGCACCCGCCAACCGAACGGACTGCTCTTCTATACGGGCCACGGCACTGACTATCTCAATCTGGCGCTGCGCGACGGCGGCGTTTCGCTGACTATGGGGCTGGCCAACGGGAAGCAGGAGATGCATATCAAGCCGGCCAAGGTGCGCTTCGATGATCATCAGTGGCACAAGGTCACCGTCCATCGACGCATTCAGGAAATCTCGTCCATAACCAGCTTCTGTCGGGTGAGTATTATCAGAGATTTCGCTAGTCAGCAGAGCTCTAATGAGCGCATCTTCCACAGCTCGTCACTGTTGTGGATGACGTGTACACGGATCACTCTCACATCGCTGGCAAGTTCACCATGCTCTCCTCCTCGCGTGTTTATGTCGGCGGCGCCGTCAATCCGCGAGCTTTGCTGGGCGCCCGGGTTCACAACAACTTTGTGGGCTGTTTGCGCAAGGTGGAGTTCTCGGCGGATACGTTGAATCTGAATCTGATCGATCTGGCCAAAACAGGCTCCAAGTTGATTCAAGTGGCGGGCAATGTGGAGTACCAGTGTCCAAGTGGCGATCCACAGGATCCGGTTACCTTCACTACGCGCGAATCCCATTTGGTAAGTGGATGGAAGGATGAGGATGAGCTATTCCATATGTTAATCTTATATTATCTTCTAGGTTCTGCCACCTTGGGAGACGGGCAAGCAGAGCTCAATTAGCTTCAAATTCCGCACCAAAGAACCCAATGGCATCATCATTCTGGCCACCGGCTCCAAGCAGCCACGCGCTAAAAACGTAAGTCCAAGATCTCCGGATGAGTTTCCTGATTTGATTTTGCATCTGCTTTGTCTTGCTTTGCAGCCCGTTTTGATTGCCATAGAACTGCTGAATGGTCACATCTATATACACCTGGATCTGGGCTCGGGCGCCTCCAAGGTGCGCGCCTCGAGACGTCGCGTCGACGATGGCGACTGGCACGATCTTATCTTGCGTCGCAACGGCCGTGATGCCAAGGTGAGTGTGGATGGTGTGTGGAATGATTTCCGTACACCAGGCGATGGCACCATACTCGAGCTGGATGGCCACATGTATGTGGGCGGCGTTGGCCCGGCCTACAACAGCGTTGCCTGGCCGGCGGCCATTTGGACGGCAACGCTACGGCAAGGATTTGTTGGCTGCTTGCGTGACCTGGTGCTCAGTGGGAAGGCGATCGATATAGCAGCCTTTGCACGCGTCCAAGATTCAGGTGAGTGTGTCGTGACAATTAGCATATATTACAGCAGTTAGCTTGAATACTTGACTAACACACGAAATGCGCTCGACAGCCTCGGTGAAGCCCTCGTGCCATGTGCAGGGCAACGTGTGCGGCGGCAATCCCTGCCTGAATGGCGGCACCTGTTTGGAGGGCTGGAACCGGCCCATCTGCGACTGCTCAGCCACGCTGTACGGCGGACCCACGTGCGGCAGGGAGCTGGCCACGCTGGCCTTCAACGGTAGCCAGCACATGACCATTTGGCTGGCAAATGGCCAGGGCACCAAGACCCAGACAGAGGAGCTGGTCATACGCTTCAAGACATCCCGTCCGGCGGGTCTGCTTCTCCTGACGAGCGCCGAGTCGAATTCACCGGATCGCCTGGAGATTGCACTCGTGGCAGGTCGTATACGCGCCAGCGTGCGGCTCAGCGATCGAGAGAAGGTAGAGAATATTGAAAACGGAAATGCCTTACTTACTTTCATGTCAACTAATCAAACTAATCCGCCTCTGTATACCCTGTAGAACTTGCTCGCTGGCCAATCGGTGCTCAATGACAACAATTGGCACACGATTCGATTCTCGCGCAGAGCCTCGAATCTGCGCTTACAAGTCGACGGGGCTCCCCCCGTCAGGGGTATGTTATGTATGTATCAACAGCACCATCTAACGCCCTACTACGTGTCGTGCCGTGTCGTTTTTTTCTTTTTTTTTTGGAAGGATACTCCCAAAAATCTCGAGTCCCCCTGAGAACCCCACTTGATTAGTTTCGCATTGAAGTGCCTAAATAGGAGCAGCCCAAATCAGAATCTGTGCATTACTGCAGTTAGTTATATATATGTATATATACAAACAATGAACCCGTTTTAACAGTTCCGTACTGTACCTGTCCCGGCCTCTCCTTCTTGTTACCCCTTTGCGTAAAGGTGTGTGCAGGTGCTAGCATCCAGTTGACAAATAATAATAAACCAAAACAGTTAGCAGCGGGTTTTACTTTCGTTTTGTTCTAAAACTTTCAATTTTTGCTTTGAGAGTTAATTTTTTGGTTTAACACACACACACACACACACAGAGACAAGAGTATATAACACACATACCAATACGGTTAAGAGAATCTTAAATGATATACATACATACACATATATCATATATACAGACGTTTGCTTTTCCATTATTTCTTTGTTGTTCATCATGAGACACTCACACACACACACACACCAACTCTCTCTCTCTCTCTCTCTCTATACATACTTACACTTACATACAATAGTCGATATTTGATCATAACACGCATACGTATCACAAATCACCGTTACACCAATACATACATATGTACGCCTCTCTCACGTAATACGTAACGTTTAACATTAACTTAACGTAACTTCTCACCACATTACGTTGCCGTATTCTGATTTCAATTTCAATTTCAATTTGAATTTGAATTTGTTGGAAAAAAAATGAGCAAAAAATACTTAAAAAATACATACTTAACAAATACCTTTGCCAATTCTCATCATTCATTAAAAATAATAATTTTGTTCGACTCTCGTTAGTTTGTTTTTGAGACTTTTTCAAAACATCTTGATGTTGTGTTTTCATTTGCGATTTCCCCTCTACTACTACTACTACTTCTACTACTACTACTATTCTCTGCCATCTAAGTATTTTGTTTGATTTACCAAAATTAACTCAAAATCCAAAATCCAACTTAAACAGCGACAGATAAAAAGCTATATATATTTATATATGTGCATACATATAAGCATTCTATATGTATGCATGTGTATTGTGTATAAATCGAAAAGAGAATAAAATATAATGTTCAGGTGTACAGTTACAGTTAGAGTTACAGTTACAAAGCTGCTGAACTCGCATTGTATGTTATAAATATATATGCAATATGGAAACTTGATGATTGTCTTGTAAATTGTTATGTCCTTGAAAATAATAATAATCATATCATATACTGAGTACTTATAGATGTTCAAGTGAAAAATAATCAATCTTTTATTTTCTTGATGTTGAGCTTTCTCTCTTTTATTTATTTTTATTGTGCCCAACATCAAGCATTGTATAATTACTATGATTTATAATTTCTGTATTTTTTCAATTTGTTTTTTCTCCTTTTTATTTTGATGTAAATATCAAGATTTGTACTTACAGGCAATACTAAGCATAAGCTAAATAAAAAAAAAAAAAACTAAAAACAGTGAAAGTGTGGTATGTGAACAGAATGTTCTAATTTTTTTTTTTTTTAATTTGAGGCGCGTGTTTCTTCATATATATATCTCAAAAATATATATATACATATACAAACCGCAACAGCTACAGCAATATTCTAATCACAATCTGTGATCTAAATGACCTTTTCTATTTCAAAATGCAAACAGAAACAGAAAATGAAAATGAAAAATAATTTCAATTCTTTTAGGCGAGAGAGCAAAAAAATCGACACGCAAGAAACTCGGTGAAGCATTTTTTTGCCAAATCGCTCGATAAAAGTCGCAAGCGTGACGCCAAAGCAACAACCAAAGCAACGCCAACAAACAAAATAAAAAGCAGTGAAAACTAAGTGTTGAAGGGAAATGGGCGAATGGGCAAATGGAAAATGAAAAGCGCACGCGATCTGCGACTTATTGAGACGAGAAGGCAAAACAATGCTTGGAAGCACCCAGGGCTGTAATTTTGCACCATTTAATATGTAATTAGCTTTGTGTTAAGTAAACTAACTAAACTATGTACTCGTTAACAACAACAATAACAATAATAACAACAACCACAGCAACTGCAATAGCAATAGCAACAACTAACTAAGCAACCAACGTGTCCAAACGTACAAATTAGTTTCTCGCTGTGTATGGCACTTGGCCATAGGCCGTTCGCACACACACACACCCACATACTCACGCAAAGATTTGCTGTTAAGCACACACACGCGCATGCAAAGATTTGCTGTTAAGCGCACACACACACACGCGCGAGCACACGCACTTTCAACGAATAGTTTTGCACACACACACACACGCGCGTGAAGCGTTTGCATGTGCGCACCCGAAAAATATAGTATAAAGGAAAGTACTTACTAAGGCAAATGGACAAACAATTGCCAACAACAAATCGCATGACTTGCTGTACATGCCGCTAGCTACGGATCTGTCTCTCTTTCTCTCTTCCTTATTCTCTCTCTCTCTCTCGTATTATGTTACTCTTTCTGGCTGCATAAGCGCGGCCTATCATGTATGTATGTGATTGAGCAGCAGCAACAACTGCACAACTTGTAACCCATCCCTAAAGCTCTTAGTAGATTTCACACTCATCGACTCTCGCGCTCTCTTCTACTCTTACTCTCTTTTAAAGTCTTTTGCATGCTTCAGATATGAACAATCATTTGCAGTCATCATTGAGGCAATAAGTGCACCATTATTAGCTAAATGTAATCGACATCTAGGAAACATGCACACACGCACACACATACACTCACATACACACAGACTGCCATGAACAACATCAACAACTTATACTAAATATACAAGATTTGAGTATTAATCGATGTTTAGTTTAAATGTCGTTCGAAAAAATGGAGCAAAATTATTATTTTCATATTATTATTTTTGATTTATTTAATGTTTTGTTTCTTGGGTTTGGCGTGTAGGTAAAATAATATATATATGAAAAAAACTTTATGTTTTACGTAAACTTTGATTATTCTTAATGAGCAACTTGCACATCTAACAAATCAAATGTCACCGCTACGTAAAGTTATCGTAATCGTAATCGTATACGTAATCAAAAATGTATCTCACACACCAAAAACCAGATGCTGATCAACACACATGTGTTAATATATATATGTATATGCGTATACGTATGTATGTATGTATGTGTGTAGATATATATGTATCTATATAGATCAGCAAACGCACCCTAATCAACTACCTATTCTATCTAACTACACCAAACGAATTAGCTTCTTCCTTTTTTTCGATACCCATTCACGATATGAGCAAAGAGTATATTGGCTTACGTCTAGTCCGTCCAGTTATTAATGTTACAGATATATATACTAATAAATCTCAAAGTAACTCTTTAAACATTTCAAATTGAATACAATCGTGAACGAGTATTATGCAGTCGGTTGCATCCGACTTTTTTTTTTTTTGCTAGTTCAAGCCGAGCAGCAAGACTAAATGTTTCTTTTTCTATCAGACACACATAGACTCGAACACATACACTCACTTACTATATGTATAGACTCTATATATACATATATACATATGGTATATGAAATAACTATCGTAACTGCACCTTTCTCTTAGTATGTACCCAAAAAAGCTGCATCGACTATTGTTTAGCCCACTGTCAAGTGACACCAACTACAACTAAAACTTAACTTAACTGCTTGATATGATTTTTGAATCAACTTTAGCTCTATGTCTACTAAATGCATACATCAATATATGAATATATATGATTATATATATATATACTGAACTATATGCCTCTATATAACTACTCTCTATCCTACTTACTCTACTATATTTGAATACATATGCCGTATGTGCTTCTTGTAACATTCGTTTGTCACCAACAACAATTAACTAATACTACTACAACTATTATACTCAATTAACCAATATATATATATATATCCTTATCTCGTATACATATATATATATGTATGTATATACATATATGTATATATATATATACATCCTATACATATGTATGCCTATATCAACAAAATGTTAACGGTACTTTGCCTAGTCTAAAAACTAAACTATTAGAGCAAGTCCCTATATGCCCCCCATAATATCCAAGAACCCCTGAGGTTTATCAATCTCTGCTGTATTCTTCTAAACACAGCTGAGACCATATTGGGTAGACACAGCACCATGGAGATACGTTCTATACATCTGGGTGGCCTATTCCATGCCGAGGAGGAGATACAGATGACCTCGACCATGCCCAACTTTGTTGGCCAAATGCAGGGTTTCATATTCAATGGACAGCGGTAAATCGATGCGCTCTATCTAGAGGAATGCTCTCAGATCCTAATAAAACACTTTGCCTTACTTAGATATCTGGACATTGTAAAGTCCCTGGGACCCGAGCTATCTGCTCTGCCCAGTGCCACCTTCAAGTTGACAGCTCGATTTGTGAACTCGCCGGCCGGCCAGCCGTATCATGCAGCCACCTTCAGGTCGAAGCACTCCTATGTGGGCCTGGCCATGCTGAAGGCCTATACCAGTATCTCGATAGACTTCCGCTTCAAGACCGTCGAGCCGAATGGCTTGCTGATCTTCAATGGGGGGCGACGCAACGACTTTGTGGCCGTGGAGCTGGTCAATGGGCATATACACTACACCTTCGATCTGGGCGACGGGCCGATCACGATGCGCGATAAGTCTCGGATTCACATGAATGACAATCGCTGGCATCAGGTCAGCATACGACGACCTGGCCCGAAGACCCACACCTTGACCGTGGACGACTCGTTCGAGATCATCACCTTGACTGGAAACAATATGCATCTCGAGCTGGCTGGCATCTTGTACGTTGGAGGAGTATTCAAGGATATGTACTCCAAGCTGCCGGGCTCGATATCCTCGCGGTCTGGCTTTGAGGGCTGCCTGGCGTCGTTGGATCTGGGCGACTCGTCGCCCTCGCTGACCAGCGATGCTGTGGTGCCCAGCTCCCTGGTGGTCAGCGGCTGTGAGGGACCCACCAAGTGCAGCCAGAATGCGTGTGCGAACCGCGGAGTCTGTGTCCAGCAGTGGAACACCTACGCCTGCGAATGCGACATGACTTCCTACACGGGCCCCACCTGCTATGACGGTGAGTAGCCATTGACTTCCGGATGGAGTAAACTCATATATGTTATTCCTCTCCACATTGCAGAGTCCATTGCCTATGAATTTGGCAGCAACAAGGGCATGGTGCAGTACACCTATCCGGAGAGCGCGCAGGCCGACACCGAGGAGGACAACATCGCATTGGGTTTCATAACAACCAAGTCGGATGCCGTGCTGCTGCGTGTGGAGAGTGCCACGACTCAGGACTACATGGAGCTGGAGATCGTTGAGGGCAATATCTTCATGGTCTACAACATTGGCAGCGTGGACCTGCCGCTGGGCGAGATCGGCACCAAGGTGAACGACAATGCTTACCACGTGGTGCGCTTCTCGCGCAAGGGCGGCAACGCCACCCTCCAGCTGGACGACTACAACGTGCAGACTCTGACGCCGCAGGGTGAGCTCGAAACGGTAGCCAGTCGAAGTTGACTTAACTATGATCTCTGACATCTGTTTGGCAGCCCACCATTCCACGGTCTTCAACACCATGTCGAACATTCAAGTTGGCGGCAAATTTAGTCGGAATGGCCGCACGAGGATCGAGCGTCCTTTTGCTGGTGTCATCGCCGGTTTGTCGGTGAATAAGCTGCGCATCCTGGACCTGGCTGTCGAGCGTGATCCTCACATCACGATTCGCGGAGATGTTCAATTGGTAACTGGAGTATTAGATAGAAATGATCTGCAGAGAATGCAGCAGGTTAGGGAATTTATTTGAAATTTTATTTCAATTCCTCCTCTCAACTTTTACAACGTTTTTCAAGTATTTTTCTCATCATCGTAACAAAAGTCTTATTCCAAATTCTTACTTTTGTAATCAATAACAAACCAAAAACTAAATCCAAATATTGTAAATTAATCAGCTTTGATTCAATGTGTGAACCACATTTCGACCAGATTTCCATATATCCTGTATATATATTTACATATACATATATTTTAAAAGATTAATCTTTTGCTAGAAGTTTGGAAAAATTTGGTTCCACATTGAAGATTAAAACTAAAAAAAACCTAAAAGTATTAGCCAATTAAATGTTTAAGCTAGTGTAAATGCCTTATTTGTCATTATTTGACCTTAATTTCATATACATTATATATACATATATATATATAAATCTTATAATTTTCCCATTATTTCTGTCAGCGTGTTCTACATTAATCTTAAAGTAACGCTTATTGTTAACAGCACCAGCTAAAAAAATCAAAATTAATCCACTGCAATTGCCACTAACCTGAGCTATCAGTTATTCATGCATATATTGCGATATATATGTATTATATATACTAAATACTATATATATTATATAGCACATACTTATACTATATATAACATATTCCATATGCAGTTAGATATCTCTCCTTTTGTTTGCACTGTAACTGCGCACTAATGCTGCATGTCTCTACACATACATTTACCTAGCACTAAAAAACATAATCACACACACACAAATACATACATACATGCATACACACACTTGTACACTTGGAGAAAAAAAAAAAGTTCTGCTTCATTTGAAACGGACATGTTGCCAATTTCGGCATAGGTTTGAATTAACGGACCTTTGAAATGAACTACTGTAAAGAGTGAAGTGATTCATTTATTCAAATATATTCTTGACAGTTTTCAACACTATTAAACACAAGCCTTGTTCATTAGGCGCGATCATCGGCTACAAACGATGTTTGTAGTAAAATCACTTCTTGGTTTATGAACGAAATTAGTTCAGCTATTTAAATATGCATTTTTATCGAGCGTTCACTCACGTAACAATCGTTTAAGCTGTTCAACAATTACTGAACATGAACACGACTCCAAATAACTCAATTGTAATCGATATCTACAATGCATACATTTACAAAATGAATTTGTATCCGCCTCTGAGTGTACGCTGCTTACATTAACCACATAAACAAATTAATGCACCTACTCGTAATCTACTGCTCAGTTAACATTCACTAACATACAATAAACATACATATTATGTGTGTGTGGATCAACTGAGGTAAAATTAGACTTTGAACTCTACTCGACAGACGCCGGCGAGTGGCTATCCGGGCGCCATAGACGACCTGATCTTCTCCGGAGCCGGATCCGGTTGTCGCGGCGACGACGAGGATGAATGCACGCCGCCCTTCGAGTCGGGCAGTGGGGATGACCTGATCACACCCGTCTATGTGCCGCCCACCAAGCAAACGACAACCACACAGCAGGGCAGCTCGCTGGGCAGCAGCAACAACACGAACAACAATGGCACGGAGCGAGCCTGCGATGATGAGGATTGCGTGCACGGATCCGGGGACTATGGCGAGACTACGGAGCAGTTCACATCGTCGAGCACGGCGAAGGGTGCAGGTGAGTGCAAGATTGCGTCTCTTCTTAAACCTGTTGCCTTCATTTTGTTGGCCAGTGTGGTGTCATTTTGTCATTGACATTTGCATCACACAGACACAGAAACAGACACACACGCACGCACACAGTCACACACACACACACTAAGACTCACATGTGACATAATTAGCTAGCCAAAACTGTATTGTTCAAGTATATATAAAATATATATAATATATATTTAGAAACCTATATACTCGTATGTAGACCGTTTCATGTTTCAAATCTGGGTTCTTTTTTGCCTTATGCCTAGTCCATACATACTTGCATACATGCATATATGAACATATATACATATATGTATACATATATACGTAAACTTTTGTATTTTAGTTGTTCTCGTTAACGATCTTGTTCGCTGGGTTTTTGCGCGCCTTGAACTATGCTACGCTTTTTGATAACGCTTTGATTACATACTCACACACACACACGAGTACATGCGTACAAACAGACACACTCACTCAACATACATTGATCTGGCTCAACTCAAAAGAGAACTCAAATCTATCCGGAAAAAGGCTAAATTGACAACACTGCTACACACATGCACACACACACACACACACACACATACAGACATTTACACAGTCAACAGACACTGATCAGGCTCAATATCGAACTCAAAAAAAAAAAAAAAACGACTCAAAACTCTTCAAATCAACTCTCACTCAACTCGTGTCATCCTCTCAGCCTCAGTTTCAGTTTCAATTCCGCGTTCCACTTCATCCACTCAATTGCTGATGATGAATTTGAACTGACAATGAGTACGCCTTATGTGTCTCTTTCAGAATGTGAACAGGTCTTCATATTTCTGACTCTGATTGCGCCTTGGATACTTTGTAAATTTTGAATAATGCAAAAAGAACGCAACACAATGCAATGCAATGCAAACCACACATAGGCTAAGCTCCTAAGCACTTAGACAGTGTCTAACTACTTGTATGAATATACATATATCAATATATATATATACATACATATACATATATATATTTAGCATACATATGTGCATATGTATTTTATGTAACTGAGCAATACCACCAACAACAGCAACAACAAATCGAACAACAACAACAACAACAACTACAACTAATCCAACAACTTATTAAAACAACACATTAAAAAGCGTTTGGGCGGGTTCAAGGAAGAAAATGAGAGAAACAAAAAAACTTTGAACGATGCATTAGCAGCTCCAATTAGAACATATCCAATTAGTATCCAAAGCAATTCTGTAAGTTAAATTCCATTCAAATTAGTTTTGCCAATGCATCAAAGTAGACATACACACACGCAAATAAAATATCAATTGTGTGTGTGTGCAGCTACTAATGTATATTTATATAAATTAAAAGATTCATATATATTTGTGTGTGTGTATATGTACATATATGCTGCAGGAGAGAATATTTACCGATAGTATTTATGCAAAGCATACATGTATATACACACATACTTCTATAGGTGATTGTCAGTACAAGCAATAGATTGAAAGAGAAGGATATTTAACGAAAGTATTTTTGCATATTAATCTACACATACTTACAAATATATATATACATATATACATCTATAGATGAGTGCGGGCGCATAGAGAGAACTAGTTAACGAAAGTATTTTTGCATAGTCAACTTACACATGTATTGTAGACAAATGTGAGTGGGAGCAAATGAGAGTTCAACGAAAGTATTTACATACACACACATAGCAGTTAGCATGAGAGCGAGCGAGCGATGGTCAGTGAGTGAATATCATGAATTTTTTGCATAGTTTACTTGCGCATGTAGTGAGTGAGTGAGTGTGAGTGGGAGTAAGTATTTACATACACACAAACATACAAGGAGCGTGAGAGCAGGCGAGCGAGCGAGCGAAGGGCAGTGATTGAATATAATGTATTTTTTGCATAGTTAACTTACATATTACATACATACATACGAATGTAAAGCTTACCTAAGTACCTAATGTACGTTTAGTTATATTCCAATTGTACATATCAGAAATTCGATGCACAGCAGCAGCAGCAGCAACAGAAGCAGAAGCAGAAGCAGAAGCAGCTGCTGCTGCAACATATCTCTCAATATCAATTATGACGCTCTTTAAATTTATGTTCAAATAAATAATTAAAACTAAATTCAATCTTTATTGGGGCGGGCACAACCCACACACGCACACACCCAGAGCACACCCAGCGCACACACATACGCAGAGTATTCCTAACGTAGACACTAAAAACCGCTGCTAACCACTTGCAGAGTCCAATAACGAGCTGGTGACCGCCTCAACCACTGGACGCAGCGACATAACCACCGAGCAGCAACACAGCAGCAGTAGCAGCAGCAGCAGCGGTGGCAGCAGCACCACCTACGTAACCACCATATCCAGTGCAGGCAGCGGCTCCGGCGGCGGCGGCAGCAGCACCTCGGGCAGTCAGCCGAGCAGCACCGCCAGTTTGGGCACCACCACTCAGCGCAGTAGCAGCAGCAGCAGCACCTCCACCACGAGCTCGACCACAACCACCACGTCAGCAACGACAACGAGTAGCAGCACCACCAGCACCACCCAGTTGCCGGAGCTGCCAGCCACCGAGCGGGAGACGACGCCCGATAGCTATGTGCCGATAGGAGGCGGCAGTCATCGAGATCACGAGCGCATGCAGCTGCCGGACGAGCACCAGCTGCCGCCGCTGCCTCCACCACTGCCACCACAGCCAGACCCACCACCGTACGGGCCCTATGGCGGCAACACCTACACCAGCAACGTGAACAGCGGCAGCTACCGACCCAAGGGCGGCAAGGGCGGGCGCATCAACTCGATTGAGGAGGAGCGCACAGCCATGATCATTGGCATTGTGGCGGGCATCCTGATAGCCGTCATCCTCGTCATCCTGCTCGTGCTCTGGCTCAAGTCGAACGGCGACCGCGGCTACAAGACGGAGAGCGAGAAGGCCGCCGCCTACGGCTCACACAACCCGAATGCGGCACTGCTGGGCAACAACAGCACCAATGGCTCCTACCATCAGCAGCGCCAGCACCACCAGGCAGCGGGCGGGCAGCACCACAGCCAGCAGCAGCAGCACCACCAGCAGCAGCAGCAGCAACACCACAACCTGAATGGACACAGCAGCAGCGGTGGCGGAGGTGGCGGCATGATGTCCAGCGGCAGCGGCTCCCTCGGCTACGGCAGCGACGGACGGCCACAGATGGCGGGCCTCGTGCAGCCCAAGGCCAAGAAGCGCGACTCCAAGGACGTCAAGGAGTGGTATGTGTAAGGCCCCAAAGCCACCAGCGAGAACCAGCGTCAAATTAGCAATATACAAAGACACACTCACACACACAAACACACACACATAGAAAGCTTTAATGCCGAGCTAAAGGTTGATCTCTTCACTATGCCTCTCTACACATATACATACATACATATATATATATCGTGTATCTATGAACGAGGTGTGTTCAAATAACTTCATTTTCACTACATTCGATTTCAATGTGCCACGCCTTACCGGTAGGCGTAGCTATATACCCTGGACTTTCTCTGCCTATCAAGTTTGGGCCTCCCTTACATATGCCTTATATCAAATTCAGATAAGGCTGCTGCATGCCACTAGCCCAATGGGCTGCTAGAAACCTATATACCCTGTTGCAGACCTAAAGAGCGAGTATTTATTTGACAACCTTAAGGCGTGCGAAGGGTACAAAATGATGGAAGGCGCATTATAAGCGAAGCCACGCCAATAGATTGATTATGTTAATGCACACACACACACAGACACACATATACACACATATATATAAATATATAAATAATAATATTTTAGCTGCATATGCATAAGTTTTAATGGGCAAAACTTATTTAAAACAAAATTAACACGAAATATTAAATTCAGCAAATGAGAAATTATTGCCTAAGAAATTATAAAGCTTCAAACTAAAGACTTGCTAAAAGAAAAATACAAAAAAAAAAAAAAGAAGAAGAGGAAGAAAAGGAGGTGGAGGAAGAATCACACTATATATATTCTATATATACTATATAGGTATACAAGCATTATATCATTATGTTATAACTAATAACGCCACTAGCCAATCGAATAATTGTGTAAAATATTTCGCTAAAAAAAAAAAAAAAAAAAAATACAATGTTGGCCCCATTGAAACAAACGAAAACTGCAAATGAAATAAAGTTAGCGAATATCTATGTAAAACGTAATTTAAATATTATAAAGAAACCAATATACAATATATGATATATGATAATATATAAATACATATATATACATATATAATGTTCTATAAGCAGTTTCTGTTTGTTACAAAATGTGGTGCTGTAATCTAACTATATATATATGGTATATACGTATGAATATATTCATATATATATACATTATAAACGATATCATACAAGTAATAGTGCTAAAGACAAGAAAACTCTGCTTACGTTTGATTCTTTCGATTGAAACTGGCTTCAATTGACTTCAAGCGATCAATTTTATAATGCAACAATTTTTACCTTTCCCTTAGCGTGCAGCAATACATATTACGGAAATTGAACTTGAATTTGTTATTTGAATTTCAATTAAAATTGAAAGAAAAATGGTCTGAAATTGAAATAGAAATCAAGTTTTAAATTGAGGTTGAAAGAAAAACTCAATTTGTAATTGAAGAACAAATTCAAATTCATATTTAATTGAATTTCAAATATACAAATTCTAATTGAAATAGCAGAACCGAAATTAAATTTAAGTTGAAACCAAAACAAAAAAACAAAAAACAAAAAAAACGAACCCTAAACTATATACTTTGAATATGTATATGTATTTGAGACTATATATTGCCATAAAACACTTATGCAATATGAACTCTGACATATCAATTAAAAAGACACCAACACCAATACACACACATACACACACACACACACTGAAGCGAACCTACCTAGCTTTCTTTACAAACGCTATCCAATTGTGAGCAAAATTACTTTACAGCTGAAAGAAATGAAGAAACGGAAACGAAAACGATTAGAGAAACGGTAAACGGTTAACTGTTATGGCAATGGAAGCAAGCAAACAATTTTACAGTATTAGAGCCGCTTTGTGCATATTTTTCGAGGCTTACGTGACGTATACGCAATCAGCAGCAACTAAAACAACTATCAATAAGATAAAGAAGACATACACACACACACATACAAACACACACAGACACACACACACACTTATGCATATTCACCTGGAAGACAATTCATTTGAACAACATTTTGTAGACAGCCTATTCATTTTGTTATTATTTTTCTGCTGCTATTTGTATAAGAGTTTTATTTTGATAAATATACTCTGAAACATATATTTTACATATGTACTTGTATATAAATATTTATATTGCAGTACATACATACATACATATACACACACAGACGCGCTTAGCTAAATCAATTTCTCTCGCTCTCTTTGAATTCAACAATATCAAAAGTATATATACTTGAGATATATGTACATTTGACTCCTAACTACTTATATACACACATATATATACATATATACATATATCTATATCGCATTTCAAACAAATTTTTGATATATTTTTTGAGTTACGAAAAACTTGAACAAAAAAAAACAAACTAGGAAATCTAGGGAAAAATATAAACAAAACTTACACTTAGAACAATTTAAACACTATGCAATGCACACATACAAATATACATATATACACATACACATGCATAAATATATATACTCTACGATTTATATATATATATTTATATGTATGTATGCATGTATCTATACAACAAATATACACACAAACAAAAACAAATATATATATTATGTAAAATGAAATGAATTATTATGATGATTATTATTATTATTATTATGTATTACGTCCCTTCGAATTGAAACTTTTTGAAATGCTGTTGATAACCAAATTACGATTCCCACTTAAATAACGACAAATTTCTCTCTCTCTCTATATACATATATATTGTATATGTATTTGTTTATATATATACATATATTCACAATGTTAATGCTGCACAAGAAAAACTCTCTGCATTTAAAGTAAACACACAAAAGTTTTCAGTTGTCATTTTGTATTTTCATTTCAAATGCCTTGCGATTATTCAAAAGAAAACTATTGAAAATTCTATACGCCATAAATAAATTGTTTAAAAACAATATTATAATAATAATGAATGAATGAATATAAAAGGAAGAAAGCCCCAAACAGCAACAATACAACTATCAAATTGAATTAAACAATAATGTTATGTATGATAAACACAAAACCATAAATGATAAGTGGGTCAGGACAGCAAGTACAGTTAGTTTAATGAGTAACAGTAAATTAGTTAAAGCATGTAATAGTTGAATGATCGATAAATAGGAACCGATAAACAGATGCGTACGAAATGCAAAACAATGTATCAATACAACTTAAACTTATATCTATTTAGGCTTAATATCATTGTTATCTAATATAAATATATATATATACGAAATTAACACACACACACACACTCTCAGACACTCAGACACACACACAGACACATATACCCAGTATATAGCGACAAAGAATATGTATATGGACAATGTGTAACGGCTATATTATATAGCAAATCGTAACGTGTATTTAGACGTACATGTAGCGGCAGTGATTGTTAATGAAATGGCTTTGTTTTATGTTAGATTTTATAATTTATGAAATGGAAATAACGGTATAAAATTGCATACAAATACAGAATGACTGACAAAACACAAGAAATTATAACATTGCATATAATAAATAAAATACAAATATAAAACCAAAGTCGTTATTACTTTAAACGAGAACTTAGCATCACTTACCAGCACTGGGAAGGCTCTGCTAAGGAGATAGAATTCGCAGGGACCGTAACGATTATAACTTTTATAGCAAAAAATTAATAAATAATTATTATTAAATTATTCCTCTACGTATTTGCTTAGCGCATTTCCTCTACGTCTTTAATGCTTATAATTCACACACTCTACTTCACTTTATTGCGCTGACCTCCACCAGGCCTGGACCACTGAAGACTGACTGAAGAAATGCTGCAGCTGCTGCCCTTTATATAGGGTCACTTTTACTCAAGCACTGTCTCTCTCAAATGTTGAGCCCGACGGCAGGTAGAACTCGTTGCAGTCGAGCTTCAAGTGAGCAATGGGAACGCTCTCTGCTGCTGTGAGCACTCTAGCTTTGTTTTACCTAAATACAAATACCAAATGACAACTGCTGCATACATATGTACATATGTAGACAACTTTAATGATCTTCTGAACTTATTCTCTCCTTGCTTTTACTTTTACTCAAGTACTGTATGCATGCGTGCCTATCTGCATTTTTGATTTTTATAGTACAAATCAAAAATAAGAGTTATGATTTGATTTTTATATAAAAATTGTTCTGTAATAATTATATTTGATTTCTATCATAAAAATCAATTTTAATAATTAAAAATAATTTTTTAATAAAAAATTACAAATAAAAGTTTATCCTTTTTTTGAATTCGCCATACAAAAAAATCCTTATGTGCGTTTTCCTCTCTCTTCTTGGAAATTCTTTTGGGCCTCAATTTTTTTAAATGCGTAACACTTATTTGCGGTCCCTGAGAATTCGAGCACATTACATTGTCTCTGCTGTTAAATGAGCATTCAGATCCACTGTTAAATGACCATGGCCAACCTATGTTAATCAACAGAGCGAAAAAATGTTATTTCTGGTTAAAATTTGTTTAAATAGAGCTGCAAAATGCTTAAGACTGTCTCCAATGAATACCAAATTTATTTAGACAGACATTAATTATATATCCGACAATACCAACAATAATATAGTATATGTGCTATTTGTCATCGATGAACTAGTTCCGTTTCGTGAGTCGTGCTATCGAACGTATTCCAAAAGCTGTAATACAACACTGCACGATTTGCGTGTGACTATTATAATAAAATTTACGCTTTTTAAGTTATAAGTTTAAGCACAAATTATGGCTGGAACTGCAAATGCTGCGGCAAAGTCTGAGATGATTGATCTCACCAATCTCAGTCCGGAACAGTTAATACAAATCAAGCAAGAGTTCGAGCAGGTGAGTGTTTGCCAGTCGCGTGTGGGTGCTGCTCACCAAAGAGAAAGAAAGAGAGAGACGGGAGGGCGTTGCAATGCCGCAGCAGTTGCACATGTTAATAATAACTGCCATTATGTTTAGGAAATGACCAACATACAGGATTCGCTATCCACTTTGCACAGCTGCAAAGCCAAATACGCCGGCTCTAAAGATGCCCTCGAAGCATTTCAGCCAGATTGGGAGAATCGTCAAATACTCGTTCCTCTAACAAGCAGCATGTATGTGCCAGGTCGCATAAAGGACTTGAACAACTTCGTCATAGATATCGGCACCGGCTACTACATCGAAAAGGTGACTACTAATTGCAATTGCAATTGTTATGCTATGCTGACGAGTTTTGTTTCAGGATCTGCAAGGCTCCAAAGATTACTTCAAGCGACGCGTCGAATATGTCCAGGAACAGATTGAAAAGATCGAGAAGATACATCTGCAAAAGACGCGTTTCCTTAATTCTGTGATCGGTGTGCTGGAAATGAAGCAAGCGGCAGCCCTGAAACTGATTCAGCAGCAACAGCAGCAGCAGCAGGGCAAATAGAGCGCCTAGACGAGCGCCAGGACAAATTTGATTAAATTATTGAACTTCTAAAGAATATTTGTGCATTTAATTAACATATGTAGTTTATTAAAATGTTCAGCTACTTTTTGGCTTCGGCTAATGCGACAGTCAGCACCTTCAACTTTTGTTCATAGGCACTCTTCAAGTCCTACGGAGATCGATTCGAGTTAGTGAATATAGTTTATTTGGAGGTCCTTAACTCACCTTAAAGATTTTGGATTGCGTGTCGTATTCGGCGCGTAGCTTGTCGTAAACGGATTTCGATATCGCAAGTTTCTTTTCGGTGAGCGCGCACTTATCCTGCTCAGCCTTGATCCATAGCTGACTCTTCTCCAGGCGCGCCTGGGTGTGCTCGCACTCCGTTGTCTTCAGCTGAAGCATATCCTTGGTCACTTGTAGCACGTCCTTAATGGATTCCACTTGATTCTTGAGCACGGCTATCTGTTGCTCCTGCTGCTTGTTCACTTTGGTCTTTTCGAACAGCAATGTCTTGGCCTTGAGCAGCAGTTCCTCCT
Organism: Drosophila aldrichi; assembly: GCA_035045965.1. NCBI lineage: Eukaryota > Metazoa > Arthropoda > Insecta > Diptera > Drosophilidae > Drosophila > Drosophila aldrichi. The sequence continues at coordinate 803,352 of JAWNOM010000038.1, forward strand.
GCTCCTGTCGAGATTTCGGTGCATCTGTTCCACCAAGCATCACTGATTGCTTTAGTGACTGTTCCAAATTGGCCACCCGCTTCTGCAGACGTTCATTCTCACAGCGCGCATCCTAAACGGGATTCACTCTTTAAATCGAATCTCAAACAAAATACTGATCTTTCGAAACTAACCTCAAAATCTTTGCGCAGTGCTCCGATTCTTTTGCGAGACTCCTCGATCAACGCCTGCTTCTCACTCTCCAATGTGAATACCATGTCGAGTAGCTCATTTTTTGGCTGCCCCGCTGCCTGCTCCACTGGCTCATCCTGTCCAGCAACTGCAGCTGCAGCTGCAGCCACTGTTTCATTATTATTCACATCGCCTTCCGTGCTGTTGCTTGCAGACATTTCTTTTTCTTATTTTTTGATTTCTCTACAATTTTAATAAAATTATTCCACACGCTGGCTATACGTTTTGCTTTAGCACATTCTGTTTTCTTTTTGTATTTATAGACAAAATAGATGCAGGCGCTATTAATAGACTCTCTCAATTCGATCTATCTCGCTCTCTCTCTCTCGATGTATGTCTCTCACAACTCTCAGCATTCAACACTCAGTTGAAAAACTATAATAAACATTCTGTTTAGAATTTAGTTTTGTATACGCCGCAGCATATTCAGATGTTTCATTTATTATGCATTTTACGTGAATGAGGGGAGAACTTAGAAATGAATGCGTGGTTAATACAAATCGCAGTTAGCACAAAGAAAAAACAATTAAATTGTTGTTACAATTATTGTAAATGGGAGGCGCGTAAGTTTTCAGTGAGTGTTCCATAATATTAAGTGCCTAAACAAATAGAAAAGGTGACGATGCAACGGCCTAACCGTCCAGCTCGCCTGCGGCACAGGCATCGCCGTAGCTCTTGCCGCTCTTGTCCTCGGGATTCAGCTTGATCATGTCGTCAATGCGCAAAATGGTGATCGCTGCCTCTGTGGCGAACTTCAGGGATTTGATCTTGGACATGGCCGGTTCCAGCACACCTGACTTCTTGTTGTCGCGCACCACACCCTCAATCAGATCCAAGCCAGTCCATTTTAGGTCGGCGTGCTTGGAGTTGGTCTGGCTGGAATTGTGGTAGGAGCGCAGCTTGGCCACCAAATCGGTGGCATCCTTGGCTGCGTTAACAGACAAGGTCTTGGGAATGACCAACATCGATTTGGCAAACTCGGCTATGGCCAGCTGCTCCCGCGATGACAGCGATGTAGCAAAGTTCTCCAGGTAGATGGACAAAGCCGCCTCCACGCAGCCGCCACCAGCAACGACTTTCTTGCTTTCCAGCACACGCTTCACCACGCAGAGGGCATCATGCACGGAACGCTCCATCTCATCACAGTAGAAGTCGTTGGGACCACGCAAGATTATGGAAGCAGCAGCACTGCAAATTCAGAGGGAATTCAGATAAACTATCTCTGATTATGTATCTAAGTTATATTACCGTGCTTTTGTGCCCTTGATGAGAATGAGTTCGTCATCGCAGATGCGCTCCTGTGCCACCTCAGCTGCTTCGCCCACCATCGAGGCATCGAAGCTCTCTTCGCCGTCCATGTTGGTCAGCGAGGTAAGGAATGCAGCTCCAGTTGCCTTAGCAATGATCTTCAGATCGCTCTTCTTAACGCGACGCACCGCCATGGCGCCGGCCTCGACGAAGTACTTCATGCATAGATCATCGACACCGCCACTGGAGAGGACAACATTGACGCCAGTACTCAAGATCATGTTGATGCGCTCTTTGGTGATGTCCAGCTCACGCGCGCGAATGGCTTCCAACTTGTCGGGGTCATTGATCAATACTTGGACGCCCATCTTCATCTTGGTCTTCTGCAGCGAGAAGTCCAAGCAGGCAATTTTAGCGTTCACTATTTTTTTAGGCATTTGCTGTGAAGCAAGTGTGCAGTTCAAGGCGTATCCGGGTATCAGCACAGATTCACGAGCCGACTTGCCATGCGCCTTGAGCACGTTGATGGCTTTGATTGAGTAGGCTGGCTGTCCCTTGGTATCAGTGATCTTAACGGCTTGAGCCGCATCCACGACCATGGTGGAAAAGAAGTCCGCGTCGGCGCCAATGATCTTGGAACTCATTGAAGTCTTTGCGATGTTGATCAGGGAGTCGCGGGTCAGCTCGTCCACTGGAGCAGTCAGGTGCTCTGAAATGTATTTGCAGGCTTCCTTGCAAGCAATGCGATATCCCGAGATAATGGATGTTGGATGAATTTTCTGCTTGACCAGTTCGTCGGCATTTTTCAGCAATTCAGCAGCTAATATAACAACGGATGTGGTGCCATCGCCAACCTCCTCATCCTGCAACTGAGCCAACTCCACCAGGACCCTTAAATAGAATGAATTAATTAGTTTGGATCGAAGCAATTGCCAAGATTTAATTGACTTACTTTGCTGCTGGATGCTCCACCTCGAGCAGACGAAGAATAGTTGCTCCGTCGTTGGTAATTGTAACATCGCCGATATCATCAACCAACATTTTATCCAAGCCAACTGGGCCCAGAGAGCTCTTGACAATATTCGATATGGACAGCGCAGCCATAACTGTAAAAAGGACTCATATTAGAAATATGAAGAGACGTCCTAACCTCACTTTAGGCTTGACAGTGTTTGGTATTCCATTACTTTTGTTGATTTCTTTCAAAATTAGCAAATTTCAAATAAAATAACATTGCTAACAACTCGTTCGAGAATATTCTTCGGTACCATCTGGGGGTCTTATTGGCAACGTGCTTTTGCCCCGGCAACTTTATTTCAATGACTGCAGCTGTTGCTGCACACCACGATTTCTTACCGTTCTGTGAGCGCACAGAAGCGCCGGACTGCCTTGTGCCTGCGATGGATAAGGGACTTGCCAATGTCGACATGTTTCGTCTGTGTTGTGCGACTTTTAATAAAAATTTTATAAAATTTAATCACGCACTGCTACTGAGTTCAGTGAAAAATTGCCGCACGCTAAACCGCCTGACTCACAGTTAGTGATGCATATCTTCGCGATATATCGGTAAACGGCAATCGATTATTGCTGCAGTAAGTTAATTGTATGTTATGTTTAAATTGAAGCTAAATTAATTATTAATAAATATATAAATTAAACAAAAATAGATTCAAAATGTAATATTTGTATTTGTATAATTAAATTTTTAATTTTAATTATACGGAAATGTGCTAATTGGCGGCTTTCAACATTTAAATTTCTGCAGTGCTGCAAAATGCGGAAAGTGAACTAAAAAGTGATTTTTATTGAATTCAAATAAATAATCGATAGTCAACGATCACTAAAAAAAGTTGATTATTCGATATAATACAAAACCGCGGCAAAAACAACAAAAGTTGTATTTGTATATTATATTTTCATAAACAGCTTTTGTTAGTAGTAGTGTGTAAACAATTATAAAATGAGTACGACGCCAACAAAAATATACACAGCTGCCGGTGATTACAAGACACCAAAGAAACAGAAAGATAAAGCACGGCGTCTAAAATCGGCTGAGTTAGTGAACTCCGACGGTTCAAGTGCCGCGGAGCCCGAGGAGCAAAGAAGCACACGACGCTCCACACGCAGACCGAGCCCCACTAAAAAGTATAAAGAGTACAAGGCAAAGTCCGGTTCTCAGAGTGTCGTCAACTATGTGGAGGATGAGTCCCAGTCTGAAGAAGATGATGAAGAAGCAGAGAACATGGGTGCCGCAAAGCCAAATTCACGGGATTTACAGCTAATACAGACCGACTACAATGTAGCGGGCACAAGCTTATTCGGCTTCAATACGCCCAAGAAGCGCGATGCTATGGCGTTAGCTGCACTTAATGCCACGCCTAGCACTCCGAAGACTCCAAAGACGCCGCGACTGGGCCTCAAAACTCCAGACACAAAACGCAAAAAGGCCGATCAGCCCAAGACTCCGGCACACGTCAGAACTCGGGTGAAACAACGTGCGTCGAGCATGGCATTCCACTTTGTCTATGATCTAAACGCATTTTCTATTTTACTATAGAGATTGCCAAAATTGTGGCTGATTCCGATGAGGATTTCTCTGCAGATGACAGCGACTTCCGTCCAGGTGACGACAATTCCTCGAGTAGCAGCAGCAGCAGCAGCAGTGAAGACGACGCCAGTTCTGAGAACGACGGCGCTGATGATGAATCCAAGACGCCCTCAAAGACTCGTCGTGCCATCGTCGTGCCCGTGCTGCCGAAGACGCCATCGGCCGCTCGCCAGCGGCAATCGGCGCGAGTGAAGAGATCGAATGAGTTCGTGCCCGAGAGCGATGGCTACTTTCACTCACATGCTAGCAGCAAGATTCTCACGTCGGATCACACGCTGGATCGCTTGAAGAATCCACGATTAGCCGCCGATCGTTTGTTCAGTCTGCTGGCCGATATGAAGGCCTCCCCAGAGCACGAGATGGCCATCAATGCCATTATGGAGGAGTATCGCTCGTACTTTGCCAAATGGATGTGCATTCTCAACGAGGGCTTCAACATTCTGCTCTATGGCCTCGGCTCAAAGCGGCAATTGCTGCAATCCTTTCATCGTGAGATTCTCGCCCAGCAGACGGTATTAGTGATCAATGGCTTCTTTCCCAGCCTGACTCTGAAGGATGTCTTGGACAGCATTACCAGCGAGATTCTCGATGCTGGCCCCAGTTCAGCGAATGCACACGAGGCCGTCGACATGATCGAGGAGGAATTTGCACTTATACCCGAAACGCATCTCTTTCTGATCGTTCACAATCTAGACGGCGCTATGCTGCGCAATGTCAAAGCTCAAGACATTCTATCCAGATTGGCGCGCGTGCCCAACATTCATCTATTGGCCTCGATTGATCATATCAACACACCTTTGCGTAAGTAGCAATGTCGTAATCTCAGACTATATACGATGCAGTAAGAGAGGCTTATTCAAGAGTGGACAGATTCTACTCCATTGGATGAGTTCGAGATCTTTCCCCAATGCTCATGCCTCCTCCTGCTCATCTTTCACTACTAATTCCTCTTTACACTTTCAGTTTGGGACCAGAACAAGCTGAGCCACTTCAACTTCTCCTGGTGGGATTGCACCACCATGCTGCCCTACACGGATGAGACGGCCTTTGAAAACTCATTGCTGGTGCAGAACTCTGGCGAATTGGCGCTCTCTTCACTGCGCAGCGTCTTCTCCTCGCTGACGACGAACTCACGCGGCATTTACATGCTGATTGTCAAGTATCAGCTGAAGAACAAAGGCAATGCCAACTATCAGGGCATGCCCTTCAAGGACCTCTACTGGAGCTGTCGCGAGGCCTTTCTGGTCAGCTCCGACCTGGCACTGCGCGCCCAATTGACCGAATTTCTTGATCACAAACTGGCCAAGTCGAAGCGCAGTGTGGATGGCTCCGAGCAGCTGAATATACCAATTGATGCCTCGCTCCTGCAACAGTTTCTCGACGAGCAGGAGAAGAAATAGGCGCAACATATTTAGAACATATTAATTTATTATCTAATTTGTTAAATACAATTACAATATGTCACTTTAAAAATGGTTTTGCTTCTGGTTCGCCCGTGCTGTAACCGCCCTCACCCCGCCCCAGTTTTACTATTTAGTTCTATTACATATGCATACATATATATATAAGTTATATATATATATATAAGTACTCGTACTCCCGTTCCCAGTTGCTTGCTTTCAATTGTTTATTGTTTTCTACACATTTAGATTGGCATGCATAAAAATGTTGTCTCCTTAGTAGCTTTAATATGTTTTTTGCATTTTGATATTTGAACTAAACAAACTTTCGCACAGCAATGCGCCTCCTCCTCCTCCTCCATTGATCCGTCACTCAATCAATCAATCCGTCAATCAATGTCACAATTTTCAATTAGTTTCGTATGCTGTGCCAAATATTGTTCTGATTTATATTGTGCATTCGTATTGGAATCAAAAATAACTATTGCTAAATTTATTTACAAATTTTGTTGTTGTTTCTTGTTTCTTAGCCCCAAAATTCTAGATGAATGCAGCGGCGTTAAGTTAGGTTCGATTTCTCTTGTTCTTAACAAAATTTGAATATTATTTATGTATTTATTTATTTATTTGTAGTTGTTATGGATTATCACTTTTTAGTTTATTCGTTCGTTCGTTCGTTTGTTCCTTTGTTTTGCTGAAAGAGAAGAATGTCTTGACTAGACTCGAGTCATCTAAAACTCTATATGTATATATCTAACCTTGATCCAGTAAAACTTGCTCATGTTGTTGTTGTTGTTTTTTGCTTACTATACACAGAGTGCTACAATTTGTTTTTATTTGAAGTTGTTTTCTCTTAAGAGTTTTTGTTTGTTTTGTTTTGTTGTTTTTTTTACAAGAAATAAAGAAGATTGCATTAAATACTTAAAATAAAGAAAAAAAACATTAAAATTTATTGTTGTTGTTGTTGTTGTTTTTTTAACGAAAAGAGAAGAGGTTTACAATTTGTTGTTGCTGTTGGTGTTGTTGTTGTTCTTGTTTAGTTAAATACAAAAATAAAAAGGTTCGAATGCTGGCTCGCTCCTCTTGAATTGAAATAGCAGAGTTTACATATACACAATATATAAATCAACTTCATTATCATATCCGTATCATTATGCATTAGTCATACTCATCGAATATACATCACAATCAAAGTGTACGCTTTGTAATATAATAATATATAGTTATACAATAATAATAATAATCATAATCATAATCATAATCATAATTCATAATAATAATTATAATAGTTATGCAATTTATTATTTTTCGTTTATGTTTATGTTTGCCTTTCTTTTCGTTACATCATCATCATTATCATTATCATTATCATTATCATCTTCTATATCTACTTCTTCTTATGCACACTTTATTCTTATTGATTTTGTGTTGTTTTCTCTGTTTTTTGTGTTTTTTGCTTGTTTGATTTTTTTTTTTTTTTTTTGTTTTTTTTTAGTTTTATTATTATATATTTACTTTACTTTTACTTTAATTGTTTTTCCTTTTTTGTTGTTTTTCTTTTTTTTTTAATTTCATCTTAAAATTAAGCATTAATCATAAATCATAATTCAACAAAATAAAAATATTACATTTATCAAGTGTTTGAAAATTAAATTACTCGATATTGAAACAATAAACGGCATATAGAATGCTTGTTGTTGTGGCTTAAGCCAGTTACTGTTGTTGTTGTTGCTGTTGCTGTTGGTGTTTATATTATTTGTAGCTGCACTGATTGTTGGTGTTGTTGGTTTTTTAGTATTGATCAAAAAATTCATATGCAGGCAACATTTTGAATGTTCTTTACAATTATTATTGTTAGTGTTGTTGTTGTTGTTGTTGTTGTGGATAGCAGTACTTGTAGACTTGATCAAATTAAACAACAGTTGCACGCAACTTTGAAAATGAATTTGACAATTGTTGTTGTTGTTAGCATATGAATTGCTTGATCAAATTAACAATTAGCTTGCTACATTTTAAATCTATTTTACAATTGTTGTTAATATTATTGTTATTATTGTAGGTATTGTTGTTGTTGTGGTTCTTGTTGTTGTTGTTGTTATTGGTGTTGTTGTTGTTGCTGTTGCTTTTGCTGCTTGTTGCCGTTGCATTTAGTGTTACATGGTTAGCTGCTGGATTAAGGTTTCAGCTCATTTTCACGCGTTTCCTTGGTGGTCCAATTGGTGGGATTTGTTGTGTTGCGAGCGCACGAAATGCCTCCGCTATCAAATGTGAATGTGTCGTAATCATATTTTGCCAGCCAGAGGTTTCCATCACATCGGTGGCATGACTATAAATGAAACAACAATTAGTTATAGCCATAACAGAGCAAAAGCAATTTCTTGTTGGTAAACACTTACGTATTAATGAAATCTATCGTTTGTGCTTTCAATTGATCCGCACTATGGAGATCAGCTAATATTAACGTTTCGGCTGCTGTTTCAACAGAGAGATTGACGCACAGCGCCTCCTCGCACATCACTTTCAGCTTTTCGAGTGCATACTGTAACAATGAATAGAGAGACATACACCAATTAGTTATGATCAATAATGGAATGGTTTAGGCTGATCAAATAACAAATTCAGCATTTATCATTCGGTATTCAGCTATTGAGCACGGTTCGAATTCTTTACCTTATCAGCAGCCGCTAAGAGATCATCAGCCATTTTTTCTAGATTGGACGCCTTGCCCGTGTATATGAATCGTAGCATCTCTTTGAGCACCTCATGATCCACATCGGTTATGGCGACACGATTCAGCTTACGCTCCTCCATTTCGTGCTCAAACATGGCAGCAAAGACATCGCTGCGCGCTGCAAAGAGAGAGGGGTGGAAAAGAGTTTTATTAGATATATTCTAAATCAAATCAGAGAGATATACATATATATACTACTATATTTACCTGCCAATATGGCTTTGTGCGCCTGAAATTCTCGACCGCCCACAGAGAGCGTGACATCGCTGAATTTCTCATTGTCAAAGAGATTGCCAAGGTCTTCAGAGAGTTTGCACTCGGGCACTTTGAACTGCACTATGTTGGATTGTCCCGAGATGTTGACGCTATCCGCCACCACGCTCACCTCGCAGAAGATGGTCAGCTTGTCCTCTGGCAACAGGCCATTGGCCTCATCCAGGAGAAAATCGCGGCGTATAAATTTCTTAAAGCCCCAATCCTTCCCCTGAACGAAACGATATGCGCTGCAAAGTGATAGAAGCATCGAATAGATATAGTAAAACATTCTGATAATATCTGGAATCATGCGAGTTACTAACCGTTGGGATTCCATGGCTTTGGTTTCCTCACGTTTTGCGTTTAATATGGAAAATTTGAACTTGGCTCTGACTTCAGATTTGTTACACGATACTAACAGTAAATATAATGATAAGTAATCCTTGCTCTCCTCATCTAGGCCCTTGGGATTTACCCGTAAACACCTAAGCAAAGCAAAAGATATATCAAGTTAGTCAGAGTATATAATCTAATATAGTACATTATGAGTGACATATTTGGTATATATCGTATATCCAAATCCAACTTTACTTACCATTTCAGTTTGTCATTAGCACCCGCTGAGAATGTGGAAGATTTGAGCACTTCACCCATTTCTTCCCGACAAAAACTAAAGTTATTTATGGTCCACATATAACTAAATTTAACCACTTTGACCTGTAAATGAAATTAATAAAAGATCATTAGATTTTGAATGCATCAAGTTTTGCTTTAAGATCTGTATACATGTAATTCAGACTAGTCTTTCATGGAGATAGACTCCCTTACATTTTCTGAGTTTGCAAATCTGATTGCTTGGAGGAGAGATGAGCTCTTCGAATCAAAATATACCTATATTAGCTTCCTCTACGACTCTTTAGTATATAGTTAATCTACCAGCTAAACTCAGTCATGGGTCAATGAGTGCTATTTGCACTTGGTTTCAGTTTTGGCTTGGCTTGAAGCGCACACCTGCGTAACGAGCGGAAATGCAGTTTCCACAAAGCTGGATTCGGCTTACAGAAATGAAATACGAGCAGAGATGTTAAGGAAAATCCATAGTAATGCAAAGAAAAGGGCATACAGAAACTGAAACCTAATCCTCAGGCAGATGAGCCAGGCGTACAGAGACAAAGAGGGCATCGATAAACGGCAATCGTTAATCGGGTGTCGGGTAATCGGGTGTCGGGCGCCTTACCTGCGTGTAACACCAGTTCTCAGCGACTGGCGTATTTACTTCCGGCAGGGGCGGCGAGGGTACGCGGCTGACCGCCATTGTGCTACTGGATGCGTGCAGGTTCGAGGTGACTCTAGCTGTTTGGCTTGCCTGACATTCGTTAACCGGCAATCTGCAAGAGCAAAAACAAAGAGAGAGATAGGGGGAATTAGTATAAAGTGTGGTTAGATTGAATTGCAACTATATATATAGATATTTATTATATAAAATATGATTGAGCACCTTGGCTCTTGCAGTATCTCCATTATGCTGCGCTCGAACTCAATCTTGACGAAGCGACTGTCGGATCTGGAGTGTCTGTCCAAGAGATTGAGCAGCTTCAGCAGCAATGAGTTCTCCAGCTTGAACACACACACGCACACAATGCGCACACGAACAAGAACACGAAATTAAACTAAATTCTTTCTTATTTAAAACAAATTGTAACGGGACGAAGACAAGACACACGAGGCACAGGCACAGGCGCAGGCACAATGAAGAGGCGAGAGCACACGTAGATCACAAAGTAAAATGCGCCAAAAAATGCACTGCGCATAATTGCGACTAAGACGCGTGCGCAAAACTGAGCATTAACCGTTATCCCTAGGCAGTCGAGTGGGAGAGTAAAGAAAGAGAGCGAGCACTAAGCTCTAATTGCGCTCACTAAAAAGCTTCTTTATTTTTTTGTTTGCTACGATTGCCTGACTTAAGCAGTGAGCAAAGAGCGCGAGCAGAGTTATATCTGCTATTAACAGTCGATGAGCGAAGCAGACGCGACTGTTCAGCCAAAGCAGCAAATTGTAACTAAACACTGAAACTCTGAAACCGTTGTGTGGGCTGCCAAAATTAAAGGTAAATCTGGCAAGACGGCCAACACGGATGCGTCACAGGATGCTGAGACAAGAATAAGTCACAGGCAGAGCCTGCAGATGACAGCAAACAATAGACCAAAAATTGTAGCCAAGAGTGGAAAATTGACAGCAAACAATGGGCGGGCGAGAGACAGAAAGAGGGAGAGCGAGAGAGAGCGAGATTAAAAGAGAGGGAGGATCTGCTACAGCTAGACAAATAACAAAGAGACCTCTGGGCGCAGATGCAGCAACATTTTTATATACAATTAAGCAAAGAAAAACACGGAAAAATCTCTACAAGGCTGAATGAGATTTTCCTAAGAGTTGCCACAAAATGTTCACTGCTCAGCTGCCACTGCCGCTGCCGCTGCCCGTTGCCTGCTGCCCGCTGCCCGCTGCTCTGCCATGGCCATCCGAATTGCTTGAAAAGGACCTTCAATGCGTCTGTGTGTGACAGCGCGTGCGTGTGTTAAAAGGTTGACGCGAATTTTATCAAGGTGAACAAACCGTAAAACAGCATCGGAAACAGTTGCCAGCAGCAACCAGCCACAGCAGCAGCAGCAGAAATAACAACAGAAATAACAAGCAGCTGCGCAGCCAGCGCCGACGCCGACGTCAATCATGCGGGGCAGTCAACCGCCGAGTCGTCGTCGCCGTCGGGTTTAGTACCTTCAAGTAGCTTTATTCAATTTTTAGTGAGTGTGCTTTAATGTTAATGACATTGATTTGGCATTGAACGAAACACGCACACTCACACACATACACTCACACGCGAACAGAAACAAACACCTGCTCAGCGCAAGCTACCATCCGTCTCTCTTACGCTTTTTGCGCTCTCTTTTTTGCTCTGCTGCGGCTGCTGTTGTTGCTGCTGCTGAGACTATTGCTGCGGTTGCTGAAGGGCTCAAGTCGAAACTTTTTGTTTATTATGACATTGGAAACGTTCAGCTCAAACATGGTTTGGCGTCGTCGGCGCCACAAGGCAAAGCCCATGGCGCACAAGTTCGTAGTTAAGGTTAAACTCTGCGGGTTAGGGAGGGGGAAAACGTAAAGCTAAGCCAAAGTGATTTTCGGGCAGCCGCAGTGTACAGTTAAAGCTCACGATGATTAATGAGTTACAACAATCGGAGAGAACTCCCAGCGCGTGAGCAATGACTCAGCACTCGAGCTGATTAGGCTGGACCCAAACTACTTAACGAAAGAAAACTGATATAGCAAAATATGCCCATGTATTAAATGGGAATTGTTAAATTGTTAAATATTAATATTAATACAATAATAACAAGTAAAAATCTATTTAAGTAACCATAAGTGTTTATCTACAATCTATCATAACGAATATTTACTGTACTCAATTCAGCTGCTTATTTTTAGGTCCAGCCTTTTCATGCCTTTTGTCTACTATTCTGCCGCCGCTGCAGTCGCAGTCGCAGTCGCGGTCGCTGCCGTCGCCAACGCCATGGGCAGCTGAATCGAATGCATTTGGTCATGGACACGCTGCCAAGGCAGCACCTTGAGTGATCTTAACCGTTGCACAGAATGCTTCCATTCAATTGTGCGGGCACAGTAGAAAGAGAAATAGAGAGAGGGAGAGGAAGAATGAGAGACTGGCAGGTCAACAAAGCAAAGAGAATTTATGACAAAGAGCACCACGTGTTAAGCTGCGCATTATAAATCGGCTTAGCTGCCTAAGGCAAAGAGAGTAGGAGAGGAAGGGATGGGCACAGCCGAATGCGAAGGAGTACAATATGAAAGGGCAAACAAAAGAAAAAAGCAAACATATTTGGGGTCTTTGCAGCTGTCTCTCTGACTGTCTGTTTGCCTGTCTTGTAAATCGAAAATCGCGCCAAATTGAGCAACAACTTTTCACCAATTTTCCGCCAAAACAAAAGTTGCTTGTTATATAATTGAAGTCGAAACACATTTCCGGCAACTTTTCATTAGCATTTAAATGAAATTTGATAGAAACAAAAAAAGGCCTCCGCCGCACAGCGAACAAACGAATGTCGACAACAAAAGGCAGGCCAATAATAAAAATGGTGAAAATTTTCATTTTTACAACAAATTATCGCATGAGTTTTCACTCGGCTGGTGGTTGTTGTTGCTGTTGTTGCTGCTGTTGTTATTGTTGGCGTTTTCACCAACAGCAACAAAACATTAAAAAGAAACAACAGCAACAAACAGAGGCGGCGGCAGAAAATGCTCCTTTCACTCGTCCAACAACAACAGCAACAAATGAGTTGAGTGAAAAACGTTTTGAAGAAAAGGAAATGCTTTTCATTTTACACACACACACACATAGTCGATGCAAAGATAAATTCAACAACAACAAAACAGAAACGAGCTGGCAATTTAATTTAAATAATGTGATCTTCCATGCCAATGTAAATGATTTAAAGAAGAAGAAAAGAGAAACTACTCTTAGCGCCTGCTCATCTCTCCACTTCCGCTACTAAATGCAGTAGCAACAACAACAGCACCAGTAACAATGGCCAGACACCCACCCCATTGGTTCATGCAATTTCTCTTCGACTACGCCTTGCTCATTTATGCTCTTCGTCATCATGCATGCATACAAACATATGCATGTCTACATGCATATATAAGTGTATTGCGAAGGGGGGGACCGAGATGTCAACACTTGAGCGCATATCAATTTTTGTAAACTCCCACGCTCAAGTTTCGTTTTATCGTTAAGTTTCGTTTCGTTTCGCTACGTTTCTCATTTGTTGTTGTTGTTGGTATTGCTTATTGTCTTTGTGTGAAGTCAGTCGTTAATTTCGTTGCGTTGCGTTGCGCTGCGTCCATTTGCCTTTTACGAACGCAGCACCGCGCAGCGCAGTCGAGGCAAAGGCCGACCCATAAGGAGAAAGCTCCTCAGCTTCTCTCTCCCTCTCGCTCCCTCTGCAGTTTTGCTTGCATTTTTCGTGAAAGTCGCTGCCAACAGCAGCTGCTGTGGCTACTGTTGTTGTTGTTGCTGTTGTAGTTGTTATATAAAATGTATAAAAATCATTTAAGTAGAGTGAAATTTGTAAGTTTTGCACTTTTTTTTTTTTTTTTGCAAACTATTGCAATTATGCATTTGTTTATTACTATTAAAAAGCAAATCTCTGTTAAAACGGTGAAAGGCTGCGCTTTGTACAACAAAGCTTTACAATGAAGCCGCAGCAGAAGAAAAAGATAACAAATATTTTCTGTGTTCTACTTCCAAAATGAAACCATTTTCTGTTTATTTTCATAGAGACTAAAGATTCAGATAAGGGAAATACAGTTGTTGCTCTTATGTAGATGGGATCTTGCTCAATTTTTGACACTTTGTCGGGCCGCATTGCAACATAAACGAAAGTTTACACTAGTTTTGCGTTAATAACGAATAATGACAAAGGGAAAACATATTTCCGTTACGTAAGCATTACAAGCAGCATTGAAATGAGCCGTTGTCAAGCCTGGTCTGGCCTGGCCTGTATTTATTTGTATGGGTCGCACTGTAAGCGCGCAGGCGTGTAGGCGTCAGCTGCGGCTGCGGCTGCGACTGCGAATTTCACCCGACCGCAATGTAACCGAAGCCAGGCGACGTAAAACGAGAGCAAATCGTTGTTAGGCACGAATAACGACGAAACGACGACAGCGCTTTATGTAATCGTCAGCGCAGCAGCAACAACAAAAACGCGCGCCAAGCTTGCCGCGAAAATAACTCGTTTGATGACGTAGCGCACACAGTCAAAGCTCAGCTTACATGCGGCCTGCCCGCTTGCTCTCGCTCTCTCTCTCCCTGTCTCTCTCTCTCTCTTGCTGTGGTTTACGTTCAGTCAGCACGTTGCCCGTTGAGGCGAGCGCGTGGCGCTTGTATTGTATAATAGTAAAAACGCTTGATTATCATTAGTGTACGTCATTGCAAACATCATTAATGTGTTGAGCCATGATATGAAATCAATAAATTAATAAACATTTTGTGCCCAATTTTTTACACTGCACAAGAGTTTGGGGCCAAACTTGGTCTGTCTATAGTTTTTGTTGTTGTTGTTGTTGTTGGCTTGTTTGCATTTTGCCGCTTTTACCATTTCTCTGCACTTTCTAAACAAATTGTGCGGCGACTGCGACGAAGCGAAAGAAACGACGACGACAAGAAATTGGCTTTCATGCGTTTTCACATTTTGTTTTTGTCGTGCTTTCATTTTGTTGTTGTTGCTGTTGTTGTTGCCGGATTTCTACTCGCGCCTCTCCCTCTCACTCCCTCTTTCGCTCTATGAATATCTTTTTATTGGCTTAGAAACTTATTTCGCTGTAGAGATTTGTTCTAAATTCAAAATGTGAAAGAGGCGATGATGCTGGGTGAAATGCGTTAAGCAAAGTGAAAACCAAAAATAATAATAATAATAATAAAAATATTTGTAGCAATGATTTTATTGATTGGAGCAGAGCAGAGCAGAGCAGAGTTCAAGCAACTCGAAGCGAATCACTCAGCCACAGCGCCGCCTTGGCAACATGTTGCTGCTGCAGCAATCGATGTCTGCCGTTGTTAATTAATTTAATTTTTGAAAGTTTTGCAGTCTTTTTTTTTACTTTTAAATAATTTATTAACTACGTACATCTACTTATTTGATATTAAAATGAGAAAGTTACTGGATTTAGCTTTGGCTTTGGAAACGTTTTTCGATTCGAATTCATATTTTTATTTCTGACAAAGGCTTAACAACTTGTTGCTGCAACATGTCACTTGGGAATCGTATTTGGAAAGTGTTGAGTGAAGGGAGGATCAGCAAATGCCATACCACAATTGCATAAGCAGAAGCAAAAGCTCTAGACACATGTTGCTAGCGGTCAGAAGAATGAGTCAAGTCACGTCTGACCCTTGCCGCAGGCGCACTGAAGCAAACTTCCCGTTCCGTTTGCGCAGAGGGCGTGTAAAAAAAAAAACACACACACACACACACAGACTCACACATATAATTAAACCACAATTCAGTCATTTTGCTGTCCATTAACGAAAATCAAAGCGAAGACAATACCCCGATATGCTGCTGAACGCAAATGACTCTGCAAGTCTTTCGTTAAGTAAGAGGGAGAGCGAGAGCGAGAGAGAACACATATTGAACTGAGTGCGAAATATGGGGAGAACAAAAAGCAGGCGCGCATGCAATAGTGGGAGTGCGATTGGGATATATGTATGTATGTGTTTGTGTGTGCTGTCACTCTGCACCGCACCATTTCTCTCTCTCTCTCTCTTGCACTCTTGTGCCATATGAATCACTTGAATAAAGGGAAATATAAATAACAAATCGCTATCGCCTGCCTCAGGGCCTATCGACCGATTTCGCTGGCGCGACAATTCCCAAGGCTAATTAAAAGCAACAAGTGCATAGAAAGCTGAAAAAATTCAATCAGCAGTATTCTCAGACACATGTATATGTGTGTGTGTTTACTTTCCTTACGATTTCGTTTTGCAACACTGGCAGCAGCTGCCTCAATCTTTTGCTCACGCTCAAGTCGCACTAAGGTCAAAACGTTAACCAATTAAAAGTGGGTTACGCCGAGGTTGCGAATCAAACTAGCACACACACACACACACTCACACACAAAGAAGTATATATGTGTCTGTGTTAAAAAGCAAGTCATCGTAATGAACACAGCAAATAATGTTGGTAAATGCACTGACAATTTGTACAAACAAAATATTTTATTTGCAGCTAGTCAAGGATGCGCGCTACGAATTGCCAGTGTTGTACAGTAAGTACAGTAAAAGCACGCTAGAGCGAACAAACAGCCAAGCAGGTGCTTGAAGATGAATATTTTTACAACAAATTTACTTTCGTTAATTTTAACTATGATTTACTATTATATGCAACAATATATTTTATGTTTTATTATTATTATACATATTAATTTAATGGAGTTTTTACTGTAGCTCAACAAAAGTCAATTTTGATTTTAGTAAACAAACATTTGAAATTGAAACTTTGTTCCATTTTTCATTTAATTCTCCCTCCCTCGGGTGTACATATACTTATGCACATGACTGTGTATGGAGTTTATTTACCTTTTATCACAGAAATTTGCAGCGGCGTTACAAAACTCCTTCGAATTGGGGCATTTAACTAATAATACTAGGCACAGTGGAGATTGTTGTTGTTGTTGCTGATTGTTGTTGTTGTTGTGGTTGCTGTGATGATGATGATGGTGATGTTGGTGGTGCTGTTGTTGTTGTTGTTGCTGGAGGTGATGCTGGTTGCTGTGGCTTTGATGTTGCTGTTGTGCAGGATGAGCGCAATTAAAATGCGGCTGCTGCTGGTGCTGATACTGCGATGAGGAGGGAGACGACGAAGAAGAAGAACTGGAGCTATTGCTCGCTGAGGATGAGGCAGAGTTGTGACTGCTGCTGCTGCTGTGTTGGTGATGTTGCTGCTGATTGAGATGCCGACGTATCGATTGATTAATGCGATTCGTAATTGAATTGGTCAAAGCGGAATGATGGCTATGCAGATGATGATGCGGCGACAGCGAGCTGGAGGAGGCGCTGCTGCTGCTGCTGCTGCTGCTACTACTGCAGCTGGCGGTGGATGAAGTGGGTCCAAAGAGGCGGCTGGCAATGATGCTGTTGCTGTTGCTGCTGCTGTTGCTGCTGCCGTTGCCGTTGCCGTTGTAGTGCCTGTTGCCGGCACAGGCGCTGCTGCAATTGTTGCTGGAGGAGGAGGAACTTTGTGCGCGCGTTAAAATGTTTTGTAAGTTGCTGTTGCTGCTGCTGCTGCTCGTGCTGCCACTGCTGTTGCTGTTGTTGTTGTTGCTGCTGTGGTTGTGGTTGTTGCTGAAAGCAGCCTGCAATATGCTGCTGGGTGTTGCCAAATGTTGCGCCAGTGTTGCTGTGCCACTTCTTGTTGCTGCCGCTGCTGCTGCTGCTGCAGTTGCTCCACTTTCGTAATTCAGGTGACCCAAATGTTGTTGCAAAACTGAAGTTGCTGCCGCTTGTTGCTGCGGGTGCTGCTGCTGCTGTTGCTGCTGCTGCGGCGATGGTGGCGACGGCGGTGGCGGTGTCGGCGGCGTTGGCGTTGGCGTACTCACAGCAACAGCGTGTGGGTGTTGCGGCAACGCCGACGTTGACGTTGACGTCGACGTCGATGTCGATGCCTGCGTTGTCGTTAGCGACGATCTGCGCAGTAATACTGGAGGCGTTGATATCAATTGCTGCAAGCGGCTGCAGTTGTTGCTGCTGCTGCTGCTCGCTGCTGGCGTCTCTGCCAACGCACTGCTCAAAGCGCTGGCAGCGGCAACATTTTGCGTTCCACTTTGACAGCAACAATTATCACTTGAAATTTGTTGCTGCTGTTGTTGTTGTTGGTGGTGTTGTTGTTGGTGTTCTTGTTGCTGTTGTTGTTGCTGCTGCTGTTGCTGTTCCAAATTCACATCGACAACAAGATTTTCATTTTGATAGATTTCGTGCAGATTTCGCTTTTTTTTTATTTTTACATACGGCTCGTACATTTTATAATTGAAAATTTGCTCAATTATTATTGTTGTTGTTGTTGTTTTTCCTCTTTTTCTCTTTCTTTTTTTGTTTTGCTTAATTTGCTTAGAAACTTGTTATGTATTCACATTTATTCACACAAAAGCACAAAGCACATGTATCAAAATTAATTATTTAAATTTATCTAATTTTTGGGTTTTTTTTTTTTTTTTCAACCGTTCGCCGTTTGGATTACCTTAAATTTGTTTTCTAATTTAACGAAACTTTATTAATGCATTTGTATTGCAACACTTTTTATTGAAACCCTGTTGTTGTTGTTGCTGTAGCAGCTGCTAATTTGGCCGTCAACTGCTTTTATTTTATTTTACTTTTTTTTCTGTGTTTAAACGCACGCAATTGACAACGAACCACAACCGCTTCGCTTGAAAGTTTGCGGAGAACTGAACTCAGTGTAGCCAACTGAGCAACCGTTCGGGTGACTGCTGTCGACGTCGCTGCCTGCTGCTTGCTGCTCACTGCTCGCTGTTCGATGTTCGCTGCCTGCTGCTGCTGAGTGAGCGGAGCGGGCTGTCCGATTTCAATGCTCGGTGAATTTTTGGTGTCGACGCCGACAGCGCTGCTCGCAGCGTTTCATTTTTCGTTTCGTTTCACTATGTAACAAAATCGACGCTGCAGCAGTACGACGTACTGTGTCGAAATGTACACACACACACACACATATGCGCATACATTTAGACTAGTCAGAGCACACACATAGCTACACCTACACTCTCCACGGTTAGTCAAGTGAGAGGCGTTGGTGGGGCGCTTTGTGTGAGGTCGATTAGCGTATGGGAAAGGAAGCAAAGTCGGCGGCGACACTGAAAAACCACTGAGCGCAACTGCGGAGAGAGTGCGCCAGCTATCGAGCGTCTGAGAGAGCGAGAACGAGAGCTAGCTGAGGGCCAACGGCAGCTGATAATTGTATGTATTCAAGTGTGCGTGTGCGTGCGCGTGTATGCGAGTGAGTGTGTGTGAGGCTGATGACGAGGGCGAGGCGAACGAGGCCATGGCATGATGATGGCTGATGGGACAGCCAGGCCAAGCTGGAGGTCCTTCCAGCAGCAGATAAGCCTTAATCATTTAGTCACAGAACCAGCAGCTCTTCAATTGAACCGCCGCGATGGCCTTGCTGCTGCCCGTTGCCATTGCCGTTGCTGTGACTGCTGCTGCTGTTGTTGCTGTTGCGGCTGGCTTATCGGCGCTTCCTACTTTACATCAAAGTGCGCGACGGCTTCAGCTTCGATTGCACATATCGTTTATGCTCTCTCTTCCCTATGCCGCTCGTATGCTAACTCGCGTGACTTTGCTTCGGGGGTGTATAATGACATTACGTTACGTTATGTTACGTTACGTTACGCTATGGGTATTCACTAAAAGAAGGAGCATATTTTTGCACACCACGTTATTTATTATTATTATTTTTCGACTGTAATTGCAGCTCAAGGGAAATTGAATTTTTAGCCTTAGCTTTCTGCAAGTGTATATATCTATGTATGTATGTATGTGTGTATATATGTATGTATGTACATAGGCATAGATACATACTATGTACACACGTAACTATGTATGTATAAGCCCAGGGGCGTTGTCGGCAACGCATGTCACGTCGTTTGCAGCCGTCGTCGTCTTCTTCTTCGTCTCAGTTTTCGTCTTCGTCTTCAGCCGCTGCCGTTGCCATGGCCCACCCAAATAGAAGCAGCCAGCCGGCTCATCACTTAACTCCACCATTCTCTCTCTCTCCTTCGCTAGCTCGCCGCTCTCTCTTCGCTTCGCTTTGCCCACTCAACACATTCGTTTCATTTATGGCGTGCAAATTAGCATCGGCCGCAGGGGCATCGTGTGTGGTTCGCATGTCCTTTAGCTCGGGCCACACATCAACTACAACGACGACAGCTACTGTAAGTCGGCGTATGTGTATGTGTGTATGCCTTTGTCTCTGTCGCTCTCAGTAGCGCCTGCCAATCTGTTGCCCATTAGTCGGGTCTGGGCATCATTTGAATGTGTGAAAATTTGACAGTTATGCGTCGTTTGCTTTGAAGTTGCAAAGGCCGAAAACTCGAAAGACGAAAGCCGCACAGCGTTATTGCTGTTGAAAGCTGGGCGAGAGTTGCGATTGCGTTGAGTTATCGATAGATGGGCAGGAGGCAGGAAAAGTCTTTAACGATGACGGACTTCGTCTCTGCTGCAGCCCCTGTCTCTGTCTCTGTCTCTGTCTTTGCCACTGAAATTGGCTAATTTCTGCTGTCGAGCAAATTCAATTAAGAAAGCCATTTTGCGCGTTTGTTTTTTCTTTAAGGTTCTTTCAATTAAAACATTTTTTTTTTTTTTTTTCACTTTTGTTTTTTACATCTATACATAAATTAGATTCTCATCAACGTACGAGCCATCACTTCCCACATAGCAAGCAAACGCGCCTTATTGGGCGAGAGCGACTCAAGTTCAGTTTGATTATTCATATATGTACATTTATATGCTATATAATAATATTAGAGGCCATTCCACGTCCATTGGCCTTTGACCACTTCCTTCAATAGCGGAAATAACATAACTGGTTCACCTTTCGATGCGATTTGGTTTTCGTTTTGGTTTGCTGTTCAGCTAGCCCCGCCTCCACCTCTGCCCGGCCCCTTCAATGCCTATCGATTATTAATATCGACTTTCACAAAGGTGAAGAGCTAGCTTACAATTAATCGATTTTCTATAAGCTGTTAATAGAAATTCCCATCGCTCTTTGTATCATGCATATGTGTGTGTGTGTGTGCAAAAGCGCATGCACATGATTTACTTGACACTAATTTCCATAAATAAAACAAAAAGTTCAATAAAAACACAACACCTCCCAGCCCACCCTACTCCCTCCTCCCACTCTCTCTCTCTATCTCTCTATCCACGCTCTGTTAGCGCTTCAATGAATGGATGGCTCTCTGACAATAACCCAATTTTCACTAGCAACAAAGCAAAATACTCACACACACGCATGCACATCTGTGTACGTGTGCGTGTGTGACGACCAAGGCAAGCAGCGACGCTGACATCGACATCGACATCGACAGCGACCGCAACGTCATCTCATTCGAATTTAAATTCACATTCTCATTCTCATTCTCATTCTCATTCTGATTCTCATTCTCATTCGCATTCTCATGGCTCATCGACAGCTTCTTCTTCTTCTTCAATGTTTGACAATATTTAAAAGCTAAACTGAAGTTTGAAGCTTTTGTAGCTGCGACGCGAGCAGTGCGTGGGCAGCGATGCCATCGCCGCTGCCGCCGCCGCCGCCACTACCGAAAGTGTTAATTGATTTTATTGGCTACGAGCGCTGCTTTAACTGCGCTGCTGATCGATGCGTCTTAAAATAAACTCGCACGCATGTGGAACGAGTTGGACAGGCTTCAAATCCACACAGCCCCGCTGAGCGAGTGATAGAGTGGGGGAGGGTGAGAGGGAGCAGACAGACAAATGGAGTTGTAAGCGCATTCAAATACATTCACACATTACGAGAGAGCGCTGCCCAAACGCCGTGGGATAACTTAACTTCCGCACTCGTGCCGAGGAATGGAGTGAAACTTTGAGAGCTATTTTTTTCGCTATTTTTTCTTTTTTCTTTTCGTAATCACTTTGCACACAACAGCAACAAAAAGACCAACAGCAATTGCCGTTTCGGTTGCAACTTTTTACTTTGGGTTTTTTTTTTTTGTGTGTGTGTTCCGTCTCGTCTCGTCTCGTTTCGTTTCTATTAATTTACATTTGAAATTTTTCATAATCTCTTGTGGCTGATCCATGTAACGAAATGAGTGAGATTGGAGCGTGCGCTATTTTCCGCATTTCACACACACACACACACACACACACATTTATATACATATGTGTATGCATATTTGTGTCGATTTGTTGTCGTCATCAATTGACCAAAATTTCGAACTTTCGAACAAAGATTTCGAATTACGATTTTTCGATTTCCATTTACCTTTTAGCATACGCATAAAATTTAGTAATGTTTTTTCTTCTTTTTTCTTTTTCTTTTGTTCATCTGTCACGCGCCCATTGAAACTAGTTCATCGATAATTCATAAAAAGTTTATTTATTATTTTGATTCGATGTTTTTACCTCTTCCTCTTCTCTTCATTTCTTTACTTTATTTTATTTTACTTCATCTTTCCCTGCTGTTGGTGTTTCTTTCTTTCTTATTTTTTTGGTTTTTAGTTTTCGTAACCAGGTTTTAGGCTGACCAAAGTGGGGGAAAAGTGTCGAAAAAATGCGTGTCGACTCTCGACTTGGCCTTGGTTTATTATGGTTTATGCTGCTTTCGTCGATTATACAATAATATCCGACTCGACCCAGTGGAAATAACTCGCTCGCAAACGAGCTCGTCTCTTTCATTGAACACTCTTACGAATGACGGGTATGATAGACTTGACATACATCATATGCTTGGGCACATTTATACAAGGAGACTGCTTAAACCATATCCTGCTCCTATTCTATGACAATTCAATCTTTTCAATAGAATCTATAGAATTTCGTGTTTTGTTTGTCTGACTGCAAAATTTTACAGCTCGAGCTGAAGACAATTTGTCAAAGCGAGTCCTAAGCCAGGTTTTACCACCTGATCTTATCACCCATTTGGCCATCGAAAGGGAACACCCACGAATGGACCGTAAGATGTCAAAACAACAATCGTTAATTTGATTGTCCTCTGGTACAGGTCGCTGGGTGGGCAAAAAGGACATCGAAGGACATTTTATGATTGCTAAAGAAAAGGCAGAAGAAGAAGAAGAAGACAATGCAGCATCCATTCAAAGTCAGTGCAACTAGACAAATGCAATTGCTGAAGGCTTCACCCGCTGGCAGACGCTAACCACAAAGTAGGGTTTCCTTCTCTGCTTCCTCTTCGGCTTCTTCACGTAGGACAATGGCTTCAGGGCTGGTAATAGACTTCCCACGGCGTTTGTTTACGCTCATTAAACGTAAAAAGGTGCCACTGGCAAGGCAGCTGATGCTCTGCCACCTGTAAATGAATTGCGGAGTGTGTGGTCCCCGCATATGGTCTTCTACTTCTTACATACACTGAGAGATATGAGAGAAACTTCTGATTTTAAAATAAGATATGATTCAAAACTAATCGAAAATAGAAAGAATTTCGATTTCGAAACGGATTTGTAATATCGAATTGAGGACTTAGTTATTCATTATGGTATATACTAATTTGAAAATGCTAAGAAAAAATCGGAAACTAGAAATCAACTCATCAAACAATAGAAATAGTTCTATATATTTATTTAAAAACTATTTTATTTATTTATTCTCTGTTTTCCTTTTTCATTTAAAAAGCTTAATATTTGAATTTAGTAATCAATACACATACAAATTTCTTCAAGTGTTTCCCTCTTCTTTTTTCTAACAATTACGACTCAATGGCAAATAATTCAATCTACGCTCTTTTGCTCTTTTGACGACTCCTCGGCCGGCATGATGGATGTGCGAGAGAGCTGGAGCAACATGCAAAGAATACAGACAGACACACACACACACACTCTCGCGCATAGACTTTGTAGTTGTGGCTAGGCTAATTTGAAGAGCGTGCGTGTGTGAGTGTGTGCGAGTGGCTTTGCGTGTGGCCCAGCCGCAGCAGAACAAACGGGCGGGCGGGCGGTCTTGGGCAGGTAGCAGCGAGATGGCGAGATGAGCTGCGGCGTAGGATACGTTTGTGCAGCAGACCGAAAAGGAAACCCCTTCCCAGTTTATAATACATCTTTTTGTTTCTTTAATAATTTAAATAAAGAAAAAAAATTCGAAATGCCACCAAAGTTGTGCGGTTCTTCATATATGTATGTGTGTGTGTGTGTGTGTGTGTGTGTATTTGTGTGGCTGCGTGTGTCAAGCGCAGACGCAGAGCCTAAACAATCACAAGCACACACATACATACATGTGAGCATGCATGTACACATACACGCGCACTCACAGAGTCATGAGAGTCGACCTCGGCCTCGGCGCTGCCAGCAGAGCGATGAGTGGAGGAGCCACACACGAATTTGTGTTTTTCTTCTTCTTCTTTACTTACTTTTCGAACAACAGCGTTGGTGGCCGACGCGCGGCGATGCGATGCGACGCGCCGCTGCCGTTGACGCTAAGCATAAGGAAGAAGAGCAAGAAGAAACAGAAGTTGCGGTAGTAGTAGAATATTTTAAGAGAGCCGACTGCACACTTCATTGGCTTTCTTTTGAAATGCTCCAAACGAATTGAAAGAGTCTAGCAGAGAGAAAGGGTATATTAGAACAATTTGAAGCAATTGCTGGATTATAAGAGCGAGTGAGTGGGGCAAAGTGTAATATGATATAAGAAAGTCACATTCATTTTTATACAGCTTTACGAGTGCAGGGTATTGCTGAGTCGTTAGACCATAACTAGCACACTTTTACCCATTGTTGTGCTCATTTTTATTGCCTTTGCTTTGTCAGGGCTTAATTGTTTTTCGGTTGTCATCGTTTGTTTTGCTCTACCCCCGCCTTCCGCCCCCTCTCTCATTCCACATCCCGTCGCATCCTTAGTTTAATGTGATTTTAATTTCATTTTCTTTGCACACGACCTTT
This sequence comes from Drosophila aldrichi, assembly GCA_035045965.1. Classification (NCBI taxonomy): domain Eukaryota; kingdom Metazoa; phylum Arthropoda; class Insecta; order Diptera; family Drosophilidae; genus Drosophila; species Drosophila aldrichi. Next base: position 828,022 of record JAWNOM010000038.1, read on the forward strand.
GGGTAGGTCATAAAAATAAAACGCCATCTATTGCTTGTTTATGGCTTCTTATCTGCTAATTAGTTGAATATCTAATAGCTACAGGTTGTTCTGGTTAATGTTGAGGCTTAAACATGATTAAGGTGGGACTTAAGAATGTTCTGTAAACGAGTGAGTGTCTAATGGAGTAAGGGGGCTTATTAATCAGATTATAGATCACATGACGTAAGAGAAAAGTGAAGTAATTACGTCTGCTTAGGTAGGTTATTTACGTTATTTATATGTATATGTATGTATATACTATGAACACAACTGTACCTTTATTTAAGTACTTCATTTAATGCACCCAAAAGGTGACAGTTTCATGGTGGGCTCTAAACTTAAAGGTAAACTTTCAAAATGAGCCGCTAATCAGTTAGAGATCGAAATAAGCACACATACATTCATCCATACATACATACATAAATATACGTTTAAACCTCGAAACTGAACAGACAAACAAACGCACAAAGAAACCCAGCGTCAAGGCCCAGTTAAGAGACAACAAACAAACAGACAAACAAAGTTTGGATATTCGAGAGTTGGCCCCAAAAAAACGTGGACCAAATGAAGACAAATTGTTAATAAACATAAATATCTTATAATGCAAGAGTGAAAACTTTGCGCGCTCAAAAAAATAAATTCAAAAGTCGAATTACATCAAAAAGACAGAAAAGGAAAAAACCAACGCAGACAGATGAACATTAAAATAAACACACAAAAATCAGCAGCAGCAGCAGGCGTCTGTTACGTACAAATCGTAACGTAGTTATCACTCTTATACCGACTCTTATACGGTGTGCGTGTGTGTGTGTGTGTACAATTAAGCGAAATTAGGGCGGCCCAAAAGGCGCACGCCAAAAGCGCAACAGTCGAAAACTTATTAAACACCATATATACCCTGTAAGATAGAGTTATGTGTGGGCTATATTGATTTGCTGGAACTGCTATTGAGAATTCAAGTAGCCAGCAGTTAAAGCAAAACAAAAAACAAAAATTATTTCTACGCAATACAAAAAATGTTATAGTACTGTAATTGTACTAAAAGGTATTTTATTAAGTATAACCAAATTTAAATAACATAACTCAACAAGTTAGTAAGTCGTTAATATCAGAACTTCAGATTTTACAGGATATTTGTCAGTCTGCTATTTGTGTATGCGCCTTGTGCTCAATTGCTGAAGTTACAGTTTTTAAAGTTTTTTCTTTGCTTTGCTGTTGAGTGAGCTATGCATACGCACATATGCACATACATATGTGTGTGTGTGTCTGTATGTGCGTGTGTGTAATACGCATACGAAAAAGAAAGCCGCAAAGCGCTGGCAAATTTTAGGAGTTCAATCAGCAGCGCCAACTAAACCAAGACGACGAGTTGCTGTTGTTGTTGCTGCTGTTGCTGTTGCTTCGTTTCGCTTATTACGTCGCCTGCCTGTGCCGGCGAGGCTTGTGGCGCGCAGTCGTGCCCCCTTTTTTTTTTGGCCATGTGACGTTGCCGCCGCCACCGCCGTTGCTGTTGCTGCTGCTGTTGCCGGCGTCGCTGCCGCCGTTAACGCTTGCACAAAAACGTGTCGCGCTTGTTATGTAATCGCTCACAACGAGGCGGCGAGGCACAGTTAGCGACGTCGACAGCGACAGCGACGCCGACTGCTGACGCTGGCTACGGTTTGTCATTTGGCTCTAGACGTTTTCTTTTATTTATTTCTTTATTTATTCATTTTTTGTTGTTGTTCGTGTATGCCAAATTTCGGTGTTGCCAAAAAGCAGTTACCAAAAAATAAAAATATATATATGTCTGTATATACCGTATGCAACTGCAGCAGCAGCAGCCGCAGCCGTGGAAACTGTGGGCGCTGCAATTCGTTTACGTTTGCGTTTGCGTTACTCTCGCTCTGTCTCTCCCTCTCACTCTACGTCTTTCTGCTGCAGCCGCTCTATTGCTGAGCTGCGCTTGTTTATAATTTGCTGCGCTTTTTAAGCGCTTGGCATGAAAAAGAGGTGAAACTAATTTTTTTTTGTGTGTTTGGTATTTGTTGGGAGTGTGTGGCAGCTAGACTTGTTGTTGTTGTTGTTGCTGTTGTTGTTGGTGGTGTGGAAATCCCTCGGTGTGTGTTTATGTAATACATATTTCGTCTTGGATTTTTGTTGTTGCCTAGGCTGCAGCTAGTGGGCGCTGCCATACATACATATGTACATATGCATGTATATGTATATGTATGCATGTGTGTGTATAAATGTCACTCAACTGCAGCTTTGGCTTCCATTGGAAACAATTCCAGTTCAATCCTTAGCAATTAAGCTTACATAGATTGGATTGCACAACGACAACAATTGAAATTAGAAAGGCTGCAAATTTTGTTTCTCCTCTTTTTTATTTTTTTTTTTTGGGAGATCAAAATGAAAACAAAGGCAGAGGCAGCAGCAACAGCGTCTGCTTGTGGCTTTAGTTGTTGTTGGCGTGAAAGGTGAAAGGTGTAGATAATCGGCAATAGCAGCAAAAGCAACAACAACAGCAAAGAGAGTTTGACTCATGTAAGAGCAACGAGTGAAAGAAAGAGAGAGAGAGAGAGAGAGAGAGAGAGCGTGATTGCTGTGCAAGCCTGCGCGCATATGTGTGTGTGTCTTATATGTGAGCTGGTAAAGATTTGTGTGCATGTGTGTGTGTTCAGCTCATGTGAGCGTTGTGCATACTTCACGTGTGTGTGTGTGTGCACAACCCACAAAATCGCGGGTGGTTTCATTTTGTCTTTTGTTTTAATACAAATCTCAACTCGACAAATTTTGCAACTCTCTTTTTTGGGGTGTTACGAATTCAAGTGAAATCGTCCCGTAAAACGTAAAAGGTAAAAAGTGCATGATTTTTTTATTTTTACTCTTTATATTTTTTCATCATGTATTTCTGTGTTGGTATTTTTTTTTGTTTTTGGGTGTTTGTTTTGGATCGCGCATAGTTCCGGCATTGTTTGGATTTGCCCAGCCAGCTGGATATGCAGGCGAGACTTAAATTGATTGGCCAAAACAAAAAACGAAAGGAAATTGAATTTCAAATGGAGTGCCACAGATGAGAGATGAATGAAGTTGGGCAAGGCTAAGAGGGCAGGGCTGGGCACAATGAAAGTAACTGTTGTTGTTGCTGCTTACATTCATTTCCCATATACAGCAATAATTGACAACTGTTCTACCAGTGCATGGCAACTCAAATGTCAACTGTTATACACAGTGGATTTTTCACAAATAGCAAATGTTCTAATAAATGTGCATTAATTAAATGCCAACTGTTATACATGATAAAACTGAGTTTCAGTTGTTTTTAACTTAACTGTTATATGCGCATAATCTAAATGCTATATTCTGCCAACTGTTATAATCTCATATCAATGTATATAAATGCGAACCGATACATTAACAGCTGTGCCAAATGTTATACAGTATATCAAAATGCAAAACTGTTATACACGAGGTAAGGAGATGTTAAGCATAAAATTGAGCTGATATATGTCATATGTTATACACATCATACAGTGTGTTTATAAGGATTCAAAATGCATAGCTTTAAACTGTTATACAAGCAAGCAAAATGTTATACATACAACACCCTCAATAGATAATTCATTGTTGGCAAAGAAAAGCATAAATATGTGATTCGAAGAGTCATGGAACTGATAGTTCCACCCCCCACGCCCCCATCTTTGCGTGTGTGTGCGCCGCCTTTGGCATTGCCATTACCTTTCCAATTCCCCCATTAGGCCCAACAACTGGCAAACAAAATGGAAATGAACTTTGAATTCAAATTTTTTGACTTTGACTTGCGACGGGCATCAAAACGATGGGGACGGGACGGGGGGCTAGCTGGACAAAAAGTGCTCATTGTTTTGCATAAGTTGAATGGAAGAGAAAAGACTTGAAAACATGAAAAAGAAAAAAAGCAGATCACCTTTCGTTTTTCACGCTGCTGAGAAAGTCATTAAGTGAATGAATGCTCCCCCCCCCCCCCATGCCACAAATTAGAGTTCAAATTAAGTGATTATTATTATCTCCTCCAGCGCTCAGACGATGGCCACTCACTTCGACTCCACTCTGGCTGCGACTGCGACTCCGAATTTGATTTTCCATTTTTCACAGCTCTGATTTCGACTTTGCTCCGATATTTCTAGCACAACTCCAATATTACAAAGATTTGACGTGTAGTATTAACTCCGAATAACTCTTCGACTTTGAGCATAGTCCAATGATGCCAATTCCTATTCCAGATCAGTTCCGAATCCGACGACTCCTCCACTTCCAACAAAGAACTCGCTTTAGAGTTAATTTTTGACTCCGATTTTGTTTCCAACAATTTTTCCGATTTCCTTTCAAACTCTCATACTTATAGGAACCACCGACTGGGACTGCAATTCCAGCAATTCCATTCCGAAGTTTGACTCCGAATGCAAATTATACTTGGCTTTCATTCCCGACTTTTGCTTACTGCAAATGAAATACCCATTCCATATTCGACTCCAAATCTTTAGTTGCAACTGGAATACCAGACTAACTCCAAGATCTTGAACTGTTCTACATTTTCTATGGACATACTTTTTGGACACTTTTAAATTGGGATTGCACAATGCAAAGAGTTTCGGAAAAATCATTTTTCACATCAATTGGAAGCAGTTGCAAAAGTTGTTAAGCAAAAGCCCAAAACGACAATTTGCGTTCAACTTTCCACAGACCGACGCTGCGCGTCGTTGCAGTCGACGTCGACAGCGGCGACGGCTGTTATGTCATAGCCAGCAACGACGCGACGTCGCGACACCGGGAGCTGCGATTTCCCTCAAGTGAAACTGTGCAGCAACTTTTTGAAATTTGTTGTATTTGTTGTTGTTGTTGTTGTTTTTGGAAAGCCGCGACGCTTCATGAAGCTGACAGAGCTGCAGAGCGTAGGCCTCAAAACCAACAACAACAACAGGAGCAACAGCTACAACAATAGCAACAACAACAACAATAATAACAATGAAACGAAATCGAAAGTCTGCGCATCCGCAATTAAAACAAAAACTTTTGACCGCGTCTAAAAACGCCCGCAAAACGCGTGTTTTTTTTTTACGTTGTTTCTCTTTGACCTCATTTGTAACGCAGCAGTTTAACAATAGATGGCGCTAATATCAATACGAATAACTGACCAGGCTCAATGAGCCAAAGCGTTTTAAAACGCGCACAAAACGCAGGCGATTTTCCAACTCATGTCCTTTGTTGAAGTACAGAAATCAAACAATAGATGGCGCAACTGATCAACTTGAAAATTTTCTAAATAAATATTTGAATGTTTCATTAGGTTGACTATATGGAAATGACAAATTTCAACATGTGCTTCAACCAGTTTTTCTCTTTTGCGGAAGCTATGATATCATCACCAAATTTTAGGGCATTCAGAAAAAAATATATAAATATATATTGTCAAAAAACTGAATTTTGCAACAGGAATTTTCAACTGGTTTTTTTAGCTTTAACTTCTTTTTTTTTATTAAATTGAATTCTTTTATATATTATTTTCCTTCGCCTGGTGTCGATTTAAATGAATAATTGCAAAAAGGCTCTGTAAATTGGGTCGATCACAACGATCGATCGATCGATGGATGGATCACTTGATCTTATAATTACTCACGTGCAAGATTTGGTATTTACAGCTGTGGAAAGCCTTTAAAGGGTTTCTTTTTTACATACCTGCAAAGAGAGAAGGGAAGAAAAACTTTTTGTTAATTGCATTCGAGCTGAAAGTCTAAAATAACTAAGAGCTAGACAGTGGCAATGACTAACTAGTAGATACCCCGTCAAAAAAATATATTTAAATACACAAATCTAATATAAATCAGTTATACTTATTTTTAGAGAATTTCCAAATGAAATTCAAATCGATATTTATCGATTTTAGGAAAATGTCAAAAAAACATTCTATTCGCGTTGAAATACCCAGCTTTTGTACTTAAGTCAAGATCATTGGGATCACTGTAGGAACAAAGTACAATAGATAGATAGTAAAGAGCAAACGTTGAGCTGATTAGTTCTACATATAGATGCATACAATATGTATTCTTCATCTTCACAAAACCCATATACCCCACTCTAAGCTATTCTCATCGAGTTCAGGCTCAAACACTCAATTTAAGCCCACATAAAAGTTTCATAACACTAAAAAAAAAGAGAAGTCTATTGAAATTGTGTTTAATGCCTTGTAAAAATGTCATAAATTTGTGCAACATTAAAAAAACATTTTTTTTGAAAATCAAAAGAAAAATTGATGTTTCGTACATTAAAAAACTGATAAACGATAAATCGAAATTCAACAGAGCCATAAATATAAACATGACACGAAACAAAGTGAAATTGGAACAAAGTTCGAAATCCATTTCGAAATCTACAACTGGGAAGTTCAACAAAATGTATGTGTATGTGCGTGAGTGTGTGTGCGTGTGTGTGTGTGTTGAGGGTAGCTGTGATATTAATCCAGCCATAAATCAACTGTCACGTCAAAAGTTGACATGGGACACGGCTCTGTTTACTGGGCCTATGACTTTGCTGCTTCTTCTCTTCTTCTTCTTCTTCTTGTTTGTCGCAAACCCCATGTCTTATTTCCAATGCGACAAGCGTAGCTAGCGTTGTCTTGCTGCTAGGGTCAACTCATCTAAAGCCACTCCCCGGTTCAGCCAAGAGACGAGCCGAATCAACGCGCTGCTGGCAATGAGCCAAGTTATGTAGCAGCTTTTGCTGTTGTGTGTGTGTGTGTGTGTGTGTGCGTATAGAAGAAAGACAAATGAGTGTGCCTTAGTCGGGTGTGCATAGCCAGAAGATATGCTAAACTACTTGAAAAGGTTGTGGGAAGTATATAGACATATAGATTCTGGGCATACTTACCATCTAGAATACCTGTGTTTCTAGAGTAGTAAATGTCTGCATTATAGGCATCTATATACCCCATTTGACTTGTCTACTTTACAAAAATCTTCAATTTAGGCTTTAAAGCCCAATTACGAATATCGATAATTATCGATTATCAGAAAAGTGAAGCTATGCACAACTTGAACATGCACATCTATTGGCAGTAAGCCGAGTCCAGCCATTGAACTTTTCGATTCTTCAATAACTGAACTCTAGAAATCGATATTTTTATATCGATAACTAACAATACAGCAAATGTAGTGTGGCATGGCTACTAAATGCTGGACTTTTAGTATATATATTTGACTAGCATATGTATTATAAATGAAAAGTCTCTAATTTCTTTTATGGCTGAGTTTATATAGAGGAATATGGATGGGTAAAGTGCAATAGATCTTCCGATCCTTAGCATCTTCAGTATCTAGTAGCATTAAACATTGCTGTCTGTCTCCTAGTTGATCTATCTATCTATCTCTACCTCTACCTCTCACCATCAATCCCATTCATCTACCATACCAAGCCCTATCTTCCATTTTCCCCATATATATAGCTCTTTTCCATCATATTCAATTGTAAGCACCACCTATAGTTTCTGCTCTTCTTTCACATTCCCATGCCAACCAATATACCCTACGTTACGCCCACTTTCAATGGGTATTCAGCTCAGCTCGAGTTGAAACAATAAATACATTGGCACGCATTTTTATCCATTGCCGCGCCGTAGGCAATGCCCATGTTGATGCTGCTGCCGCTGCCGCTGCCGACGACTCTAACGGCGGCTAGTTTCACGGCCAGCATCCGCTCTCCCCGCCGCCCCCCCTTGCTGCCCCGCCCAAACTGCCCACTTCTTCGGCTTCATAGGCCCCTCTTAATATAGGCATATATTTTGCAGAGCTTGAAGTGAAAAGCCGGCTCGCTTTGCCTTGTCAAGTGCTTTGTTGTTGTTGTTGTTGTTGTTGTAGTTGCTGCTGTTGCTGTTGTCGCTTTGTTTCACACAAATTTGACGGCAATGGCCGCGCAACAACAACAACAACAACAAGTAACAAACAAACAAACAACAATCACAATTTGCGTTTCAAGAGACATTTGGGAGAGGGAGAGGGGGAAAAAAATGTTTTCTGCGCCGCTTGGCAACAATTTGAAGTCAATTAAAGCAGAGACTAAGCCATAGCAGAAGAGTTCACTAAACGAGGTTCGACTGAAGACTTTCTAATAAGCAGAGTTGCTTAGAATATTACTGAACTTAAGTTGAGAAATAAGAAAGAAATATCTACGAAATATTGTCAAGCAAGCAAAAGTATTGAGAATTATCGCTTGAAATAGGTGTAGTTATCGATAACCAATTACATTGTGAGCGCAAATCCTTAGAACTCGATCTATAGTTGTAGTTATCGAAGGCAAATTAACTTACGAGTGAGTTAGTTTATAGAAAATCTTTAGATCTCAATCGATAACTGCAGTTATCGATAAAAACTTGCATTGATATAAAGCTGAAGAGATGTCTATATAAGAAATCTTTCCAAATAATAGAATTCTACTATAGAAAATGTTATCGATAATAATTAAGTTTATCTCTTATCTATATACATATGCATATGAGAGAAGAACTATGATATATATTAGATATATATAAATATGAATTAAAGCTACGCAATAGTTAGGCCTATCGATAACCCAATTGAGTTCAGCAAAGAGAAGGAGAGAGAAAGAGAGAGGCAGCGCGAGCGAGAGCAAAGACTATGAAAGTAGATAGAGCAACGATATCATAAATTGCAAATTGTTAAAGAAAAAAGAAAACGAAATTCGTTTAAAGGAGAAATCATTAAACGAGGGCTCAAGCTAAAGACCAAAGCAAGATATACTCCTACAACAACAACAACAAAGCTCAATTGAGCTCGAGTTATATTTATGACAGTTGCTGTTGCTGTTGTTGTTGCTGTTGTTGCTTGTAGTTTCGCTGCTGTTGCTGCTGCTTTCCCATTTGCATGCGACAATCGCGAAATGCAAATTTGGTGCAACGAAGCGTTTTGCGAGCGTTTAAAGTCGCGCGGGAAAGTCGCAGCAGCAGCTGCAGGCGTGAACTAGCTAAGTTCAATTGAATCACTCAATGGAAATGAACTAAGACGAATTAGTGAATGATTCAAGCAGTAATCTTTTAGTGGTTCAGTGAACTAGCCGTTCCATTGATCATGAACTAGTGAACCAGGTAACTAGTTCAATTATATTGAATTGTTAATCAAATTGAAATGCAGGATGCTTGGCAATTGTGCTTGATTACAGTTCCAATTCCAGCTCCAGTTCCAGTTCCAGTTCCACTGTTGGCACGATCACGAGCGTCACACGCCTCAGCTCCAATTAGGGCAGCTAATGAAGCCCAAAATGTGGAACGCTGGCAATTTGCAGCCGACCTTTGCATGCAACCTTCGTGTTGCCTTAATTTATATGTAAGTGGACGGATGTATCCCGGTATTCCAGCTGAATATACATATGTACATATGTGTGTGTATATGTAATTGCATTAACAGTTGCAGTTGCCGTTCCTGTATTTGTAATGACATCTGTATGACATACGTGTCTGAACTACCCTACCATCATATAGTATATATATTCCATACAGTGGAATTTACATTTATATGTCATTTATCTCTATATGCAAAAGTACATCCCACATATTTTATTTATTCATATGTGAATCAGCTTCCAGTTTATATTTGTATCCATATCTGTATCTATATAGAGTTTAGGATCAGTTTTGGGCCTTGAAATCGGTATCTATGTCTATCTGTATTTACATCTATATAGAGTCTAAGCTCTCTAGCTATCTTTTCATTTGTATCTGCATATAGGTTTCTCTGCTTGATTTTTTATGTATCCGTTCAAGTATTCTACTTGTATTTACTTCTCATCGCTTATCTATATCTCTATGTGTTTCTGAATCACTATTTACAGTTATATCTGTACCTGTATCTCTAACTACAATATATGTCGTATCTGTATATCTGTCTAAGCTAATACATATATCTGTACCCAAATCTCTATCTACAGCATATGTATCTGCATAATATCTTGGCATCTTTTACTGTACCTGCATCTGTATCTGCATTCATATTTCTATCTGCATCTGCATGTTTGACCTACTTCTGGCAGTTGTAAAAATTCAATAATAAAAATGGAAAATTAACTGAGCCAAAGCCAGAGACACAGACAGAGACAGAGACAGAGACAGAGACAGAGAGACAGCCGGCAGCATTGATAAGAGACCCAACAAAAAGCTGAAATTGAATCAAGGCTGCAGCAGTTCGGCACGATTTCTACTTTTAACTGCCCTTCGTTTGTAGCTCAGCTAAAGACACAGACAGACAGTCAGACAGACAGACAGACAAAGAGACAGACAGAGAAACAGTAACAGTAACAGAAACAGAAAGCCAAGAGCCAAGGAGGAGTCTTGCTTGCACCCATTTCCCCATTCGCCCATTTCCCCCTCCATACACGAAACGTGTGTGCCCCCTCCCACCCTACACAACTCTATCCCTGCCCCCATGGAGGGGCGATGCGTGTGCGTACGTGATGCAATCAAAATGTTATTAATAACGCAATAAACTAAAGTAAAGTAACCATCATTTCGACCATTAAAATGCACACATTTTGCGCTACGTGCCGGGCCATAAAAAAAAGAGACAGAAACCAAAAGTGAGCAGAAGAAACCAAATGCAAACCCAAACCGTAACCAAAAACCCCAAATACAACAACAATACGTAAACCTTAAAAAAAAGCAAAGAAGAAGAAGCAGCAGCAGCAGTAGTTGGATAAATGTCATGTTCAAGTTTATGGCTACAGTAGTAACTGCTATAGGCGAACAAAGAAGGAGAGAGAGAGGGAGAAGAGAGAGAGAAGAGAGAGAGAGAAGAGAGGACGAGATATATATATATATATAGAGAGAGAGAGGTAGACAGATAGATAGAAAGAGAGAGGGAGATAGGAAGATAGATAAATAGATAGAGAAAGAGAGAGAGAGAGAGAGACACAGAGTCAGAGACAGAGAGAAGAGAGAGACAAATACAGAGATAGGGAGTTTGGTAGATAGATAGATAGAAAGAGAGAGGAAGATTTTATAGAGAAGGGAGAGAGGGCGAGAGATACATAGAGAGAGAGCGAGAAAGGTGATAGAAAGAGAGATCGAGATGTGGAGATAGAGAGAGAGAGGTTGAGTTATCACAAGGTCTCGCTTGAGTATTCTATTAATTGCAAAGCATTTTAGAACCCATTAAATGAGATTGAAAGGAGTATATTGGACAGCAAAAGACATCAATTTCATTCTCAACCTTAACAAATCCTTTTTTAAATCAAGTGTTGGCTATAGAAATAGATTCTTAGATCCTTTAACTCGTCGTATAAATTTACTCATATAAATTTGTCTAGGAACCAAAAATGTTCCTCGCAATAATCCTACGAATGCTATAAGCGGAGTCGTTATAACCGGTTCATACTGTAGTTCTATTGAACTTATATTAAATCCAGCTGAATAATCTCGGTAGGAACCAGGTCAACTTGACATTCCAGTTGCATGTCTGAGAAGGTATACAAAATACCACAACAATTACAACAACAACAACAACTAAAATCGCGTTGCTCTGAAACCTTGAAAGTTCTTCATCATTTTCATGATTGTTTCAGTGTCTTTTAACTTTTCTCTTATCGCGTGTATTGTACAATATAACAATTTAGTGTTGTAAAGTACCGCAGTAAATTTCCAATTATTTTTACCTTTGCATTGGCAATTTAAGCCTTAATTAATGTTAATAAATTCTTAACATAAAACACATTTTACAGCCCATATTATTTGCAAACATATGCTACATGTGCAGTGTTGCAAAACGCGAGTGCAAAGACAAAGAATACACATATTAAGAATTACTGTCAACTCGCGAATTCCTTAGAATGTGTCACTAAGGTGTTAGCATGAAGCAAAGATATTTCACAATTTGGTTTTACCTGCTCTGCAGTTGCTTCGATGCCCGCTAAGAATGACAGCAAATGCGGGTATATTAGTTTTCATATTTGATATATATGCTCTATACTGAGTATACTACCTCCATGGACATTTCTGTTTATATTTTTAGCGTATTAGGCAGTCAGTATTGCCCATTTGCCAAGTAAACTTGAAAACTGTCGCTATTAACTTCTAGCTGAGCAAATATTGATCTATCTAACGTCTATTTATATATGGAACTAGAATTTGTACCCAGCCCAGGCAAAGTCTCACAGAAACTTTCGTATTCCATCCTCCCTTTTCTTTCGCTTTTTTCTTTGTTTTTGTTTTATTGTTTTAATGAACTCAGTTGGTTTTTTGTTGTTGACCCTGAACCCAGCAGAAGTTTCGGGTTTGCTGAGGGTTTTTTTTTGTATTTTGTTCCTCTCTCTCTCTCTGTTCTTTCTGTTTGCTTGCTATAGAATGTGTGTTTGGTTTGTGCCATGCCCATGAGGACTGACTGACTGACTGACGTCGGACGACGCTGATATGGGCGAGAAGTATTTGAACTCATTTGACTCTCGACGTTTTTTGTTGGCCTTATTGAAATTTGTCATAATTTCGTTGGCTTTAGACGGCATAATTAACGAGCTGCGCGTCTGTCTGTCCCATAATTATGAGCGCTAGAAGCCAACGTACCTATATACATATGTATATATACGTGAATATGAATATACATATATTATGTCTATATGGCTGTCTTAGTATCTGTTTGCCTATCCGTCTCGAGTGTGAACGTTTGGGGCGCATTAAACGTGCGATGAGCTCTCCCAAGGTTTTAGGGCGATTTTGGGCAACGATTTTTGTTTCTTTTGGGTAGCGCCCGAGGCCCGAAGCGGGTTCTTATACTGCCCTGGCCTTGAGAGCGGTGAATTCTTTCTTCTTTTTTTGTTCTCCTCCTCCTCCGCCTCCTCCTCCTTCGCCTTCTTCTTAGAGGGCTACACGAGAGAAGCAATAAAAAAAAAGTTATGCTGGACTTTTAAGTGCCGAAATTTGCATATTTTTTGGCAAGATAATTGTGACAAGATATAGAGAGAAGAAACTATAAAACTAGGGCTAAAAACACTCGATTCCGGTAAAAGCAAAGCGTATAGTGTTTCATTTCCAATTGTGTCATTCAAGATGTTTCAATGTGGGCAAATTTTATAACTTTATTATTTTGTTTCATTGCCAAATGTTTCAAATCTACCTTTTGGTAGATCAACTGTATAATTATGCTGACTTTCCACTCGTAGCGCAAATGAAAATAGCATATTGTGCCATTCCAAGCGTTCCACCAGCAGTGGAACCTTCAATAAATCTAATATCTCTTAGAAATTTTGTCATTTCAATTAAATTTTTAATAAATCTCCATTTAAATACACTTTATGCGCATAATAGGTCACGCTGTGTCATTCCATTCGTTCCGTCTGCAGATTAATAGCTTGCAAATGCACAAGATAAGTTGTAATATCTTGTAAGCGCTTATTAAAGATTGTAAATGACATGGAATCACAGCGATTTAACAGCCTCGTCGCGATTAAGATAGCATCGGGCATTGTTCGTGTTGACTCGAGTTGAGTTGAGAGATGGGATGGATCTTCCTTAAACAAATATCTTCTTCATCTTCTCTTCATCCTCATCTTTTTGCGCTGACAAAAAAGCGACAAGAGAACACGGCGAACACACAGTGAACCAGCCCCCATCAAGTCAAATAAAGTCAATTGAAGTTGCACACAATGGCAGACATACAACAACAACAACAACAACAACACGAAAAAAGTGAAGGCAACAACAACAAAGCGCAAAGATAGTAAGACAGCCGCAGCGAAAAGCAGATCAACATAAAATGAAAATAAATCAAAATGTGAAAAAAAAATAAAAATAAAACATTTTTTTTTTTGCATAAAAAGCAAACCAAGCGGTAGTAAAACAGAAATCACAAAAAAAAAAAACTCGGCCGCTGAGGATGCCAAATGAAACTTTTCACCATTTTGCATAACAATTTGTATCTTTCAGTGGAGCGCGTTAAAGCAATACAACAACAGCAACAACAACAGCGACAACAATAACGACACAAGGGGCCAACTTTTACTCGCTGTTGCTTAACTTTAAATTTGTGTGTGGATAAGAGAGAGAGAGAGAGAGAGAGAGGAGAGGCGAACGAACGAACCAACGGAGGAGGCCATAAAAAAGGGATTGGGATTGAGTGTTGAACTACGGCTTGAGCTGGAGCAGGAGCACAAAAACCACCAACCAGCATTGCATGCCAGATGCAAAACATACTCACACATACATACACTCACAACTGTGGCGTTTGTCTGTGTGCGCACTAAATGTGTGGAAAAGGCGGTGGCTACGAAATTAACTCAAACTGTCGACAGCCCAAAAGAGAACGTCAACGATGACGCTGATGAGCACGAGGACGCGGACGAGGACGAGGACGAAGACGAGGATGAGAGCAAGAACGAGAGCGAGGACGCAGCGTGTAACTAAAACGATGCAGACGATGCACAGCAGGCCATTGTACCCCCCTCTCGCTCCCTCTCACTCCAGCAGCGCACCGACAAAGCTCGTTTCAATTTAAATGCAACTGACATTAAATTTACTACTTTGGCGACTACTGTGCGAGAGAGCGGCAGAATGGCAGAGAACGAAAGAGAGAGAGAGCGCAGAGCAGCAAGTAAAGACGTGACAAAAAGGGGGTTGGTGTCTGTGGTTTTTTTTTAACAGTTGCATATGCGAGAGCAAAGCGTGCGTCTCTGCGTATGTGTGTGTGTGTGTGTGAGTGTGTTGTCTTTTTTTTTTGCCTGCTACTCGAGGCGAAGTTGAAATGGGCGACCACTGCAATCAGCTGCAGGCAGAGCGAGTGGGAGAGGGCGAACGGAGAGTGAGTGGCCTGTGCAGACATTGTTGTCGCTGTCTGGTAAACTAAATTTAATGAACTGGCGCAGCCATAAAGCGAAACTTAACGGCAATGGGCTACAGCATGACTGTAGGAGTAGATAGAGAGTAGCCGAAGGCGCACTGTGAAGGAGCGAGGAGAGCAGCAAGAGCAAGTTGAACGCAAGTGAGCAGCAGGTTTTCAGCAGGCGAAAAAGAGAAGGCGCGACAACAGGCATTGATCTTTTCAATGATTTACAATAAATGTATTATTTATTTTAATATTATTAATTAAATTATAGATATTTTTTATTTTTGATGCATTAATAATATAAATATGATAATATGAACATATATTTCATTTGTCTGTATTTCCTGTTTCGTACAGCAATTTCAATTGCTTTTGTCCCACTGTGCGCTGCTTATGCTCAATGCAAATGTTGTCGAATTGTGCAATAACCAAAGTAAAGCTAAGAAAAAAAAAAAAATTATTTACAAATGCAAATTTTTATAAGCAACAAGAACAAGCCAAGAAGTTAACTCTTATGTTGAAGAAGTTTAAATACCCTATAAAAATATAAATAAAATATTTTGATACAAAAAACTTGCTCTATATTTAAATTTTAATATACACATAATAATATTATATCAATGTATATATTCCATGTTATGCTAAATTTCCTTTTTATTATTATTGGAAAGCTCTTCGCCCATATTTTTCGCTCTCTTAGTCTCATAACTCGATTTTTCTTCAAATGTGGGCGTCATTTTTCCTGAACACAAAGAAAAGCTCACGAAATGTCCCCAGATTTTGGAGATTGTCCCAAAGCAGCTGCAGTTGGGCAATTGAGATAAAAAAAAAAAAAGTTGCCAAGAGACAAGCGACAGGCGACGGGCGACAGCTGTCATTTGTTATTGTCTTGGGGTTAGGGCGTGCGGGGCACGGGACAGGGGGCAGGGGGCGCGGCACCACCCACATGCGACCGTAGCTCTCTTTATATGAGCTATGCAGCATTTAGCGCCAACAGGAAGAGAAAGTAATGCAAGCCAGCTGAAATGGGAATTGGACTTGGAGTTGAAGTTGGAGTTGGAGTTGGGGCTGAACTCACTCTCTCGCTCTCACTTCATAAATTTCAATCTCAAGCAGCAAGGTGTCAAGTTAATGCCAAGCTGAGGACGCCGCAGCAGCAGCAGCAGCAGCAGCAGCAACGGCAGACGCCAATTGAATGACAGTTGCCACCTTGAGCCACGCTGCTGCTGCTGCGACGGCTGCTACTGCTGCTGCAGCTGTTGTTGGCCAATGCCAAGCTGAAGAGCTTTCATTTGCCGCAGTCAGCAGCGCAGTGGACGTCGCTGCCAACGTCACAATTGGCAGCTGCGGCATTTGAGGCTGACTTGAGGCTGCCCGCCTGGCGCTTCAACTCTTTGAAAGCAAATTTCATTTCTTCATTTGATTTCGTTTCGTTTCGTATCGTATCGTATCGTTTCGCCTCTTGCTGCAGTACTTTCATTACTTTCATTTGGAGTGAAAGATACTCACGTTGACTTAAGCTTAAGCGTGCGGTTGGCCCAGCATGCGACCATACCCCCTCTACACCCCGCCCATCTCTTTCGCTCACCCCTCCTCTCTTCTCTCGCCTCTCGCCTGTGTTTCGCCGTTTTCATTTCGTTTTTTGTCAGTGAAAAGGACCAATTTCAATTTGTTTAACGACTCAACGACGGCTTTCCAATAGCCACGAAAATATATTGTGGCTAATTATATACACTAGTGTTAGTATGTGTGTGTCGGTTATAGTTACCATACACTCCACACACTCACACACACATGCACAGGCAGACACAAACAGGAAGTGGCAGCTACTTTTACTCGTATTTAAAACACGTTAACAGCATTGCCCATTTGCTTTTAGGCCTAATTGGATGAAATTTATGGGAATATTTTAAATTTTATATTATTTTTTATAAGAAATGAGTAAAATACAAAAATTAATAATAGTAAAATTATAAAAAATATTGTAAAAAAGATATATGTATATAATAATATTTACAAAAATAAAAATAATAAAAATAAAAAATAAATAAATAAAAAAAATAAAATAAAAATAAATAAATAAATAAAAAATAAATTAAAAATTAAAAAAAAAATAATAATAAAAATTGTTATATATTTTAAAAATAAAAGAAAATAAATACAATTAATATTAAAGTTTGTGTTCTGTAAAAAAAAAACATATTCTTTATTTAATTATAAATATAATAGAACATTATTTAATAGAGAGGTCTCTAAAGGTCTCGCATAGTCGAACGGCACAGACTAAAGGCAACTTTTTGAAATTCGACTTCTAAACCAGATAGGCCACACCCCCAAATGTTTGTAACTGAGAGAACCTACGATTAAATTTCCAGACATTAGTTTCCATAGTATTCCATTTGCATGGTGTTTATGCAATGATTACGCGGAACCAATCAACTCTCTTCAAGTCGGCGAACGCGTTTTAAAATGTGTCATCAAAATCTCCAAAGCCAAGTGGGTGCTACATTTCATCAGCTTTCAGCTAAACTACTCTGAGCCCTCTTCAACTCTCGAGTACCCCTTACCCCTTCCCACTCCCACGCCCACTCAGCCGCTTGACTAGCCCCCCACCCCCATCGTTGGCGCCCTCGCTCCATTAGCCTGTGCACTTTCTAAGGCCACTATCAAATTTCACAGCCGAAAACAAATAAAAGTGAGTGTTAAATTCTTGGCCTAAAGACAAGCAGCAGCAGCAGGCGCCGCAGAAGCTGAAGAATTTTGGTGAAAGCTGCCGATTAGCTGCCATAATTTTCACGCTTTTCCGGCTAAGAGAGAGAGAGAGAGAGAGAGATAAACAAACAAACAATTTACAGAACTGATTTACTATGCAAATTAAAAGCCAACCAACTTGGGAGATCACCAAGCTGACGAAGAAGAAGAAGATGAAGATGAAGGAAAAACCTTTTGTGATATGATTAACTGTAATTAGTCAGAAAAAGGGGGCGGAGCAGTGTGGGGCATAATGACGAAGACGAACGAGATCAAAATGTGCAGATAGCCAAAGAAGAAGAAGAAGAAGAGACAGACGAGGGAGATAAAACATCAGCAGCAGAAGCAGAAGCCCAAACGAGCAGGCAAATGCGATATAATAGAAGCGATTAACAACAATAAAATGTAAAAAATACAGAAAAATTAAAATAAAACTGAAAACTGAAAAATAAAAGAAACAGATGATGACGAGCATGTCAGCTAATAGTACGTATGAGTAGAGCTGTATCGACTGCAAAATACCCTTTGATTACTAAAATATGAAAATATAGAGAATGAAAAATGAGAAAGCGAAAGAGGCTAAAGTTAAAAAGACCTAAGATAAGAATAGAGAGAATGATAGAGAGGGAAAAACTGAGACACAGAGATATGGAACATAAAAATGTTAGTAAGAATCAAAGAGGGATAAAGTAAGATAGGGAATGAGAAAGAGATATATAAAATAAGACGATGTGAAAGGAGACAGAAAAACGAAAGATTAGAAGGGGTGAGAGACAGAGAGAGAGAGAGGGAGAGGGAAATCAGGAGAAGAAGAGAGAGAGAGAGAGAGAGAGGGATAGGGAAATCAGGAGAAGAAGAGAGAGATTGAGAGATAATCATCAGAAATCAATAGTAAGAGAGACAGATAGAGATCAACTTCCATAAAATGT
This sequence comes from Drosophila aldrichi, assembly GCA_035045965.1. Classification (NCBI taxonomy): domain Eukaryota; kingdom Metazoa; phylum Arthropoda; class Insecta; order Diptera; family Drosophilidae; genus Drosophila; species Drosophila aldrichi. The sequence goes on from JAWNOM010000038.1 coordinate 846,554, forward strand.
AGAGTTGCTTTATAGTAGATGTTCAAGTGATAGCTATAAGGAATATCTGTACAAGAATTTCTTTGAAGCAGCTAGCAGAAAGCTGAAGAGCCAAAAAGTCTCACTGCCCAGATCTCACATATTGCAAGACAAAACAATGATACCCCACGAAAGCGTAGTGTGCAAGTGCAAACGAGAGAGGTAGGACAGAGAAGGGTGAGGGCGACGGCGAGGTAGAGGGCGAGGGCATTAGGTAGCTGCTGCCAGATACAGATACATAGACAGATGCGGATAGAAACCGCAACAGCAAAGCAGCCATAGCAGAGCATATGTAGTTATTGCTCTTGAGATACATTTTTGGACACGAAGCGGAAACACGGCCGACCACAAACAGAAGAAACGAAACAGAAGACGAAGAAGAGGCAGAAGCAGATATACAACAAAAGAATGAAGGCGAACAGACAAGACCAACGGAGGGAGGGACGGACAGACAGAGCAAGTTAACTCTTTGGCTACATAATAAATATTTAATGCGAAGATCTACAGATGTCGAGACAGAGATACAGAGAGAGAGAGAGAGAAAGATGAGAGCAGCATTTGCTTGCTATCTTAAAGATACAAATTACAAGAGGTAGACATTGAGATTGAGGCCTAAGCGAACATTATCATTGTTGTTGTTGTTGTTGTTGTCGAGTGGAGGGCAATAAATAAACACACGCACACATACATATACAGAAGCAGCAGCAGTCGGCAGCAGCAGTCGGCAGTCAGCATGAAAATGATTAAAAGTGCTTCTTAAAGAGCATGTCTGGTCGAGTGTAAGTGGAGGAAGCAGTGGCAGTCGAAGGTAGACGGCCTCATGGTCAACGGGGCGGTGCCAGCCGGGTCGCTCTCTGGCAGCGAAACGAATTGGAATTGAAACAAACGAGGCTACCCTTGAGCATTCAAGCAGGCAGCCAGCCAGCAGCCAGGCGACGGCGACGACGACGACGACGACGACGACGACTCAACGAGCCAACAGCAGGCAACTTATGCAAAGCACATGCCTTGAAAACAACGACACCAGCAGCAAAGTGTCCTTGTGGATAGTGGGTAGCACTGCAGATACCCTGTAAATATAGTAAGTGTTACTTCGAAACCCAAATTTTGATGAGAAATGACAAAAGCTTACTGGTAACCAAGTTTCATAACTCAGGAAGTGTTTGCCTGAAATCGATATATATCGATTATGTGTAAATTGACTATTGGGTATAATAATAAAAGTAAATTAAATAAAATTCTATTAACTCTATGAAAATGCTTTAGGAATATGATTTGAGAGCACTTGCTGCCTATCGATATTTATCGATTTTAAGAAATGCACCTGAGTCGGACATTAAAAATAGAAATTAAAGTATTTTTTTATTATTTATATGTCTAACTCTTAAGTAAAAATTCTCCGATTAATATAAAATTTAACTTTTTGTTAATTATCGATATGAGGAAATGCAAAATGGAGAAACGATGAAGCTTTATTATTTCGTTTGGATCACAGAGGCAACTATAGCTGCTCTTTAGCTGCACAATCTTCTACGAATCGTATATACCCTTCCTGCTTCCAGTGCTTTGTAGGGTATTTGTAAAGAAAAGCAGCCGCTGCTTTATCGGCTGTCATCATTTTTGTCACGCACATTGCCTTTTGAAGGCTGCTCCTGGCATTTATTTTATTTTGCTGCGCTTGTCGTCTTCGATTCAATTTGCAGCGAAACCAAATGGAATGGAACACAACAAGTATTGACTTGTAGAGATCGCAAATGAAATTAAGCTAAATATATTCAATTATGTAATTTAATCAAATGAATTTGTAGTGAAACATAATGGAATGAAACAGCAGATTGAATATGGAAATCGATACAAGACATCATTAAGTTGAGGAATGGAACGCCAGATAGGCGTACCTTGAAATATTGATTTCTCGCTCTCAGTGAGACAAACTGGAATGGAACACACGAGGCAACGTCCCATAAATCATTATTATTACCTCGAGGAGCTGTTCTCATGCCTTAAACGCATTGTTCGTGTTGAAATTCGAATCGAGTCAAGTCGAGTCGTCTTCGGCTCAGTCAGTCTCTTCTCCACATTTCCCCCCCTTTGCCTGCTCTACTTGAATTATAACCCAGTTTCCAGTTTTCAGTTTTACTTTTCTCTCAACAGATTTTCGCTTTGGCCTCTGCTGCTTTTATATATATATATATATATATATATATATATATATTTTTTTTTTTTTTTGGTTTATTTCAATGAGCAATGCTCATTGTCAGATAATTATCAAGCAATGTGAGTGTATATAAGTATGAATTGTCTGTATGTATGTTTCATTTATTTATGTAAAGCCCTGACCTGAAAGGCCAGTTTATTTGCTTTGCTATGGGCTATATGTGATACACATACACATACACATATACATACATACATATATCTGTCTATATGTATATTTATACATTACGCTATATTTATGGGCATGGGCAAACATGCAAAGCATTTTAGACCATATAAATCGATATTGGACAATGACAATTACTGATAATGGGTCGTCGCTAGCTCAGCTATCGCTTATAATTATCATTAATGCGCGCACACATACAGGCAGACACACAAACACACCCCCACATGTCAAAGGCCACACCTTGGTGAACTCAACTTCCTTTGCTGTAATACTCCAAATTCTGATGACCCTGAAAATACAAATGATATAAACGATGTACATACATACAAACCATATGCATACATGCATACATTTATAGAGTATGCATATGTATATACGATACAATGTACATACGTACATACGAGGTACATATATTCATACGATATAGACATATACGATATTCGCATATAGAGCAGATATATATATACGATATACATATATACAAGTGCATGTAAACAATGTAAATCCTACATATAATAAGCAAATATACGATATAGGCACGCATACGATATACATATATAAATATGCATATTCAATATAATAAATTATATACGATAGCAACATATACGATATTCATAAACATTCATACGATATACATATACAAATATGCATATTCTATATAGTCAATTATATACGATATACATAGTAAATACGATATTCAATATAGTTATGTACGATATACATTATATATACGATAATCACATATTAATATGATAGGATATTGTTATGATACAATATGAGTCATACACATATGTATATACGATATAGACACAAATGCAATATATATAGAAACGATATTGATGCACACATAAACACGATATGAATATATACACAATATACAACACACATACATATGTACATATATACAAACTATATAAGATATACAAAGTATATACGATATATATACATACGATATAAATAAATATATACATACGATATATATGTACATATCTCTACAATATGTAAGTAATGTAAGGGCAACAACAGCGACGGAAAATTGGTTGTTGTTGTTGTTGTTGTTGTTGACCCTCAGACAGTAGACTCATTCAAGGATACGCTGCCGTCGTCGACGTCGCAGCTGACTTCGCTGACTACGCAGCAAAGGTTAAAGGTACCAACAACAACAACAACAACAACAACAACAATGCGATTTGCTGCCACAAGGTTATAATGAAGCGCGGTCAGCCTGTTGGGCTAAGCAGAACAAACAGGCAACCAGACGATGATAAAACAACAGAAAGTGCTCTAGGCGGATGAGCACGACTGGCAAATACCCCTTGCCAGAAGCATTCTAAACATCTATTCGATATATCTACGTATGCATATATACATACATATGTCTCTTCCTTTCTTATCCTCTGTCACGCCCTTTTCCCTCTTTTTACATGCATTGGCAAGACATCAATATACCCCTTCTGGAACTAATGAGTCCGTGGTAGCGCGTAAATTACAAGCCACAATAACGAGAGACAGCAAAAAGCTCTAGCCGAAAGCCAGGGAGTCGTTGGGGTCGGGGAGGGCGGCCAATTGGGCTAAGTGCATTGGGGCCGGGCTAGCAACAAGCGGCGAGCCAAGCTAATGAAAATATTTAATAATAGCAATAATCGTCAAATAGAGCCACAATTTATACAAGGCAATGAAACGAAACGGAATGAAACAATAAATAGTATAAACGATGGCCAGCCCAAGGGTGGGGGTCTGAGCTATGCCGGCCCTGGCCATAGGTAAATTACTATATCAACCTATTACAGTGGAAGAGGGTGAGAGATAAGCTAGCAAAAATAGAGATAGACAGGAGAAGAGGGGGAGATAGAGATATTCAGAAAGAGGGCGACACAAAGAGAAGTTTAATAGGCCAGAATGCTTTAAAGAATCTTGTAAGATCTTTAAAAGTCAGGATCTGAAAAGTTAGGTAAGGAAGAAGAGGAAGTAAACTTTCTATTTCCGAGTGATTCTATTTCCAAACCGTCAACTTGCTGCAGAGGTATCTCATCTTGATAGCAAATAATTAGTATTACCTCACAATTTAAACCACTTGAGTGCGAATCGAATATTTCGAAAGGAAACAAATCTAAAAGTACTTATCATGTAGATGCCAGTAAATAGATATGCCAGCTAAGGCCATAAAAATCTCAAGATGTTTGATCTTTGGAATTCATTTCATTTTACACAATTTTCGAAAACTAAATGTAAATCACGTTTCGCTGCTCCAACATCTGTCTAGAAATACTCAAGTTCTTTGAATTCAAGGTTATATATGTAATTATTGATATACGAACTGATATTGTATTAGAGAATATTCCAAGTCTAAGGGCTTTGTAAACAAAAGTGAGGAACAAACTAAAATTGAACGAAAAATAATGAAATTGATTTCCCCATCTATATGCTCATGCAAATTTGAATTCCTTTCCTTAATCTCCTCAAATATGATCAATGTTCATTTGAAACAATAAATATTTAGTTATCAAGGCTATTCGCATTCTCCATGAGCATAAATATATTCTCATGAACCAATTGAGAGGTACGGAAATCTCAAGGATTCGTTAGTTTAATAGATTTTATTTATTTTTATTACCTCTAGCTCCTACGACTCCCTCTGCCCTACTTCTCTCCCCTTCCCAGCAACAGCAACAAGCAGAGATTTTTTTTTTTTTTTTTGAGTGGAATAGAATTTGGGTCAAGTTTCAGTTTTATTGCCCTCGAGCGCCTAGGCAAAAGAGGGGCAGCTGTGCTCCCTACACACGAGTGTGTATGTATGTATATATATATCTGATTAAATCATAAAATATGCAAATATATATATATATACACACATAGTATATCTGGACAACAGGAAGCGTTGCGCGTGGGTGTTGCGCTCTGGAGACACGTCAAGCTAAGTTTTTGAGTTGCCTAAAAAGCGGAAACTGGGTCAAAGTAAGCAACAACAATATGTGGATAGAGGGGCGGGCGGAAGAGGAATTCCAACAATGCTGTCATTGGACACAAGTCTCGAACCAAATGCCAAATCACATGGCGTATGCGTAATATGCGAAATTTCTTTGAAACGCAGCTGCTGCTGCGGCCGTCGCTGCTGTTGCTGCTGCCCAAAAGGTCAAGCTGACGCTGCCGCTGCTGCTGCCGCTTACGTTAGCGTCAATCATTCGCAGCGGCACTGACGGCAACATTGAGAGAAACAAAGGAGAGCGAGAGAGACTCGCTCGCTCGCCCTCTCTCTCTCTCTCTCTCTCTCTCTCTGAGTGAGCCGAGTGCGGGGCAATTAGCGCGCAATTGACCTACATTGAGGCAGCATGGCAGCATTAATGGTGTCAATAGTAAACGAGACTGACGACGCGTCGACGTCGCAGCGTTCACGTTGACTGCGACGCAGCAGCGACAACCGAGAAACTAACAGCATTTTTGAATGTTGAATGTTTATGCAAGGCTTTGGTCACCGGGGCGGGCAGGGGAGCAGGGGAGCAGGGCAAAGGGTCAGCATTCCAAGTGCAACAGCTTCACATGAGACACAGGCTAGCGATGCATTGCATCACATCTGCGTGCCAAAACAGCAAACATCATGGATGCATTCATATTACATATGGTATAGGAGTGGACAAAATTTCACAGAAGAGAAAGAGAAAGACAACAGCAAGGCAGAATGTAAAAGAGATAGGGTAGGTAAATAGAATGTTCAGCTGAAGAGGGAGAGAGAGGGAGATAGGCATCTTGATGGAGAACGAGAGAGAAATCTTAATAGAGAGAGAAAGAAATCTTGGGAAAGAAATAGAGAGATGCAGATCTTGAAGCAAAGGAATCTTAAAAGAGAAAGAAAGGTCTTGAAAGAGAGATAAAGAGAAGAGGCAAGCCAATTGCTTTACTGCTTTGCTTTCAGCATATCGCTCTTCCTCTTCCTTCGAAACAAAGAAATTTGACTTGCTCATAGGATGGGGATAACTAAAGAAACAACGAAAGGGAGGGAGAGAGAGGAGGGAAGAGAGAGAGAGGGAGAAAGAGAGAGAACATGATCTAAAGATCTTTCCTTCCATTTCCCAATAAAGCTACTCTCTCCACACCTCCCCCTCTCTCATCAACCAATGCTATGCCTCCCATTCTCTCATCTTTTCTTTCACCTCTTTCTCAAAGTGCATGACAAATTACCCTGTGCCCCATTACCAGCTGCGGGAGGTGTGAAAATTACAAATGCTTTGGTCAAACAATGACGCGCTCTATGCATACGATTTGAATGACAGACAATTGCCAAGCAATCGACCACGCCTCCCTCGCACGACCGCCTCCACCCGCCTGCTTCGGCAGCTGAAGAGCAGGCCGAGCAGCCAGCTGCGTAGAGGCAGCAACAGCAACAGCAGCAGCAGCAGCAGCATGTAAGTTGTATACGATAAATGAGAAATGAGGTTACCTACTTTTTAAGAAGGTCAATACAACCCAAAACAAACGAGCGTGGCAACGTAACGCAACGCAACGGGCAGAGCAGCGCTGAGCAGAGCAGCGCGCCAAACGTAACGCTGACGTTGTCGTACAAGCTCCCAACTCACAAACACACACACACACACACACACACACACACACATACACACGCGCGAGCCTCTGCCGTTAAGTTTAAATAAGTGTCAGCCGTTTTGCTCAGCAAAGCTCAGTGACCATGTGAGCAGCAAGCAGCGAGCGGCGAGCAGTGAGCAGCGACGTCAGCAGACCCCGCAAACATATTACAGCAAACGTTTTCAATGAAAACAAAAGTAGTACACGCTGCTTGCGCTGACGTTGACGCTGACGCTGGCGTTGACGTCGATGGCGCACAGCTGTAAGTTGCCACCTGGTGACGAATTCGCCGCCAAGATTTTGTGGCCGCATGGAGGGCAACTGAGCTGTCGCTGTCGCCGTTGACGTTGCGTCGCCTCGACTTTAGCGTTGGCGTTGGCGTTGCCGAGGGCGCGGCTGATGCGAACGCTTGTAACGAGGCTAAGCGAGCGCAGCAGCAACAATTTATATGTATGTATGTATGTATGGCAACACCAACGCCAACGCCAACGCCAACGTCTCTGTCGACGTCGCAGTTGCTTGCATTTTTGTCGTTGCCGCTGCCGCTGCGTTTGTCGCGCTGTCTGCTTTTAGCCTCCACCTCCTTTTGCGCTATGCATTGTTTTACAGTATTATTGTATTTTACATTTGTTGTCATTGTTGTTGTTGTTGTTTGACCGTTTTGAAGCTGCTTGCATTTAAATTAATGTTTCAACTTTGCTGTTGTTGCCTCTTGACTAAGTTCTAACTGTAATTGTGTTTGCGCTTAATGCCTTTGAGCATATTTATGTATAACTTTGTATAAATGTGTGTTTGCGTGTGTGGGTGTGTGCAATTGTGTAGAGCAAGAGAGAGGTCAAATACCCAATCACTAAACACGCTTTGGGGTTGGGCGCCGCAACGCGTACGTAATTCCCTTCAGCTATCTATGTATGTTATTATTGCGATATGATAACTACCGTTATTTTTAGCTTTACACATCAGATACCCTACAAGTTCTGAGAACATGTCAATAGGTGACAGCTGAAGCAACCTTGGACAATAAACACACACGCACTGAGAGGTATCGTAGCGATAAGTGGAATACACACATTTAGTTCACATTGCCCTGAAAACGAACTGATATATGATGAATCGCGTTGTACCTTTAGATAATAGCGCCATTTTATTGATTGGGGTATAAAAATGAAATTTTTTGATTTCTAAGAACTACTTATATGTATGATGTAGAATTATGAAACGCACATAATATAGAGAAGAGATTGACCCATTTTAAGTTTAGATTATAGATAAACAGATATACACGTGTGTCTGTGTGTGTATGTGTGTGCGTGTTTGTACATTGTTCACTTGAATCTCATTGAAAATTATCAAAGGCAAATTACGCAAAAACCGTAGAGCAAAACGACCTTATCGTATAAATTAACTTTATGTGTACCAACAACAACAACAACAACAACAACAACAATAAATAACAAAACGCGCATTTGTAACCTATGATTACAGCAGAGAGCTGAACACGTGCTGTTGTATTTATCTATCTAAATATTTGTCTATGAGCGTGTGCGTGTGTGTGTGTGTGTGTGTGCTGATGTTCGCTCAAGTATGTTTGCCTACACGTAATTACAGAAACCTTAGCAGAATTACAAAAGCTTGCTCACTTCCTAGTGCACACACGCAAACGCACACACACGTGCACTCACACGCACACAGGCGCATATGAAGAACGAGAGAATCGAAATTATCAACAGCAGCAGCAGCAGCAGTAAAAACAACAACAGTGATTGGTTTGCCTCTTAAAGCACTCACACACGCACACATACTCGTCGCACTCTTTCGGCCGATGTCGACATCGTATGTGTGGCGCCATCCTTCTCACACCTCTTGCACACTGCGCCCCCTTGCACTCACACCCACAGCTAATGGCATCGCATCAAAAGCTATCGTATATAAAAACGGCACAACACGAGCCTTGTGCACATCACTCACACAATTTCGCTCGCTCACTCACTCTCTTCCGTATGTTCGCTCGCTTGCTCTCCTGCTGCTGCTGTTGCTGCTGCTGTCTACTTTCTCTCTATAAATAGTTGAAATCGAGTTCCAGCTACAAATTCAATGCAAATACACAACGAAAAGCGTGAAAGTGACGCAGTTTAAGCAAAACACACTACGTCGGGTCACCGTTCACCTTGAAGCCAGGAGAGAGTCGCATTTTGTCCCTAGGAAAGTCTAACCTCGATCTCCATGCCTCGCTCTCTCTCTCTCTCTGTCTCTCTTTAAGCATCGTTTGTCCCTAGGCAAATTGTAATCCATATTTCGTTTGTTTGTTTACATGTGTATCGATCGCACTCTCTCTCTCTCTCTCTCTCCCTCTCTGCCTCTTGCCATTAGACATGGCAAAGGTTGCAATTACAATTACAATTGTTGCATTGAATTTTCATGGCAAGGAAATTTCATTTTATTCCATTTTATGATAACGATCAGCTATAGCTGCTGCCGGGGTCACTTGTATTTAGATATTTAGCTGTCATATGTGATTGTAATTGTAGTTGTAATTATTATTGTTGATGTTGTTGTTGGTGCGCTTAAGCATAACGGTAATCATGTCTAAGCACGACATTGCCCATGAATTCGAATATATACAATATAAATGTTTATGTGTAGGATTATAAATGTATTTGTAAGTATTCGTGTGCATATGTGAGGCTATGTGATTGCATATGTGTTTGAAAATATACATGTATGTATACTTTTATATACGTGAACTTACTAGTTCTATTTATTTATTTGCTTGATCTATTACTATATTCCATATATTTTTTCTTCAAACTGAGAGTTCTAATTGGCATTTGAGTCTTTCCATTAAATAGAGCGCTTACCTTACCTTACAGCTATTCTTACTAATTATATTATCATTATTAAAGCCACTCTGACACTTTGCTTACCTGGCTAAGGCCATTCTAACATGAGAAAGCCCTCCGAGAGGCAACGCAATTGCATCCACTTTGAAAGATTTTTCTTAACACAGCACGAAAAACCAAAAAACAAGTGATTTTTGTTATTCAATTGATTTATTTATAAATTTTGTAGTTCACTGCACTTGAATGTTGTTCTTGTGGTGAATAATATATGTATATACAATGTGGAATTTTTCAAAATTCTGAAATTCTTTTTCAATTTGCTGCCAAATTTTCGTTTCTAGTTTTCAATTTTAGTTTTGGGTTACTTGATAGACAAGGATAGCGAGAAAGAGATAGAGATAGCTCAAACTTAACGCCTTAAAGTACGCTTTGGTTTTAGTCGGAAAAGCTGCGACAATAACAACAACAACGTATAGCTCCACAGATCATCATCCAGCTAAAAGACACACACACACACTCACATACACATATCAAACATTTATCACATTCAATTCAGGGTGTACGTGTGTCACCACATTTATGGCCAAGTTGATACGCCCGTCTACGTGATATTTGTGCGTGAAATTGTCGAAGAGCGCAACAAAGCACAAAAAAAAAGCCATAGCCAAAGCCAAAGTAGCAAAAAACAACACACACACATACATATGCACTCGCACATAAAAGAAGGGTGAAGAAACCAGCAAACAGTGTTCAATGCCATCGACCAAAAGCAAAAAAAAAGCAAAAACAACAACAACAACAAGCAGATGATTCGAAACGACAAAAAAAATAGCCAGTCAACTTATCAGCATTGCCTGATAAGCAACGAAATTAAACAAAGGCAAGCAACTGACAACGGCAACGGTAAAGGCAACGGCAACATCAAGAACTCAAACTGCAAAAACAACAAAAATAACAGCAACAATAAAAGCAATAGCAATGCCAGTGGCATTTGCTGACGCTGCTATGTCCATTTGCACATGGCCCGGCAAAAGGATTGATAAAAGCAAAAGCAGAAATAGCTAAAGAAAATTCCGTTAGCTTTAACACATAGTATGCATATGCCGCATACTGCATGCCCTTGTATACAATATACATACATACGTATGTATATTTACATGCATAACTATGCATAAATTTATTTTCTAACTCAATTTACAAATAATACTTCCTATACAAGCTCTTTATAAACCTGTCCGTTAAAGAACTCTCAACACTTTACACAGTCGATCATAGAATGCTCAAGTCTTCAGTTGAAGGGTATTAGAAGAGAATCAATAACTGTGCACCGGACACAGGCGAGGTCAGCATTGACACCCAGGCAACCAGAGATGAGCAAGAACCCAAATGGCAAAGGAAGCGAGAGCAGAGAATGCTTCAGTGGAACGTTTCGTGGGCATCTTTGCATGGGAATTTGGATAAATTCATAGGTGCACAGTGCACGTATTAAGAGCAAACCAAATGACTGTGTAGAGTAATCACATCAACAGCGACAACAACAACTATAACGACCAACGTTGAGAGAGAGAGGGAGAGAAAAAACTACTAACTAAATTCCATTCCACAGTCGTGAGAGTACACAAGGTTCTTCCTATATCAGTCGATTTGATTTTAATGTCTGTGTGTGTGTATACATATGTATGTATATACTACACATATGTGTAGCTCGTGTGTACGAGAGTATACAAAAATAAAAATACAAGCAAAAGCTAAAAGCTAAAGCACACAGCAAAGCCAAAAGCATGCGCAGAAATAAAAAGCTTGCGTTTACTTTGCACTGAAGCCCAAGCGCTCACTCGCTCGCTCGCATAGCCACCCGCTCACTCAGAGTCACACTCTCGCTCCCACTCGCTCATTCACTCACTCGCTCTCTCTGAATGAGGCAAAACCTGCACCGGTGAGGGTCGTTTGATAGCAGTAAATAGCGGTGGGTGTTTGTCTGTTTGACTATTGAGCGCGCGCCGAGCGTATGACCTCAGCGGGAGAGCATGCAAAGTGGCAGAGCGCAAGCGAGCAAAGTAGTGAGTGCGTAAGTGAGAGCGCAGCTGAGCCTGTTAAGTGTGTGCTCATTTATAAACAATAAACAAAATAGTGGCGCACATGTTTTTAATTGAATTTTACTTTTGTGTATGGCCAGCAAGGCGAAATCAAAACATATGTTATATGTGCGAGCGAGACGAATAGAATTATAAAAATATTGAAGCGAATATATACATACACATGTATATACATACATCTACATATATATTGGCTGAGGGAGAGCAAGCAAGAGGGCACGCTCGAGAATTTCAGTGCTGACTGCAGTAGCTGTTGTTGTTGTTGTTGTTGGTGTTGCTGTTGTTGGCAGCATTTATATTTATTGCTAACAAATTTGTGCAAATCTGGCAACGCTATTAAGGCAAGCAATCTCTGCTTTTCATTAGCATTGTTTTTAGTATCCAAAATTGAACTGTATTTGCGTCACTCGGATAAAGAGAGAGAGAGCAGAGCATAGAGAGCAAGAACAAAGATGAGTTAACAAACAGTTAATGCGCTCTTGAGTGCGTTTCGCTAATGCCGCCTGTCATCATTTGATGTACCTAACTAATAGCTGTTGTTGTTGTCATTGTTGTAGTATTTGTTTTATTGACTTGTGCGTAATTGAAGGCCTTTGCCTAAATGACCTCAAACAACCCAAAATTCAAGAGTATAAGTGAAAAAGTGCTCGCATTCAGATTGAGGAAGTTGTCTCTGTAGTTCTCGTTCCTTGTTGTTGTTGTTGTTGTAAAGCTCTCGACTTGTTCGCGTTTCACGTTTAATTGCGCGTGTTTCTTGTTTCCAACTAGTAGTATATATTTTACTTTTTTTTTTTGTTTAAATTAAGGTCATAGCAATACTAGCAAGGGGCAAATCACACGCGTGTGTGGGACACGCTATGCGCCGGCAGTTACAAATTAATTGAAATATGTAAAGCGACGCCCGAACTTTTCAAACGCATACACAGACATACATACGCACACACCTTGGCACTGTGACAAACCGAAATCAACCTCTTTAACGCGTAATTTTTGATAGTTTATAGCCAATGTTTAACAATTAGACGCGTTCTGTGAGGCAGCGATACAAAAAGCACATAAACTTCACGCTACGCGCAGCAGCTGACGACTGAGTGAGCTTTTTCTTGACTTTTTGCCTGACAGTGGTGTGTGTGCGTGTGTGAGCGCGCGCATGTGTGAGTGTGTCTGTGTTCATATTTTGCCGCTACCTTTTGACTTTACACTGTGTTTACATTTGCATTTGCGCTGAGCTTTTTGTGTTTGCGCTCTCAGCTGTCACGAGAAGTTTGCCAGCAGATAGCTAAAGCTTTTGCCTAGTATAGAGCATGTCTGTGTGTGTGTGTGTGTTTGTTCACATTTTACCGCTAGATTATTACCTTTGGCTCAAAATTTGTTTTGCCTTTGCGCTGAGCTTTCTTGTGTTTGCGCTCTCAGCTGTCAACGTTGAGTGACGGAGCCGTTGGCCCACAGGGAGTAAGAAGGATTAAGCTATAGTTAAAAAACTATTTAGTTTTAAGCATGGCTGAGAACTCAAGGTTCAACCATGTACAGGAAGTCATCTAAGTAGGAGACAAATATACAATGAAAGCTCCCATTGGGGGACCATCTTTAGCCGGTTTTACGAATCGATAACTGGTGCAATCCAAATACTTCCATAAATCTGAGAGACAACTCACCTGATTTTCTAACTGTTGACAGCCTACGCTGTCCCGTAATCGAGCAACCCTATTTGAATATCGCTTGTTGAAGAAGCGATCCAGCAGAATCTGAAAACATATAAGAGGACAAGGAATCAATTGAGAATTGTATTCGAGTAGCCTTTCGTTATGTTTGTGTGAATTTAAAGAACACATTTAACGAATAACAAAATTAACAAATTAAATATGCGCAAATCGGTCTTTGACTTTTTACCGCTGCTGTTGCTGTTGTTATTGTTGCTGCTGTCATTCCCTTTGTGCATGCATTCATTCGCCTCAGAATAAAAAATAAATAAATAAATAAAAAAAAAAAAAAAATCACCGAAAGGCAAATCAGCCAAAAATAAACGAGTCGGGGTGTATTCACTACGGAATACTCTTTCAGCAATCTTACTGTTATATCAACAAACAAATATAAATGATTAAATAAAACACAATCTTTAAATTTATCAATATATATTTTTAATAATAATTAAACATAGAAATAGAAATAAATATATGTTTATTTTTAATTTACATTTAAACTAAGGAATAATTTTTAATTTCATCACAATGGTTTAAAAAATGAAAACATTGTCGTGTTTTCTAGCGCTATCGATAACACGTATCACACAATCGTGCTGTCACGACCGATATATTTATTTGGGTACAATAAAAACAATGAGCAATGCACTAAATGTTGAAAGGGGTGGCATAACTGAGCTCGATTAATCTGCAGGCCGCTGTACGGAGCCAAAATTTGGGTCTCTGCTTTTACAGCCACCCACACACGATAGTGGTATGCAATTGTACTTTTGCCCGTACATACGCATGTACACACATGCAAATCTATATATACATGTATGCAGAAATACATCTAAAGAGTCACACACATACGCACCTTTTGTAGATAGTTATGTCCCTTAATTGCGTACCGTCAATTCGATTTATATAAGTCGACGCAGTTCACACAATTTGCTGGGCATTTGTTGTACCAAAAAATTGATATAGATTTGAATGCACTTTTCGGTATTGACAACACAATATGGCGATATTGCTCTTTCACTTTTTTTCAGGCCAACTTGTATGAACTGCGCCACACACACGCACACACGTACACACATTCGACGACGACGACGGCGACTGGCGAATACGTTGGGCCGAAATGCATCGGTTATTGCACTGCACTTGACTATAATAATTTACGCGTTATTTTCTGGCTATTGCATTGCTGATGCCATGCGACTTCTATTATTATTTGGTTAAATTATAAATAAATACGAGACGAATTAAGCCAGCGAACGCGCTGCGCTTTTCATTCCATGCTGCGGCGCTCACAAAACACACACACACGCACGCACACAAATACGTACGTCGTACGACAATTGTATGTGAGTGGGCGCAATTCTGCGATCTGGCAACACCATTGATCAAAGCAACACTGCCAAACAGCTGTCAAGAGTTAATCATTTGTAATCGAGGCACGAAATAATACTTATCACAATTAGATCACCGAAAACAAATAAAAAATGTTCGTCAATTTAAGCTTACGCAATAAATCTATTCAAATTCTGAATGCTTATCTAACGATTTAAACCTCGACTAGCCAACTATGGTGGCTCGTCGATAGATCGATAAGTCCTTTTGCAAACTGATGAAAAAATCAACGAAACGCAGTAAAATCAATTAAATTAATGAGTTGAGCTGGCCTTTAGACAATTTATTTATATATGCATATATAAAGAAAAGGAACAAGATTATTATTAGGCCAGGCAGCTCGTGTGTACTAGAATATTAAGCAAATAATTAGTGGCAGCAACAACTACTACAAAAGAGCACGAGCAGGCTGTGTTTGTGAGTGTGTAAAACGTCGTGTATATACACATACATATATAGCTTGTTTTATGTTGGTGTACTCACACAGGCATAGATCTTAACTATTTATTGCACTCTCGCCCTGTTTGCGCGCTGACCACGTATTCCCCCACGTATCTACAGCGGCCATGGATAGCAACAAAGATGAGGCACAGCGGTGCATCGACCTAGCTGAGCAGGCATTTACCGAGGGCAAGATCGAGCGGGCTGAGAAGTTTCTGCTAAAAGCGGAAAAACTCTACCCAACGGACAAGGCAAAGCGTGAGTAAATCGACCTTAATTTTGCACCGTAATCGTCAGACTTAACGAAACTTTGTAGAGCTGCTGGCCAAGGTGAAAAGCTCGCCAGGCAGTGGCAAGGAACGCCCAGCGGCGGGTGCAGACGCGGACTCTGGACCGCGTAAGCGTGTCAACTCCGATTCCAAGCCTCATGCGCCGGAATATACGAATGATCAGATCGAGGCAGTCAGAAAGGTCAAAAAGTATGTGAACTAAATTGAAGTCGCCTGAAAAGAACATTTAATAGCTTATGTTTGCACAGGTGTAAGGATTACTATGAGGTGCTCGGTGTCAGTAAGACAGCCACCGATTCAGAGATAAAAAAGGCATACAAAAAGCTCGCCTTGCTACTGCATCCGGACAAGAACAAGGCACCCGGCTCTGTGGAGGCATTCAAGACGTTGGGCAATGCCGCTGGCGTCTTAACCGATGTCGAGAAGCGCAAGAATTATGATCTATATGGCATTAATGATTCGCAGAATGGCGGCACTCGCGGACACCACGGCCATTCCCAGCACTACAGTGACTATGGCGGTTTCCAGGCGAACATGAGTCCCGAGGATATATTCAATATGTTCTTCGAGAACGGATTCTCCCAGCAAAATGTTTACATGCGCCAGCAGCGACGCCGGCATCAGACCCGTGACGACAGAGATGTAAGTAGACGTAAATATATATGATATATTTAATAATCTAATTAAAATTCAAACTCACTTGCAGTCAAACAACTCATCAGCATTGATAAACTTGTTGCCCATTTTATTGCTCATCGGCTTGTCCATGATGTCGTCCTTCTTTATATCGGATCCCATGTATAGTCTAACGCCTTCACAGTGAGTTTCATCTAGATGATGTATATAAAGATAAGATTTCAAAATCCATTTTTCCTGCAGTAAATACTCGGTGAAGCGGGAGACAAATGGCCTCAAGATTCCCTATTACGTAAAGGACAATTTCTATTCGGAATATCAAGGTTCGGTAGCCCGTCTGGAGGAATCGGTGGAGGAAGATTTTGTCAATCATTTGAAACACTCTTGTAGTCGAGAGCGAAATTATCGTAAGATTGAACAAACTTCATATATTTACAATTTGAAGTTAAAATTTGTGTTTCTTCTCCCTTGTACAGGTGACTCAATGTTGGCTAAGGCTCGCACGTTTGGGGATCGTGATCTGTATCGGAAGGCTCAGAACATAAACACACCATCGTGTGAGAATCTGCAAAAGTATATAATCACATGATTTCAATATCCACAATACGCTCGCAATCAAATTAATACGTGATTTAGACACTTTTTTGTTTTTGATTCTAGTTTTTATCTGTTATAAAATATGAGTTTTGTTCAAAGTAATATGTTATAGTTACGCCTTTGACATACGCATACATTTATACCCACTCACACACACACACACACATACAAATCAATCTACAATATCTACGCATAGTTTTAATGAGAAACATCAGCTGCCTCTCTCTCGACTCAAGTAGATGATAAAATCTCTTAAGCAAAGCAATAATTTGTTAGCTTCGAAGATTTTCTATATCTTATCTATAAAACGAAATTGTACTACAGTCAAGCTCTGTTCGCTGCGTCAGAGTTTTCACTGTATATGTAAGTTCACTTTATCTAAGTAAAAAGTTTGTACCATTGTAATTACCTATCTAAAGGAATATTTTGTTAAACGAGCAAATCCGTTATCTATATATGCAAAAACATTGTAGTAAACTCTCTTGAAAGTTTCTAGTGAAATTTTACTGTGCGTGCAATTTAATTTTATAATATGCGAAAATTTACTAAACTAAATCAGTCTCTAAGGTTTACGTTAGGAGAGAGGTTTCACTGTACTTTGCTGGTTCATTAGTCAAATATTTTGGTTGGAAGAACACCAAATAAATGGATAATAAATTATAACAAAATGAAACAATTTATGGTTTAGATCACACATAAATAAACTTGAAACATATATCAAAATCTATATTCAACTGGATTGATTTGATTTTCTCTTTCTTTACTAGTTATATAAATGTACAAATAAAGCAGTGTTTTTGCTAAGTAAAAGAAACGGGGCTCCACCGCTCCGGGCGCTCTTCAACTGCTGATGATGGCCTCCAGGGCAGCAACAACATCGCCGCTCTGCTCCCTCAGCACCTTTTCCGCCTGGGCCTTCGTGACGAGCAGCTCGTTCATCTACGAATGGAATGAGCATCAAATTGGTGGCTACTAGTTTCTATAAGAGGTACTCACAATCAGTTCAATGTCCTCTTTTTTCACTTGGACCTTCTGCAGCTCCTTCTCCTTGGCCACCCTCAGTTCGTTCTCTTTGCTGCGCTGGTTGCCAAACTGTTCCACTGCCTGCAATTGATGGATTGATAAATGAACTGTGAACTAAGTTTGCATGCAATAAGAGA
The DNA here is from genome assembly GCA_035045965.1 of Drosophila aldrichi. Lineage (NCBI taxonomy): Eukaryota > Metazoa > Arthropoda > Insecta > Diptera > Drosophilidae > Drosophila > Drosophila aldrichi. The sequence continues at coordinate 864,685 of JAWNOM010000038.1, forward strand.
ATTTCCATTTCAATTTACACTCGATATATTCGCGGCTGAGATTTCCTTCTCTTCGGCATAGTCTGTCACACGTTCCAGGTCGGCGGCGCCGCCGTCGTGACGCGTTTGCTTCTTTTGCTTGATGTCATCGTCCTGGCCATCTTCATCAATTTCGGTGCCATTGACCTCGACCTCCGGCTCTGTATCGGCCATCGCTGTTGTTTATTTCTAATTCAATTTATTGGAATATTTAATTTTGCTTGGCGTAGCCTCGTGCGAATAGTTCTTCTTTTACATTTGTTTTTCTCAACACTAAAAATTACGATAACAAAACTTATCGACTGGCCGCCACATATAATAGTGCTCTTTATTACCCGCTTGACGAACAAAATAAAATGATTGGTTTGCGACTTGGCTATGCCAATAAAAACTGCTATTACAATTTTCAATTTGATTTTAAGAATTTATGAGCAGTTTTTTGTCGCACGTAATGAAAATAAATATGATATTTATTGTAAATAATGTGAAATTTAAGAAATACATTTGACACTGAACGCAGCCTCATAATACGCAGTTCTACTCAATATTTGTGTGTGTCTTGGCTATTCCAACGGTAGCAGTAGTTGTTCCCAATAGGAATTTCAGTGCTGGAATGAGTGGAGTGTGGGTCGTGACACGGAATTTCTATTGAGCACGAAAATTAAATTTTGACGTATACATGATATTTTCCATAAAACAAAAATTCTAATTAACATTGATTCCTTTTTGATATGAATTATTTATTTTATTTATTTATTCATAATATTTAATGTCACATTTCAGAATATTTGCCCACTTCTTAATGCAAGGCATATGTATTTAAAACCGCAAAACTAATTAAAAATAGCTCTAGCATAAAGTTCACACTTATATACATATATTTAATTTTTTATTTCTACTTTTTCTATATAAACGGAATTTGGTTTCTGTGCAAATTTCATTGCGGTCAAAATGTTAATTATAAGTTTGCGAGCAGAAAATAATGAGATTGTGTCGCAAATGCAGAGAAATTCACAAAGGCGCAAACTCCTTCAACAGTTGCTGCCGTTTCCTAGTCGCTCGCTGCGGGCGTCCTGGCCATGCCATGGCGTGGCATGAGTCGGCGTGGCATGCCATGTCGCGTCGTGTCCTGTCCTGTCCTGTTCCTAGTCTCCTCTAGTCACTAGTCTCATGTCCTGTTGACATAATCGTTTGCCATCATGATTAATTTAATTGTCACTTTGATGCAAGCGACTTTCGACCCGGCACCAAAATCAAGATTAATTAACATCTCGACCATGGGCGGTCAACATCATTTGTTAGTGTAATACACCACATATGGCTAACACGTGTCTGCATCTATGTGTGTGTGTGTGTGCGTGTGTGTGTGGGTCCAGTACAATTTTAATTTAATTCAATTTCACTTGCTCTCAGCAGCTTTAACTTTAACTCAGTTGCAACTGAAGCGGACCAAAGTCGCCTTTTTGGTAGTTGCCAAATAGATCCAAATAGATCAAATGCAGCACACGATTGCAGTCAAACAAAAATTGTTATGCATGTGCATACACATACACTGAGAGAAACAAAATGGAACTGAAACATTTTAAAAATCCGCTCACAGACTAGACTAAAACGCGTGATTTATTACCCAAATTTCACTAAATTGCCATTTCTTCCAGTGTAGACATAAATGCGCGTGTGTTTGTTTCCGTATGTGTGTGTGACGCAACAAGTCGCTCATTTAAAAGGTTTATGCCAGGCCCGCTTCCAGTTGGCAGTGAGCTGATTCGTTGCGCTCTACGCTCGTTGCCAATTCCCAATTGGAAATTAAATTATGCCGCTAATTAGCAATGGCAAACACTGCACACACATACACGCACACACACACGCACACGCACACTCACACCATGCAAAGCATACATAAATTATGCTGGCAATTTTGGTTCTCATTGTGGTTTTTGCCTGCACAAATTTCGCATTCGGCTCATTGCATATTTTCAGGCTCAGCTTCCCCATCTCCTTCCACTTCCCTTTTCACATTGCGCCGTTGGCATTTGCCGTTACTTGTTCATGTTTGCATGTGCCACTGAGCGCAAGAATTCACACAGTAAATTTTGGCTTTTGCATGTCTCGAGGGTGGGGTGGTAACGCCAGCAGCAGTGAGCGCAATAGAGGAGGAAATGAGTGAGAGAAGGAGAGTGCAAGCCCAGGCGCTGCCAGTGCTGCCAGTGCTGCCACCCGTCAATGCGGACGGCACTTGGCCGCGTGATCCAATTGAGCTACATTGTTTTTTATTGAGCTGTCAGCAAGATAGCGTGGGGGAGTGAGAGGGGAAGTGCGTGAGTGTTGGTTTACATTTGTTTGCCTTTTGCGTGGTTTAACTTTATGATTTTTTGACATTTGTTTCGCACTGGGCTATCAAGTGTTTGTAGATAGGGTTGCGCTCTATTGTGGCTGGATAAACTTTACAGCTAGAAGAGCTTTAAAATTATGTAGAAAAACTTTCAACACTTCTCACACGCACACATTACGTAGGCAAAGTGTACATGTGTTTGTATGTCTGTTATATGTTACTTATGTATTTATGTACTTTAGTATTTTCTTTGATGAAATTCGAGCTTTAATTTATTCGAGTATTCTATTTAATGAATGTATTTTTATTAAATTAAGTTACAAAGTGATTACCATGCTCTTGCTGCTCTTATTTGGTCTCTTTTTCTATCACTCTCTTTAAATATCTCTCTCTCGCTCTCTCTCTCTCTCTTTTACTCTTTATCCTTCTCAAACTGGCATTCAGAATCTTTCTCTCATTCCCTTCTTCTTATTCTACCCCTCTCTGGACATCTGGTCCTCTTCTATCGCATCTAATAGATAATATCTACATGTGTCTTAAGTAACCACATTGATTAATAGACTTTGATTTCGATTGAGCGTAGCTCCATCTGCATCTCATAATTTGCCTTCTCCACAGATTTCATTCAGCAAATATGTAAAATCTCATTTCGAGCCGTTTCCTCCACAGCCTACAACAGAGATTGAAGTTCTGTTGTGTGAGGAATGCAATGGAACGTGCAGGTGTGTGTGTCTCTGTGTGTGTGTGACAATCGATTTATGATTGCATGTCCTTGTGGCATGTCCTCCGACTGATGGCCAATGCCATTTGGCCAGCCGAAATGCAGTCAATAAATAAATTAGCATACCAAATAAATTAAGAAAATGCAATTTTCAAGAACTGTCGAGCATAGACGAAAGCGTATTTGCATATGGAATATGAGATGTGGAATATGGAAATAATGGAACAGTGGAATATGGGTACATAGAGAGAATATAGAATAGCGAAATATGGGATAGGAATTATGAAATAGAGGAATATGGAAATAAGTGAGAATGGAAATATGAGAATATGAGAATTTGGGCATATGGTGTATGGGAAAAGGAGAATATGGGAATGTGTAAAGATAAATACTTCAAGTGTCCTTAAGCGTATCCTTTAAAGCCTTTGCATGCATAATTGGCCAGCAACTCAATTACGCTAATAACACTCGAGCAGCGCGGCTTGAATGCTTCACATGCTTCTACTTCAGTGACTATCGAATCGCAAAGTGTAATCGATGGACTCCGTCTCATCCTGCTCTCAATGCCACTTGCCAAACTTTGGTTTATTCGCAAATTGTCCAAAAATAATTGAGCCATTGAAGGCGCTCGAATGGTCAGCAAACAGTAAGTTGTAACAGTAACTGATACAAGAAACTTGCTCCTTTCGTCCCCAGCAAAGGATGTTACAAAAAAGGACATACTCTGTGCGTGTGTGTGTGTGTGTGTGTGTGTCCGTGTGTGTGGCGACCTATTGACGACCTTTATCGCACTGTACATAAACCATAATCGCAATTGGCAAGTGGCCGCCACTCGAGATCTCCAAGGCAAGGCATTGTCATGCTTGGCAGGAGCTGGACACACACACGCACACACACACACACATACACGAACTGGACAGCAGTGTAACGCATTGAACGGAAGCGCTGCTCATTCATTTAAAACTTGTCTGCAAGTTGCCAAGTTCCCACACCCAGCGAGAGCGCAAAGAGAGCGGAGTGTGAGTGAGCGAGTGTGAGAAGAGAAGGTGCAAGCTTGAGTGTGATTGTGTGCGTGCCTGTATGGCAAAGCTGTTTCTTTCGATTGTTCACATACATACATACCCATGGAGAGTAGCTGCATGTGCATGTGTGTGTGTGAGAGCATTGTCAAATCTTTTCTACACACACATACATGCATGCATGTGAGTAGAGTGTAGGTGCAAGCACACACATGAGCTGGTGTGTGTGTGTTTCGTTAAGTCCTCGACTAGCTCCCCCTCCCTCTCGCTCACTCTTTCGCTCTGTTTGCCTCGCACTCCTTTTGGCATTTTGCAACTTTTGCGTTTAACAATTTCGCTTCCTTCCGCTGGGCTAAACCTGGCGCCAGGTTGTCGTCGAAATTTGTTTTAATCGTCATCTTTGCCATCCTACGTAAGCGCTTTCCACTTTGGCAAATTCCCTGCTTCTTCTTCTTCTTCTTCTTCTGCCCAAAGGTTCGTTGACGTTCCCGTTCAGAGTTTATCGCAAGTTTTCAAGTGGTGCGAGTGGGATAGGTAGTGAGTTGGGTGCGGGGGTAACTGCTTCGCTTATCGATGGCCCGTTCAATATTTTATTAGTGTCCTTAGCAGCGAGCGAGTTCTCTCACAGCAAATGGGCGCCACATCCGTGTACCTTTCGGTTCAAAGTACTTGGGTTAAGTTTTCTGCATGCCTTCGCCTTCGTCGTCGTCTTCTTCTTGGCCTTTGATTTCTTACTGTTGGCTTGGCAATAAATTTTTATTTCCATGTAGCAGCGCTGCCCCATCCTCCCGGCCTGGCCAACTCGAATCGGCCATTTAGCTTGAGCTTAGCTAATGGCTCTGTCTAACATTTAGTGGCTGCCGCCGTTTACATAAACTTGGCGAAGCAGTTGAACAGCGCATAAATTACGTGCAAATCGTTGGCCCATATATGTATGTATGTATGTATGTAAATTTATAGTGGAGTATAGGGGAGCATACAAATTGTAAATTTCGTAATATGCTATTTATATTAATTAAGTAACTATCTAAGTAATGACAACATTTTGAATTTAGAGTCATATGTCCAGTGCATACACTGGGAAAAATAAATGAGGAGACAAGGCTTCAGTTGGGACTACTCGAATTACTAGGAATTACTTTGGATTACTTGAATATAATTTTCTTCTTTAATAGCATAAATTAAAATTACCTTCTAAAACTTTCTTCATTTGTTTTTCTCGCAGTGTAGCAACACAAAATGACCAACACTTATCCAACTTTTTCATTGCATATATCTTAACCCTTTTGATTGCTCTTATCAGCTGAGATGTTGCATCAACCTACATACCTCCCTACCTCAGTACGTCCCTCCTCCTACTTTATGTGCTGTACCAATATCTACATATAACTATAGCTATAGCTTTGGCTACAATAAAAACTGTCTGCTATTGTCTGCAGCACTTTAGTACATTTAACTCTAAACGTTATTATTGTCGCCTGACAGTCTCCACAATTTGGCGTAATGTGTAATATTTCTTCTTTATAACCAACCGACGCATCCGCCGTACTCTGCTCGACTCCACTTGTAAGGTACAAAAGGGATACGCGCCACTTGGAGGTGGGGTTTATCGCTGCTGCTTATGATAATAAAATTGGAGAAGAAAAAAAAGTTCTGCATACTTCCGAGCGTCTTTCACTGGAGTAAAGTAAATCAATGAGCACATGCGGATATCCGTGCATATATATCACTTTAGCCATACATACATACGATATACATATTATTTGAATGCAGAATGAAAAGGGAGAGAACTAGTCCATTAACTGTAACCGACAAAAAAATAATATAACTCAATTTGAAATGTGAGCAAAGGAATACAAAACAATAAAATAGCGTAAAATTAGAATTTCGCTCAAGAGAAACCAATTAAAATAGATTTTGCTCAATTCCAGCTTAAGCCACTCCGCTGCTCTGCTCTCTTCACATTCCACTCAAATTAGGCCTACGCTCAAATAAAACCAATTAAAATGTATGTAGCAGATGCACTCTTCAACTTCCACTTAAAATGTACTTTGAAAGAAGCTTCCACTCAAATGCAACTAATCCAGAAAAATACTCAATGAGAGTGGGAGGCGAAAGCACAGAGCTTAGATCAACAACAACTCACCTTGAAACTCTCTCTCTTACCGCCTCAACTCAATGTGAATGTGAAGCAAAATCAAAACAAAGAGCCAACAAAAATGGCGTTAAAAGAAATTTTCGCTCAACTCAAGTGCAACTAATTAAACCGAAGACAGAGGGAGAGAGCTTGAAGCGGCAACACAAGGAAGAGCTGAGAGCACGTCTACCATGTCTTCACTCTGTCGCTCTCTCTGTCTTTCGCATACAAACCTCGACTGCATGGCTTCAATTTAGGTGCAAAGCGAAAAATAACAAATTTTCGCTCAACTGAAACTAATTAAAAGAATTTTAGCTTCACACGAGAGTGAGAGAGCGAGAGACTGATTGGTGGGCAATGAAAAGAGTGGACAGGTGTTGGACTCAGGAAAAAAAGCGGCAAAAAGAAATATCCATTCGACGGCCATACATCATTTTAACAATCAATCAATTTAAGCACATTTAATCCACACAAAATCATGTTACATGCGGCAGCAGTTTGAGTAGAAGCGGCAGCTGGGAGGCTGTGATGCTGAGAGCTGGAAGCTGGGGCGGGCCAGAGTTCAGGGCTGCTCGCTTGACTTGAACCGACTGCAAAAATCTTGTGATATTAATCAGTCTATTAGACACGATTTGTTCCACTCTCGACTTGGCGCACGATTATTCAATCACAGCCCGGACCGCATAGCCGCACAGTTGGTTGCCCAGACCCAAGCGCTGCCACGCCCCTTCCCCACACTGACTTTCACTTTGAGTCATTTGCTCTATTTGCCTGTATGCATGTGTGTGCGTGTGTGTGTTTTTGTATAAGCCTAGCGTGTGGCCAGTGCCGACGGGTCAACTTACAGAGCTCAGGGCCGAGGCACGTTTGAGCATTTGAAGGGCCAAAAGCATTAAAAGGCATAAAGAGATAAAAGAGCAGAGAGAGCAGCGTATCGTATGATTGCATTTCGGATCAGCTTTGCGCGTGACCTTGACTACCGCAACAACCTGCCTAGACTTTAAACATAAAAACACACTTATGGACGTGTATGAGTTTAACGAGTTTTTACTGTAGTCATTCGTGATATGGCTGTGGCTATGGTTATTGTACATGTGTATTTGTATTATTCAAATGCCCACAAAGAGTATATGATCTATGCTTCTTCATGTTATCTTAGACTCTTAACTGATTTCGTTATCTCTGTCTCTCCCTCCCTCTCTATTTATCTGCCTAGCTTGTCTGTCTATCTCTTTCTATCTGATCTTCTATCTCTATCCTTCGATCACAATGTCTTTATGTATGTCTCTCTCTCTCTCACTATATCGCTCTATCTCCCATTCTCTATCTGTATCGGTATATGTCCATCTCTCTCTCTGCCTATCTGCAGACCGCAGCTCTCTCTTCGCTCTCTCTGTCTATGCGATTATCATAACATCAAACATTACTTTAAGTTTTCAAATAAACATTCCAGATCATTTCATCATATCGATTTAATAACCCATAGAGTCCTTAGTCAATAATAATATATCACATCATCATACGCATTCCATTTATGACTTCATCTCTCTATCAATCCATCAATTCATCTTCATCTAGAATAATTTAATTTTAAGTACAGCTTAAGCAACATCTATTTGTGCACATGGACAACACTTTGGGGGCAGTTCGAAAAAAAGGCTAAAGAGAATATGTATAGATAAACTCGAGGATGAGTAGAGTAGAGACGATGTGAGCTGCTCAATTTATAGTTTTTCAGTTCAAATTTTTTGTTCTTTTTTGTTGATATCGTAAAGTTTTTTATGAAGTCGGTCAAAATGGCCAGCGATAGAAAACGCATCAAAATTTATGGCAACGGGAAGTCTTTAGAGGCGAGTGTCCTGATGTGTATGATATATCCATGTATATCTATATCTATATATGTATATTGTATATACATACATATGTATATATCCTTAGCCAAAAAGTAGTTGAGTTTAAAGAGGTCTTTGAAGCTGAGCAGCGCATAAAAGTGGAAGGACAAGCGCAATTGAACAGCATTTGCATATTGAAGCTGCCACGCGGCGACGCGGCTCGGCGACACAATATCCTTGCTGACGCCAAGGATAACGCACATTGTATGACTTATGGCCAACGCTAACCCCATACGTTGGCCAATGCAAGCGCCAGCCGTCAGCTCGTGTAGTTTTTCAATTTCATCATTTTGAGCAGCCACCCCGTGGCCCCATACACCCTCTCTTCATACCATCATCCACAACCCCCCACTCAATGCCAGCCACATACCCCTCGCTCTCGCCCTCGCATCCTTTCCACCCCGTCAGCTGTTGGCGTCGCCTTGCAAAGATTTATTTTTATCGCCTACGATTTCAATTCAATCCAATTCATTTCTTTCGCTTTTTTATGCCCGTTCGCGAAGTGTTAAAGCGGGTATATTGGCTTTCCTGGAAATTGAATTGATCGGAATATCTCTAAAGATGTTTAGAGTTATCTTAAATTGAGATTTGGCCACTAAAGTTGGGCGAATTGTAGAATAGATTTCCCGAATTTTAGGCAAAACTAAATATTTCAAAATAGACATTTCTTCTTTTTCAATGCCTAACCAATTGAAACTAGATTCATTATACCCTGAACCCATTGAAAATGGGAATTCAGGGTATAATGGTTTTGTTGAAATGTATGTAACACGCAGAAGGCAGACCCCACAAAGTATATATAGTAACGAGTTGAGTCGATTTAGCACAATTCCACTGTCTATTTCTTCTAAGTATTCCCTCTACGTATTGCTTCCCAGTATTTCCGTCAAGTATTTCCTTTCCGTATTTCCTTTACGTAATTCCTCTACGTAGCTCCTCTACGTCTTTAATGCTCAGCTGATCAATCACACACTCTGCTTCACTTTGTTGCGCACACCCCCACCAGGCCTGGACGACTGAAGAAATGCTGCAGCTGCTTACCTTTATATAGGGCCACTTTTACTCAAGCACTGTCTCTCTCACATGTTGAGCCCGACAGCAGGTAGAGCTCGTTACAGTCGAGCTTCAAGTGAGCAATGGGAACGCTCTCTGCTGCTGTGAGCATTCTAGCTTTGTTTTACCTAAATACAAATACCAAATGAGAATTGCTGCATACACATATGTACATAGACAACTTTAATGATCTTCTGCGTTTCTTCTCTCCTTGCTTTTACTTTTACTCAAGCACTGTCTCTCTCCAATGTTGAGCCCGTGCCTGTTTATGCGTGTGAGCATTGAGCAGTCGTTGACACCCGGTTGGAAATTTCTTTCTTATATTATTTGCATCTTTGCCGAGCACCAAATTTGCTTTGACTTTGATTTTTTCCTCTTTCTTCTTTTTTTTTTTTTGGCCACAAGTGCTGCGGGTAGCATTTGGTAGGAGAAAACTATTTGACATATCCGGCCAGAGGCAATGCCAGTGCGAGTGCCAGCTCCATATTTCCATTTTCCATTTTCATCAACGAAATTTGAGCTATAGTTCCACTAGGAGGCAAAAGTGTCTGCTGTCATAAATAAAACTGGCAGAGGCTGCATCTAAACAATTCTCTTGGCCAGGTGCAACACTTAAAGAGAAAATGTAAAAAAAAAATAATAATAATAATATAAAAAAGAAACTCAATCGACGAGGATGGGATTCGAACCCACGCGTGCAGAGCACATTGGATTAGCAGTCCAACGCCTTAACCTCTCGGCCACCTCGTCGCTGTGATTTGCGGCGGCGAGCGACGCTTCTTCAGCCACAAGAAAGAGCGGGAGAGCTAGACAAAGAGTTATAATGTGCCAAATTTGTTGCTGAATGCAAAGTTTTGTACTTTCTTGCATTTCTGAAGCAAGAATAAAACTGAGTCAAGTCTCATAATCTATTTTCAGTTTGTGCACTGACAGCGAACGGCAAATCGAACCGCAAAAAGCAATTTAAATTAATTTTTACGAGTGCTAAATTTAAGCATATTAAGCCATAAAATTATGGCATAAAGGAGCAGGAGCAGCAGCGGGAGAAGTGGAAGCAGCAGGAGCCAAAGCAAAAGTCGAGAATAGCATCCTGAAATTGACTTTGGCACTTTTATGAAGGGGGCGTGTGCGCGTGTTGTTTTACGATCAGCTGCCGCGCACTATCGGGTTAACTGTGCATAAAATCAGTAAAGGCGTCAGCAACGGCATCGGCTTAAATGCTTTTACGACCCTTGCCGCGCCCTCTAGCGCTCGTTTGCTGGTACTAAATGTCGCACATAAAAGTCAAACGCATAAAAAAGCAAACAAACAAAGTGCCGAAAGAGTTTTGATGAATGGCATCAAGGCAAAGGATTTGAAAGGCAGCTGTAGTTCTACATATGTATGTATGTAGGCGTGTTGATGTGTTTGTGTATGTGTGTGTGTGTGTGATATTTATAAATAGAACAAACCATATTAGGCAATTGTCAACGCTGCCCATGCAATTCCAACACACCCATACCGGGTTGCAATTCACCTCACTTGACTAGCGGCATCCCTTTCTAACTCACATAATAATGGTGTAATTGATTTGCATAGCTTGTCACAGGCACACACACACACATCATGGGAGAGTATGCTGTGGTAGCTTAGTTATTTATAGTGATTTTCAACTTTAGCTTTAGTTTTAACGAGAGATTCGGTTAAGCGCCGCGCTAATTGACCATAAATCAGCTCTGCAGCACTTGCAAATTTACAGTTCTCGGATACTTTGTGCTTTTACAAAAATTCTTTGCGCAAAACTTTGCTAATACAAATTGCATCGACAGCCAAGCGGAAGTTGAGCTCCACGAAAAAAAAAAAAAAATAGATAGGAGAAAAATATATAAAAAACTATTTTCAGCCGGCGACAAAGTGGTCAACATGCCGCAAACTTTGTTAGCAAGCTGCTGCTGCTGCTGTTGCTGCTGCTGCTGCTGCCAAAAGGGCAAAACAGTGGGCGGCTAAAAGTTGTACGCGCTTTTGCAGAATTCTTCTAAAACATTTTTAAACAATTTAGCACAAGAATTAAAAATCGCAAACGCCGCGCAACATGCCAAAGTTGAGCCAGCAAAAATAAAAGGGGCAAAATGAAGAAGAAGCAGAGGAAGAAGCGAAAACTTTTTGGATGCTATAAATTATCATCCATGGAGGCGGCTTTGGGGCTGCGGTGGGTTAACTGGGGGGATATACCTTTGGCACGTTCGGCACTTTTTTAAGCGGATTTTCATCTCGTGCCTTTTGCGTTTCTTTTGCTAATGCCAGTGCCGTAGACTTTTGGCGCCAATCGTTTTGACTTGTACAAATTGCTGTGTCGACATCGACACACACACACATGCAGACATACACAAACTTACAAGCCCACACAAACACACACACACATATACATGCACAGACAGGCAGACGCACCCGCACGCACCGTTCTGGCACAACTTCTCTCCTCACTGTTCTCTCACCTACTCCGCGCTCTTCACCTCTGTCTAGTCCTATACTCACATCACAGCCCACTCCGCTGCTAAGTCCTCTGCGCTCTCCTGCTCTGTTCCTTTTTGTTCCTTCTTTTTTTTCGTGTTGTGTGTCGTCTAGTTGTACCTTTTGACCTGTGCTCGTTTGCTCTACTCTCCCCTCTCTGTTCGAGCTCGCGCTCTCTTCCTCTGCCAATGCCTCTTCCTCTGCTCCTTTTGTGCTGGGTGTCGTCGAGATGTACCGTTTGGCCTGCCCTTTTGGCACTAATGGATTATCTAAGCCTTTTAGTGGCTATTGGTTGCCTAGGATAAGGTATCCTGACATCAGTTGGCCTGGATTCCATCTAAGAAAGTATGAGAAATATAAATAAAATATAAACATATTTATTATTATCTATTATGTGGTTCTTTTTGTTGCCAACATATTTGAGCTACTTGAATTTGAATACTCATGGCGAGTAGTCGGCGAGACAATACCCTGTAGAAATTTAAAAGAATATATGTACATACATATTTGTAATACAATACGAGAGTAGAATGAAAATATATATGTATGTACATACATATGTATATAAAAATTAATTGAAATAATATGCTTTGTTGAAAATAAAAACAAATTTAAATATAATAATATATAAAGTCTATTGCATTTTACTGATTTTGTATTAATATTCATCTTTAAAATATAATTTCCATAACATAATAAGAATTTTATACTATTAATAGAGTCTGCGATACCGTTATTCATCACAGTCACGTCAGACTATGATCGCATTCCTTGAGGCAAGGAGCGCTATCAGCGAGGCGCCAGACACAAACCGGCACAAATGCCAGCACAGCATACAAATAGACACCGATATGCCGTTATATATACATAAATACTTACTCCTATATATGCAATAAGCGGTGGGATGGGGTGAGGTGGCTGCGAGAAGTCCGTCGGACTGCACTTCAATCGCGAAATATCTATAATTACGACAAAAGAGCTGCTGGCAACAGCTAATGTGTATGTGTGTGTGTTTGTCTACGCATACATTGGTATGACGCGTTACAATTACAGTTACAGTTACCATTACAGCAGCAGTCATAAATTGAGACGTGCATCAAGCCCAAATACGAAACTCACACACACACACACCCGCACATGCATGTGTGTCTGTGTGCATGCATAATCAGCAAGGCCGAGAAATGTGAGAGACGATTGCTGGCGGTCCTCCATACCCGATTTGCCGCTTGCTTGTTCTCTTCCTCTCTCCATCTCTCTCTGGCGCGCTCTCAACTCTGTTGCGTTCACAAAAGTATTCTTAGTAATCAAAGGCGCACAAACACACACACACACATGCATGTACGGGGCAAATATTACAGAGATAATGCAAGTGTCGAACGAAACAAAAATTTTCCAATAGCTGCGACGCCGACTGCGACTGCAGCAGCGACTGCAGCGCCCATTGTGACAGGTTCAATGTAACCATGAAATTTGCAGCAGCAGCCGCAGCCACGTGCATATTGGCAATTGGGCAGCATATGTGGAACATAAATATATGCGGAAGCCAAAGCTGAGCCTCAAAGCTCTCGAGTCATAAAGAAACTAAAGTGAAATGTAAAAGAAAAAGCTTTTTCCTTTTAGAAATAAATTTTAATACTAAGAGATTTTTGAGCAGAACTTTGTGGTTAAGATCAGTTTAAAGAGGTCTAATTCTAAATAAATATATATATATAGCAGTCTGATCAAGGATCAAGGCCAGGATGCACGAATTTGTATTTGTATTTGTACTATATCATATTATATTATTGATATACACATAAAATAGGTATATACATACATATGTATATATTTTAGTATATCCTCTTTTAATAGTACTTCCCCTCTGCTGATTATTCGCAGAACTTGGAGTATAATTAACAGTTCCTTTTCTTCTTCGTATTTTCTAATAGCTTAAATCAGGTCAGTTAGCCAGCCATATGTTAAATTTAGCAGAGGCAACAGCTATCTCACTCTCTATCTCTTCCGCTCTCTTTCTCACTCTATCTTTTCCTTGTTGCCCACAGTCATAATGGGCGTTACTCAATTTGCTAATAGGTAACCGTTAGGATGGGGAGGGGGTCTGAGGGAGGCACTTGTTGATATGGCAGCGCCTTGAAGCTTTTGATGTTGCGTAATTTCGTATGATTATTATGCTGCGCACTCTGCCGTGTTATAACTCTACCTATGGTATTGGCCATGGCCAGCATAAGTGCTTAGCCGATGACACGAAGGATTACGACGATGACGAGGCGGCTCGACATAACGGCACAATACAAGCTGCTAACATTAACAGACATAACGCTACCTGCGTTAAGTTTAACTGTAAATGTGTGTATGAATGGGCATGAGTATGTACGTGTGTCTGTGTAGGCCCAAGGACACGCCGTCAGACAGCAGAATCAACCCCTGAACAGAAAGCCGTCGGCACAAGCTGAGCTGAGGCCAAAGCCCGCCGGCTGCTGTCCCTGCGAGCGGGGCGCCTAGGCCGTGGAAGGCGTTCGCCTCGGCTGTTGCCCAACCAGGAGGCTCGGCCGGGCACCAACCGGGCGACAATTAAGCGCCGCTGACGGACCTATGGGAGCAGAGGACGAGCTGCGCAGACTCCTGCAACGGGACCGGGTCCAAGCAAGCCGGCAGAGCCACACCCACCGACTGCCTGGAGGTGATATTAACCAACAGTTAACGGCCGACAGCGGCCGACCGCAGCTGCAGCCATCCGACCCACAGCCGAAACGAATGTGTGTCAAGACATTCAGTTGCCCCCGGCACGGTGGCGTATACGTATTACCGTTACCTGTCATAGGCAAGTCTCTGGCAAAGTCGTGTGTCTTTGTCGCACGCCCTTGGAAGCGCAGCGAGTGCAAGCGAGTCAGTCAGCGGGCGAATGCATTTCGGGGGTTGAGTGAGACGAACGACGCACGAACGAACGAAGCTGCGAAAAGTTTGTCGTAAGAAGCAGAGCGCACGCTACGAAAAGCCGAGAGAAAGTAAGTTGTCTGCCGCCCCGAGAGAGCAAACGTTTGTGTGCGCTCACATGTGTGCGTGCGTGTGCGAGTGTGTGTGAGTAGCCGAGAACATTTGTGGAGTGTAAGTAAAAAATCATACAAGTGGTCTTGTGGAACACAATGTCTGTGGTAATCAGCAAAAAAGCTTAATAGCTTGTACTAGATTAACTTATTTAGCTGTAATACATACTCATCAACTACCACACACCATATACAAGTACACTGATGTACATACATACATAGTTATGTAAATAAATTCGAGAGCGGAATCACATTTCTCTTTTATTCACATTAATTGGGCACCCGCAGCTCATAGCTTATAGCTCATAGCTCTATCTCGCTCTGCCATTAACTCTTTGCGTTATTTTATGTTCATAGTTCTATTTGCTGTAGTTCTTCCAGCAGCAACATGCGATTGTTGTTGGTGCTTTTTATTTTGCTTTTCTTTCTTTTTCGTTCAGTATTTCAAACGACGCAATTGACGCCGAAATCGCAGTCGCGAGCGCTGCCGCAGTCGGCGGCATAAGCCACGTTTTTGCGCTACTTTTACTTGTGTGTTGGTGTGCGACTGTCTCGGTGTATGTATGTGTGTGTAGCTGTGCGTGTCATTTCATACCACATTAGGTAAGGTTAGGTTTTTAATTTTGTTTTCTAACTTCGCGCCGCTTTGTAGCTGGCACTTTGCCACATACTTACACAGCTGTATGTGTGTGTGTGTATTTGTATTTCTGGTTTAGCTTCATATTTAATTTACTTTTTTTTTGTGAGCGCCATTCTTCACTGATCTCGCGCGCGCATGCTTTTCTCTCTTTTAGTTTGAACTCCAGTCAAAGTGCTCTGGTTTGTTTACAAAATAAAGAAAGAACAAAATGCTTTTCGAGTATTCGTGTTTTATTTCCGCTTTCTTTGCTTTTGTTTTTGTTGTCTGTTTTCATTGCTGCCGGCACTTAACCTGTTTGCTGCACTCTCTGCGCTCTCTGCTAGCGGATCGTCATCGTTGTTGCTTCTCTCCCCTTCTCGGCCGCTACAACCCACATATTTTCGCACAGCATGTGGTTTTCTTCAATTCCCATGGCAAATGTAGGCACATACATACATACATATGTATGTATATGCATATGTATGATTTTACACACAAACACATAGACACACTCTACACATTCATTCATATATGTATGTAAGTATGTACATATGTATGAGTAAGCGTGTATAAGTATCGTTTTATACGCTTCGCTCTTTTTTGTGAGTTTTTTTATGCGCGCTCTACGCCTTGTCTATTTTTGCTATTCTGCTCCGCTATGAACTTGAGAGACCACGTGGTTTTTTGTGTTGGCGAAACGCCAGTTCGTTTCAGTTTGTGGCTGTTGTGGATGCCAAGCCGAAGCTTGTGGACTGTCGATGATGTTTCGTTGTGGATGCCATTCCAAAAGAGCGCCACGCTCGTTTTGCTTTTATCTTAATATCTTGTAGCTATGGCGCGTCTTCTAGCGCACCATCAGGAAGTGCTTCATCAAATTTACATACACACACATGTGTGTGTGGCTGCCTATGCGCACGTGTGTGCGTGTCCCGTTGCCATTTGCATATGGAGCGACGTCATCAGCGAACGCTGCGAGAATTTCCAGTTTCCATAGACTGAAACTAAGTCGCACTTTCATTGACGCCTTTAGGCGTGAGCGCTAGAGGCGGGCGCAGTTGGCAGCGGGGGGTGTGGCTTGAATTACAAATTTTCTCTCAATTGCGTCAATTCTGCTACACAGATTGCATCAATTACTACTATACGTCGCTTAATTAATAAGCTCTCATTTATTCTTACGCAATTTATTGTATTTGCAATTGCTAGAATAAGAAACAGTTAATTCAATATTGCTAACTCCTATATTTCGCATAAATAAGAGTAATAAAATTTAATATATCAGCTCATTTCGCATTCAGCACAGACAGAGAGAGAGAGAGAGAGACGTAGCAAATAACCAATCTATATTCCAGTTTAGAACCAATCCAACCAACAAATTGTTAGTACCCATATTCAAATTCGATACGCCACACACACACATACACACACAAGCAAGAACACAAACACACAGACACAGAGACACACTGAGAGCAAACATTCTATATACAGTCAGGGCTACGTCTATTCTACCGTTGCCCCCGCTCATCGCATTCCAGCCGAAGTCGCCGTAGCTATTAAACAGAAATTATAATTTTTTGA
The DNA here is from genome assembly GCA_035045965.1 of Drosophila aldrichi. Taxonomy (NCBI): domain Eukaryota; kingdom Metazoa; phylum Arthropoda; class Insecta; order Diptera; family Drosophilidae; genus Drosophila; species Drosophila aldrichi. Next base: position 881,585 of record JAWNOM010000038.1, read on the forward strand.
AGGCCACTCGACGCGGCTGATATCATTACTCCCATCTAGTTCCAATTGAGCCGACGTCGCGCTAATTTTTTACTACGTCGTCAATTGTTGGAATGAAGCTTTGGACCTGGCTCCGTTAGCAGGGGCAGAGATACATAGGTATAGGCTGCGGCAGAGGCTGAGAGGAAGAGGCTGAAGCAGAAACGGCGACAGCAATGGCGTTAGCGACAGTGGCGCATGCGCTGTGGAAGGTAGCGTGGAGGCGCAGCAGAATTGGCTACGCTTTAAACGCCACTTGCTGTTCGCCCCATTATGCTTGTGACGTCACAAAACCGTCAAAGCTGTGCCGAAGTCTAAGGCCAATTTGAGCGACAATTGCGAACGATGACGACTGGAAAGTTTGACAAGCGACAGCGTAAATGAAAGAACTTTACGTATGTACATGTGCATATGTGTGTGTGCATGTATGCATGCGCAGGATAAATACGCTGTTAGAGGTTGTTCAAGATTTCTGGTTTATAATAAATGAATAATGAATAAATGAGAATGCAGCGGAATATAATAAAGTTATTATCCGGTTGTGGATGACAAATTAGCATATTAAACTTCCAATTTTGAAGACAATACTCATAATTAGCATATTTATTTAGCTGTATTCAAGTTAAAAGTATTTTGAACTGGTTCACTAACTGGTTCAACTATAAAATGAACATGATAACATTGCCTGGCAGAACTCTAGAAGATGAAGTAAACATAGCAGTGAACGAATAGAACTAAAAATTGATAACTGGCCCATAAATTTCCATCGATCGCACAGCCTCGAGCCTCGAGCACTTTCGCATATTGCATCTGTGTCGCAGTCTGGGCCATAAAGCGCTAAGCCTTACTTAAGCTCAGGCGTCTAGACTTCATTAGCAGCGTCATTTGTGGAATTTATGTGGCAGCCACATTAACAACTCAAATGTCCGGACAAATGAACGAACCAGTCTATGCGACGGAATTGGCTGGCGGCCGCTAATAAAATTCGTGTTATGAATGCGCGTGCCTAGCAAACTTTTTCTGTATATATTTTCTTTTTCTTTTATTTTGTATATCTTGTTGGACTGCAATTTTTCGGTAAATTTCCCACAGCGACTGCGACGCGACGCGCGCGCGCGCAGATAACAAACATTTGGCCCATTTGCCAGTTATCAGTGGCATGCTGGAAATTTGTTGGAAACGACTCACTTCCACATTCAGATCGTCGCCAAAGAAGATGGCAGGCAAAACAAACTAGAAAATATATTCATTTGTACAAGCATACACACACGCACACTAGGGGCTTTATTACTCAATTGCTGTGTGTGTGTGCGCTGGTATGTGTTGTAAGAATATGTGAGCGCCAAAAAACCAAAACGTGCATTTTTGTGGAACTCAAATATGTGGATTTCAAAACAAGCACACACATGTACGCAGCTGGCAACGAGAGAGAGTGAGCTTTGTTTCTCAGTGCCCAACAACATATGTGTGTAGCTCACACCACCACAAAACACCAACACTATCGCACAGCCGACACAAAAGAGAGAGACGTGCCGGGCGCGCTGCCTGGCTCGCTAGTGGCTGGCTAGCTGTTCGTGTCGCTTCGTCGTTGTCGCTGTCGCCGACGACGACGACGACGACTCTGCTGTCGTTTTGCTGCTGCTTCGCTTTGTAGCGTTTCGTATACCAATCAGTTGTCAGTTCGCATCCAACTAGAAAGCAGTTAACGAGCAGATTCCGTTGCGTTTGCGGTTAAAAGCCACGAGGTCGATCAGCGTTTAGCGCGCTACTTAACCCCCAACGTCACCAAATTCTTTCGAGTCCAACACCGATACGGTTGATCACGTGTTTACCTCTCCGTTCTCTGAACCCAGCCCCGCCCCTGGTACTCCATAGTTGAACGATGAGTGAACTCAAATGTAAAGAGTTTAGCAAAATTCCAAATCAAAACATTTACATGTGAAAGAAAGAAAAAAGTGAACACAGCATAAAACAAAATAAACGCAAACACACACATACAGATGCAAGAGCAATATTAAGAAATAGTGTGTGAAGGAATGCGTAGTAAGAAGTTGAAAGAAAAAGAGCAACAAAAAAAAGCAAAATATCGTAGCAAAGGCTGGAATGATCTTTTCTCATTGGGGCTTTTGCGTGTTTTTTTTTTTTTTTTGGTATTTTGGAAATGTACTGCTGCCGGCAGAGCTACGCACACTCACACACACACACATACGTGCATATATAAATATAAATATATACAAACACAGACATTAGTGCGAAATCAAAATAGCTGCTCAAATTCAAATTTGACGAAGGCAAAAATAACAACAACAAAACATTAAACGTGCTTATACATATGTGTGTACGTACATACATACAGACCAACACGTATACATATAAACTTTTCCATTTGAACTTTAAACACACACACATAGGGGCAAACATGTGTGTTCTATCTGCATAAGCTTTTATACAGATGTTTGTTTGTAGCGTGAGCGTGTGTGGATCATTAGTGAGCGTGCATGTGTTTGTGTGCCTTTGCCGTCGACGTCAACTGCGCCGCACGCTTTCATTGAATTCTTATACGAATTCCAATTAATTTCTGTATGCGTCCAATTGGCATGAATTGGTGACGTGACGCGATCTCGCGTGCTCACCTCTCTTTAGAGATGCCCACTCTCGCTGTCGCACTGGCTCACGCTCTCTTTGCCAGACTCTCTTTTCGCAACGTGCGCGCTCTCATTTTATACGTATTTACATTTCTACATAATTTGCTCTTGTTATTGCTCTTGTTTTTGAATGTGTTTTACTTTTTTTTTTGTGTTTTCTTCTGCTCCTGCTTCGTTTCTTTATTCGTTAAGTAAATATCGTTTTTAATTTGTATGTTTATAGCTCAAGCAACAGCAACAGCCGCCCACAAAATACCAACAACAACAACAACAAGTGCTTAACTTATGCAAGTGTGAGCAGCTAAATACACACATACATATACACATGCTTATCGATACATGAACATGTGTATGTGAGAAAGAGAGAAAGAGCAGAAAATTATGCCAGTTAGCCTCAACAAAAGAAAAAAGAAAACGAAACTAAATAATAATAAGAATAATTAAAACACAAAACCGGCACAAGTTTTGCTCAAATTAACAACAACAACAACAAATGCAAGAAAAGTGTATTTAATAAATAAATAAGTGCACTATAAAACGACTCACGTAAAAGTGTTGACAAATAATTTCAATCATAATAACAAAACAAAACAAAACAGTGCATAATATCAGCTGAAAACAACAACAATCAATTCAAAGGGAACAACAACAACAAAGCTCAGCGGCAACTTCCTATTGGCTCAATATAGGTAAATACTTAAAATATGCACATACTACATTCTAATAAGAGAATGCGCAATGCTTGTGTTCAATTAGCGCCTTTAAGGCGTGTCACCAAGGGAGTTACAATTCTTATTGGCATGTGTATCTATCTGTATACAATGGTACTCCAGTTGGTGAATGAGTGTATTATGTGATTATGTTGATTAGGCTCCAATAGGAATGTGCACAATGTCAATAAGCTATCCAATTAGAAATGCAGTTTACTTTAACGTAATTTAATAATATACCAATAATTAATTGTTATGCATTTTGTATTTGCAAATTATTAACCAATTAATTATTGTTATGCATTTGTGCATTAAAATAATAGCATTCCAATTGGAGATTTGCAAATTGTATATCATTTAGATGTGTTCTAATAGGAATATGTACAATTAAGATTTGTCCATCGTTTAGATGTAATAGGAATGGACATAACAAACGTGTATAACTAATTATTATTATGTATTTGTGCAGTCAAGTAATATGAATCCAATTGGAGAATTGGTCTACAGGTATATTCTAATGGGATTATATATATTATAGACTTATCCAATAATTGATTGCGCATTTGTGCAAATAATATTGATAGGAGATTATGATAATAGGATTAAGTGTTGAAAATTCCATTATTAAGCTGGTTTCTTATAGAAATATACATACTTTTTAAAGACTTATCCAATTAATTATTGTTATATACATATATAGCAGTTGTATAGTCTAATAACAGTTATGCATTCAAATAAGAATATTCCAATTGGATATACGAATACTCTGTTACGTTAAGTACAATATATTCTCTTTCTAATAGGAATTAAATTAATTCCTATAGGAATATCATTTAAGAGAGAATTTTATTAAAATAGTGCGCACATATGAAATGCCATAGAAAAAATATTCGTGACTTTTGAGCATATGCGTAGAACTCCAATTGGAGAGCCAGATATTCATATTGGACTGCAGCGCTTCGATTTTGATTAGTGAGCATTTTTGTTTGAAAGCTCACTGCAGAGATCTTAATTAGAGCAGGCCTGATAATGTGTCTAAAAATAGCATGCGGCGCTGATAGCGACGACTATAGCGCGTGTCGCTTCGCTCTCCTGCTCTCCCGCCCATCCCCTCTCCTTCTCATCGTTCCCTGTCTCGTTCTCACTTTAATCTTGCTCGTTTTACCCTTTCAATCGGCTGTGTGGCTTATTAGTTAGCGTTTAATAGTAGGAAAGAGTCTGATTTAAGTATAATGGAAGGTCGTATAGCAAGTTGGAGTCTTATTAGATACTAAACTGGCTAGGTTTAGTTGGAGAAGAGAGATTTTAGATTGTTCAAATACAACAATGAAAACTTTTAATCTCTTCACAAATTATTGACATTGAAGTGCGATTAAGCTTTAATGTTTTTATGAAATGGGTCGATTCTAATAGTGTGATCAGTGTCTGATAAGAAATAAAGAGAGAAAGAGAGAGTGAGGCAAAGAGACGACAGTTGGAGAGAGAGAGAGAGAGTGATAAGCAAAGAGCGTGCTTATATAAATGTTTATGTAAATGCCTTATCTATAGCTGCTGGTGGTATCTATGTGTGTGTGCGTGTCTGTGTGCGCATGTATGTGTGTGCGTGTATTTATGACTCTGCTTTGCCATTCGCTGATATCTTGAGTGTTTGGCGAGCGGGTTTTATTAGATTGTGTTTGAGATAGTGTCTGTTGGAAAAGGTTTGCCAAATAAATTTCATTTTTTTAGTGAGACGGAAATCAAATGAGAATTTTAAAAAATGAATATAATGAATATATCTATAAATATCTGTAATTCAAAGAATACAGTGTGCAAGGCATCTATAAAGATTTCAATCCTATATATCTATATCTATTTATCAATTGATTGATCACATTGAAGTCGATTTCCTTTAACTACAAAGCGACTTTGATTTATACAGAAAAAGAAAATTGAAAAAGCAACAATTAATAAATAAATAAATAATATATAGTATAAATGATCGCAACGCTTCTTGCCGATTCTTATTTGCAATTACAAAATGCCGCTGTCCCCCTCCCGTTGCACCCCTTTCTGGGTGTGGAACGCGCGTGTTTCTCTCTCTGACCTTCCCAAACGGCACGTGTAGAGCTTCGCGCAAGTGCGACAGAGCCGGCATACATTGCACTTCCAATAAGATTCTATTTGAATGCGCTTCCGCGATAATCGAGTTAATAAATTATTAGCATTGCCTGTGTGACAGCAGAGATGCGCTACGCCTCTGCGCATGGCCGAACAACTCAATTGATCGAATCGATGTGCCGCACCAGAAAGAGAGCGCAGCGAAAACCAGAATAAGCCTCTCTTCGGCTGCTTTCTTTGCATTCCACTTCGGATCAAGCACAGTAACGGCGGGTGGGTTACAACTTTGTTGCAGAGAGCGGGAGAGTGGAAGAGGCGCACGAGAGAGCGCGGGCTCAAGAGAGCGAGCAAGTGCAATGGGCGCGTGTAGCGAGTGTCAAGATGATTTACTTAAGACCAGCAGCAGCTAATGAAAACTAATGACAGAATCATGCAAACTAGCACACACACATACGCATTTATCGTATGCAAGTGTAAGTGAGTGAATTGGCATAAATTACATGCGTAAGAGGTAGAGGGAGATGGCAAGTGAATAGTGGAACTTATGCTTAACAGAAAAATGTTAGGATTGCAGCATTGTGCTAGGCTTTATGTCAGGGAATACCTAGCGATTGATAAGGTAGTTGTGTGTGTACATTATCTATATATGCATATGTATATATTTATTTATATACATCTAGTTAGACATTGTGGAGTTGCGACTTTACTGGACTTTTACTGGTCATAGGCACATGGCAACGGCAGCAGACAATTTGTATATATGTATGTATGTCTTATCTCATTGTGGGTGCGTGTGTGCGATATGAGTGTACAGAGAGAGAGAGTGTGAGTGTGTGTATGATAAAGCGCATCAAGTGCAAAAGATATGAGAACTGTCTGCATTATTATTTATTTATATGTTACTATAAATTATGAAATATTTATATATAATTTATTATGATTAATTATGATTATCTATAAATCAAAGAAAATGCAATTTAACTTTTTCCGAATTTATGATAAGTTCTTTTTAAATTCTGTTTGACTTACCTTGAACTTCAAATACGAACTAGTTCACTACCTAGATTCTCCTCGCTTATGAATCTGAATCTTTTTCTATATATTCCTGGGAAAGTTGCGATTTCACTCTCACCCAATAAACGGAAAAAAGGTCGCTCGATCAAGTGTGATCAGCCAGATCAGAGACTCTGGCTCAGCATCATTTACATGTCAACTGGAGTTGGGTGACCAGTTAAGGTGGCTGCTGCTGCTGCTGCTACCTTTAGCTGACCAGCTGTCAGTTATTTTTGATTGTCTCTCTCGCTCTGTCTTACACTTGAGATGGCGTCTTTAAAGCAAAGCCAACGCTGACATACTTTGCTTAATAATCCTGTTTGACAAGTTATGCCAGGCATTCGTCTCTATCTCTTTATGCGTGTGTGTGAGAGTCTGTATATGTGTGTGTGGACTCGTTCTCTTACTTCCACGTAACTGAACCTGGCCTATGTGCGCAAGGGGCTAACTGAGCTTTGTGCATAATATATACATATGTATATACATACATTCACATTCACATATACATATATATTATATATATAAAATCACATGAGGCGACTCAACTCGGATCATCCGAGCATGGTTCGTTAGGAAGTTTGAAAACATCTGCTAGAGGTAAAAAAAAAAAAATAAAGAAAGAGAGAACAGAGTTTTGTTGCGATTCACTCTGATAAGCAGCAGATAAATTTTGTTCTTTCAGATGTTCGTTTTTTGCTTATCAAATTCTATGCGTGTGTGTGTGTATGCCTAATATTTATATTCTTAAGCATATCATAAGAGAGTGAATAAGAGAGGGAGCGTGAGAGCGAGAGGGCGAGAAAAACAACTGTTAGCTAAATTACGTAACAACATTTTTATTTTATTTTATTTTTTATTTTTTTATTTTTGCCATTACTCTTTGTGTTTGCGTCCTGCTTTATTTGCTTTCATTCTACACTCATTAAGTAGGGGATATTGAGAGTTTGGTCATGGTATCTTAATAAAGATGTCGATGTAGATAGAGATATAGATATAGATATATATGTGCATATATCATGTTGGATCACAATATTTGATAGAATGTTTTTTGATAAACTTGAAACATTCAACTTAATGAGCTTTAATTGGATGAAATCATGTCTAAAATCTAACTAATCTACGTGGAGGAAGTGCCTTAGTGAGCCAGTTCATTGCGGAACCAGCTCATCATTGTACTTCTAGTTGGCCATGTTTAAATTCAAGTATAACGCTGTTATCATTTGGTATTTTTTCACTACATAAATGAACCAGTTCATTTTTGATATAGCCAATTCAAAGATTTGTATATCACTTAAGATAGATTTATTATATTATATTAGCATTTATGTATTTCCGTTATTAAATTAAATTTAGCTTGTGAACCAGTTTATTAGAGAACCTGTTCACCTCAGAACCTCTAGTTAGCAATGAGTAGAGTTAATGGATAAAACTGTATAAGCTGTTCAACCCATGTGGAATATTTATAAAGATTCCGCTTTCATTTGTTCCCCTACAGAACAAGTTCAAAGCGATAAATGGAAACTAAACCAAGCAGTCTCTATAGGGTAACTGATAGTCGTTCATTGTCTACTGGAGACATTTTTACCTGTTTGCTGTCGCCGCAAACTTTTGCTTTCTTTTTGTTTGTTTGACATTGAAAATGCCAAAATTGCAAAAAACTAAAAAATCCCCCCTGGGAATTTCTTTCGTTTATTTCGGTTTCTATTTTTGACAAATTCGGGCATTCGATCATCTGTTGTGTAATGCACAGATATAGAACGAACTATATAGTATGTACCAAAAATATCAGATGCTAATATCTCGCCCACACTATGTTGTTTTTGTTTTTATTTTCCTCTATCTTAGATTCTCTTTTCATTCTATTTACGTGATGCTGCGCGGCCCACTTTAAGCAATGAATCTGACTCATTTGCAGGTAGTAATAAGGCCAGATATATAAATATATATACATATATGTATATACTATGTATATATAATCTGATTTGTATATATATATTTTTTTGGTTTCTTAGATTGTCTCTTGAACAGGTTTTAGTTTTTTGTTGTCTTGTGTCGTCAGTTGTAAACAAATAATATTAAAATATTTATTTTATTTTTATTAAAAATCATTCTGATTTGAATGATAATGATGCAGAGAATATTACAATAACATTTCTATGACGCAGCGAGATCAGATCAACTAATCAATAGCATATTCGAAATTCTAAGTTTAAATAACTTTTTTTTTCCCCCTTTGTTTTTGTTTTGATGTTTACGTTTGTTGTTCTCAAATCTTTTAGACGCAATAAGCGCCGTCTGTGCCAGAGTATTCGAGTATAAGATTGTGGGTATAAACTCTCAGGTATATAAATATTCATTAGCTGAATGAAGCAACGAAATCGATTAATATCGATAAATATAATGGAGTGCTGCAGCTGCTGTAATGAAAATTTAAAGATTGAACATAAATTTGCACTGTGTATAGGGTAGTTCCTAGTCGTTCATTGCCTTCTAACTGGCAGCAACAAGTAGCCAATTGTCTTATGCGACGTAAATTTGCGCACTTTTCCCGTTTGTTTGCATGGATTTATGTATGTATGTGTGAATGTATTTCCTTATGTGTATGCATATGCATATGTATATGTATACATATTTACATATAGACGTGTATGTCAAGTGTGAACATTCTTGTGATCTATTTTCGAATAGCAAAGCCATTGTGAATGGCCATTGCAGATGCAGCTAAAAATAGTTGACAGAATAGCAATTAAGATGCTGACAAATTATTAGTAGATGTTTTAATGACAAACATATTATGTACTAATGTGTGTATGTATATAGACGTGTTTTTAAAATACCTCGTTGACCACGAAATTTTCTTATCCAACATTTAGAGCACTACTAAATTCATGAACACAGCTGTATGTATGTATTGATGTACATATGTGTGTAACATAATTTTATACAGGTGTATATATAGTATTCAACATTTTGTTCAATGTATTTTGTACGTTTCTGTTGATTTCCGTCGCTCGGTTTTCACGCTGTGTCTAAGGTCAGTTTGAGGTGCAGTTCAGCTGTGTTTCTGGTTATTCCAGCTGCTAAAGGTGTGAAAATGAAAATGTAAAATCTGAAATCTAATTTCCACTAAAAAGAAACACATTATTCACAGTCGTAAATTAAAAAAAAAAAAATATTTTGCTAAAAATCATTTGGAAATTTCACAATTTTTTGTTGAGCACAGGTAAAATTGATGAACTCAAGTTCTAGCTCTCTTTCTCTCTTATGGACATGACGTATACTCAACAAGAACAACCTTTTTCTAGTTTGTTTCATTTCCGTGTTCTGTGCTCGGTGCTGTCTCAAGGTATTTCGCTGTCGCCATTGCCAGCGCTGCCTCCTCCTACATGCTCAAACACACGTACACACACGCACACAGCTATAGGGATAGTGAGAGAGGGAGAGAGAGGCACACATGTATACATAGATTTAGGCCTATGCGCACCAAAAATTAAATCGAAAGAAATGTTAAACAGCCAAAGAAACACATGAAAAGAAACTTAACAAAAACATGTAAGACTGTTCAAATGAGGTATGCACGACTAGTGGATAGTCGTGTATGCTTCACTAAATCAAGGTTACTTGTTATATTTCATATATAATTATATTTTTTATTGTTTTTTATTTTATTTGTTATTTTAAAGAAGAAACATAAAGAGGTTATATTATATCTTCCGCTTCTGACATAGCCTACAACAAAAACAATATACCCTCCTTGACGAAAAAACTTTTGCATTGATCAACGGCCGTTATTTTGCGTCGCGTTCGTTTACATTGTGTGCACATGTGTGTGTGTGTACGCGCTCTTTGTTTGCCTATTGCGTGAGAGCAGTTCACACACATTTGAAATTTGCGTGCAAAGCGCTCAATGAGCGCAAAACTTTGTGTGCTCTCTCTTGATCTCTTGTGGGCTGTGGGCGGCTGCTAAAGTGGGCAATTTAAGAGAGTCGAAAAATGGAATTAAATTGTGTTCAAAGCTTTTGGCTGATAAGCAGCTTGGCAGACAATCGCTGGTATGGGTATATTTTTTGGGGGTAAAGCAGAGATGCGAAGGACAGAGAGAGAGAGAGGGAGTGTGTGTGGTGCGCGTATGAGTGTGAGTGGGATGATAACAACATTTGAAATTCGTGCAAAGTTCGTCAAGCTGCAGTCAATCTTCAGTGGGGCTTATCAGCGTGCCCATGCAGACAGCGCGGCCAGTGTCAATAGACTTTTGATAATGCGGACATACTGACAGCCAGACGCGCGTACATATGTATATATACATATACATATATACTATATAAATTGTATATATTTAACATTTTCATATATTGATAGAAATAGCTTCTAAAATATTTCGAGGCCTTTATTTTGTTTACCCAATTAATAAAACCTCTTTCTCTCTCTCTCTCTCTCTCTCTCTCTCTCTCTCTCTCTTTGTCTGTCTGGCTATACTTACTACAGCAGCTTCTATTTCTTGCTCATTTCTAATAGTGCTCAATTGAGCAATGCATTTTAGACTAGATCTGTTGCATTATCATCGGTTCCATTGTCAGCTCTGATCGCGCGAGATTCCATTTGATTATGTGAATACACACACAAGTATAAACATATATGTATGTATATGTATGTATATATTCTTACACGCTTTTGTGCTATAACTCCTTCTATATAGCTTTTCAGTACATTGAAGTTCTATGGATATCGGCCCATATCAATCATGAGCGAGTATTATAATGAAATGACTGGGCCATTACACGTAAGAGCCAGTTCGTGTTCTCGTCTAATGATAAAATAGTTTAATGGAATTCGCAAACGTTGACAATTGACATTAGAAGATCAATTGAATGGGCGGGAATAGCCGGGAGGGTGGAATTAATTTGATAAAAGTTTAATTTAACTGCAATTCAATTGAAACTAACTCAACTCCACAGAACTGAACTCTATTGTCGTCTCTTTCTTATCCCTGACAGCTTTGAGTTGGGCGAGCTGTGAGAGAAAAGTCAGAAAGCTGCAACTCCCGGACGAACTGTTTGCCATCATGGATGACTTTGCACAGGAATGGCCGAATCTGCCCCGTTCGGATAACGGTTTGCAAATGGATCAGCTAGTTGGGGACTTGCCCACAGACGGGGGCTTCGAGCCCCAAACACGCGCCCGCTCCAACACTTGGCCCTGTCCACGGCCCGAGCCCGTCGACGAGCTGGACAGCACCAAGGCCAGCAATCAGCAGCTGGCAAACGGCGGTAAGTCTTTCTCTCACTCACCTCAGCTCAAACTAACTCAACTGGACTTGAGTCACTCCCCGATTTCACTCGATTCTCATTGCCCGCCCACTCGCTCTCTCGCACTCACAGATCCACAGCAGGCCATGCAGAATGCGAATGCGGCCAAAAAGAACTCATCCCGTCGCAATGCCTGGGGCAATCTATCCTACGCCGATCTCATAACGCATGCCATAGGCTCTGCCACCGACAAGCGCCTGACTCTGAGCCAAATCTACGAGTGGATGGTGCAGAATGTTTCATACTTTAAGGACAAAGGCGACTCGAATAGCAGCGCCGGCTGGAAGGTGAGTACTATGTGACTATTAAAGGGTTTTAAAGTGGGAATTTCATTTACAATGATACCGATTGTTCCACATTGTTCATTTGTTGAACTAGTTCTTTTATTTTTTCCAATTACGACTAGAACTGCTCAGCAGTTTATGAAAGATAAGCAAAGTAAATAAAAATAAAATGAATACATATTCATTCAGCTCTTTTAGTTCCAAAGAACAATTCACTTTGCATGAGCTAACTGTAACAAGTTCATATTAAAAGTTCGCCCAATGTCATTTAAGCTATTACACGGCATAAACTGGTTTCTCTTTATTTGACTAGTTCCATCATACAATTCCGGTTCCGGTTCACGATTATTGCGTGCTTTTTGCAGCAAACAAAGAAATTGGTCAAGTTCATGGCCAAAGAGAGTGAGTGATGAGGTGCGACAGTGACAGCATTCAAATGCCGGGCTTCGCTTTTCTCTTTCCATCTTTCTTTCACATGTTTTTTGTGTTGTTTGCTGTGCTTTACTTGTGTTTTTTCTTTTTTTTTTTAATTTGTCGTTTATTATGTGTGCTTCTTTCTTTGTGTGTGTGTGCGTCGGTCAGTGGCCAACGTCGTCATCGTCGTTTGCTGTGTTTGCATTGTTGCTGCCACTTGTTGTGCATGTTACTTAATAAATACATGAAATATTACACATGTTCGTTTCGCTTACCATTTCTCTTTCTACATCTCACTCACTTTATGTCCCTTGCGCTCTTTCACTCGGTTGCGGTCCATGGCAGTTGCAATTAATGCGCTTTTGAGTAGCAAAAACGTTTTTTACGTTTTGTTTACATTCATTCATACGTAAATAGAAGAGCAGTTACAGTCACACAAATACACACTCACACACAGAAACTGCCATTGGCAACAACTCTTACATATGTATGTCATATTTATGCAAGCATTGGAAGCAGTGCAATTGCACTCACTCACTCACAGAGAGTTTCATGCGTACGCAAATAGAGCGCACACCAATACGTATGTAGGTATGCAAATAGAGAAGAGTAGGCAGACTCAATCATTGCTCACACACATTCAAAAGTAATTTCAACTCACAGCAGTCACATACATTCACTGTTTCTCTCACATGCGTACGTATGTAAATAGTACGATAATTACACGTACTCGCTCATTCTCTCACGCTCTCACAGAGCAAGAGAGAGCGAGTAACGGCGATCCAAGCTTTGATGTTCTTCAAAACTTTCGCTTTTTCTTTAATTTTACTTTTTAATATACTGAGCTACGGCAATTTCAAATCATCAAGAATTTAAATACTTATTGAATGTTATCTATGATAGATGTTAATATATATGTATATTTATACATGCAGTAATTATTGCTATCAAATTAGCTCAAGGTCAATGACATTTGTTTCAATTATTAAATAAATTCTATTCCACACTTGGCCAATTTCAATGGAATCTACATAAGTATTACTTATTTGTATAAGACGCATTCATTAATAAAGTTATCATCAATAGAGTTATTTTAAATGCGGGTCTAATAGGAAGTCTTATCAGTTTTCCATAGAATTCTAAACTCACAATCTTATTTGAGTTCGAATTCGAATTCGAATTGGCATTCGCATGTTGTGCCGTGCGTCATGCACGTGATTCCACTTACTCCCAGTTCCCCCAGTTGTTGCTCTAGACTGTTTGTCGTACACCTTAAATAGAATTCGCTGATCGTGCGATATACGAAACCTCACTCTACTCATTTCATATCTTTTGATGATGTTGGTCGTAAAACGTTCACTTTTGTTATTGTTTATAATTGTGACTATTGGAGATTTCGAGGAAGTAGTCGACCGATCGGATGTTCTCTCTAGCTGTCTAACTGTTGTTTTGATCCCTTTTCTCTGACCGTCGATTACGCGGCAAATTCTAAAAAGAGCCTGATAAAGTAAATGCCACGTAAACTAAAACAACGGTAAGTGTGTGAGTGTGTGTATTGAAGCGTGTATTGAGTGTGTGTGTATGTGTGTATGTGAGGGTGATTCGTGTTCTATGGAAAATTGAACGAAATGCTGATTGGGCAAAGAAAGTACGCAGTTTGAATTGAAACATGAGTCGACTTAACACCAAAAACTGAAGTGAACAGCAAACGACAAACAAGAAACAACAACAAATACTACTAATACGAATATGGCTACTACTGATATAAATACTACTACCTACTATAGTCACTACTAATTACTATTATGACTACTACTGTATACTACTACTATTAGTACTACTACTTACTACTGTCAGTACTACTACTATTATTACTACTACTTACTGCTGCCACTAGTAGTATTGGTATTATTGCTACTCCTACTTCTAGTACTGCTACTACTAGAACTATAGCTACTACTATTTGTACTACTATTGCTAATTTTATTACTGCTTCTACTAATACTGTTGCTATTACTATTATTACCATTACTTTTATCAGTTCTATCAATAGTTAAATTATTATTCATATATTAATACTTTCAAAATAATATTAAGAGCATACTAATTATTTTTTATAGATTTCATATTTTATTTTTGATATTTGCTAGTTGAATTTTGCTCAGTGTATAACTGGAAATGCACACATTACTATTTATAGTGCTGCCTATTTCCAGTCTTTTCTCTACGCGGCTTTTGGCTAATTTATGCAGCACACAGCAATCGCCAGTTGACAGTTGCTTCCTTTTGGAGCTGCTCCTAGTCTTTCCTCCCTCTCTCTCTCCCTCTCATTCTATCTTTGTCCTGCTCTCCTACGCTACTCTCGCCTCCTTTGAGCAACGCTCTACTCTCTTTCCCTCCTCTACTGCCTTCTGCATTCTGTTATTCAGCTCTGTCTCTGCTTCATCTCCCCCTCTTCTTCGTTCGCATGCTGGCATATTGCAACACCTTCGCATCAGCCGCTTCCTCTTCAATAAAAGCAAAAAATACTGAAATGACATTTGTGGAATTTTAAATTTGTCTTCGTGGTCTGTGGCAACGTTCAACGTTCTCTCTGCTTAAGCCAAAATGAAGCACAGTGGGTCGCATGGCCAAAGAGTGTAGCAAAAATTAAATTAGTTGATTAAGATTTTCTAATATTCCTGTTATTTCCTTTATATAAAAATGTTAAATTTAGTTTCACTTTTTGCAAGAAAATATGTGTTTATCACCCACGGTGCAACATTTGGCCATTGAACTTGTGCCAAGTTTTGTTAGTGTTCGTCAATGAGTATTTTTTTTTCGGATTTTGATTGAAAAAAAAAAGAAAAATATCAGGAACGAAAAAACTCACACGTATGTTAGGGGTATATAAATATAAGCATATACATATGTATGTATGTACATATGTATGGGTATACCTGTTTATACATGTATTCTTTATTGGCGTTGGGTCTAAAAGTGTTAAATATATATTTTTGGCTCGATATTTTATAGTTTTTATAGTTAAATTGCATTAGCTAAAAGAGGAAAATTTATAGAAAAGCCTATTTCTCTCTAACTTCCTCTTTCTATCCCTCTCTTGCTTGTTATCTATGTATTTGTCATTGTAAATTCCTATTAATCCATATTATCAGCTGTTTTTGTGTATGTGTCACTCGTTTTTTGCAGTGTAAGTCGCGGGGGGTGGCTCTCATACAATCTTCTAATCTCATACTCTACTACTTTTACTTATAATCCCCGTTATGTCATTAGAATAGCGCTGAAGTTAAATCAGTAGCCCAAGCACTTATCTAGAGACGTATATAAGCATTACTAAAGACCAATGAAAGTTCATTAATGTAAATAAAAATGCAATAAACCGTGCCCCCCGGCGGCCTGCTTCTCCCCCTCTTAAGTAATTCCATTCATTAACTGCGTTTAACCAATGTCGTTTGCGTAATCAATTTGACACTTGGAGCAGCCACTTGTCAGGCGCCGGGTGCAGCGGCAAGGGGCGTGGCCATGTGCCGAGTCGAACTGCGTCTTAGCGAAAACTGCAAAAATAAAGTGAAAAGTGAAAAAAAAAACCTGCAGCCGCCGCGCGCTCTTGCATATTTTATCAAATGGCAACAAAGTAAAGCGAGATAGCATGCAAACAAGAAACAACAAACACAAAACAGAGAACGTAGAGAGAGAGAGAGAGAGAGAGAGAGAGAGAGAGAGAGAGACAGAGTAAAAGAGTCGTAGGCGAAGCTTGCCTGCCCGCCTGATGCAAACAACAACACAAAAGAGAGCAGAAGCAGCAGCAGCAGCAGCAAACAACAACAGAACCACAAAAGAGAGCCGCAGCAGCACGCTATTTAACTAGCGCTGCTTAGCCCAGCTCCATTTATGCATTTAGCGGCGCATTTTGTAAAACAATAACAAGAAACACGAAAACAATAACAAGCTCAAAACACAATAAAAATAATTTTAGGCGTGTGTGTGTGTGTGTGCGTGTGTGCAAAGTCACAAAGCCAAAGCAGAAAAAAAATATATTTTTGTTTTCTTTTACATTTGGCAAATGCAATAAAATGAAACGTGCAAATATTGAAATAATTGTACAAGAAAGAGAGAGGATGAGTGAGAGGGAGGGATGATGAGAGGCTGAGAGTGTGAGCGGGAGCGAGAGTTGAACAAAAAGATAGCGCGAGATCTGTCACTCACTCTCTCTTTGGCAAGTGCGTTCTAAATACGAGCGCACAAACATCTCGCATTTATAATACTTATTTATAAATAAATAATAACCTTGCACAGGCCCCTCTTGTCGAACTCTTCTGATCTTTATTTAGCTTGTGCTCAAGCGCGCTCTCTTTTCCTCTGTCGCTGTCGCTCTCGTCGTTGTCGTTGTCGTCGTCGTCTAACTGTACCGGCAATTGCGTAGTAGACGGCTCGCCTGTCACACGCCCACTTTACGCTGTCGACAGCGACGTCAGCAGCGACATCAGCAGCATTGGCAATGGCGGCAACGGCGGCGATGGCGACGCGGAAGCAGCCGTGCCTCCGTTTTTATTGTGCTTTTTTTTTCGTGTTAGTTTTTGTTACAGTAATTTATTAACATTTTTATAGTTCCCACTAAATTAACTATCCTAACTAATAGAGTTTTCAGTATTCTTCACTTCATACCTCAATCTAATTCTGTTCTCTTCATAATACAATAAAATATTCTATTCTATTTGAGTACTTGTGAAAATCTGTGCGAATATACAAAAATTCCATATTTATTTAGGATCGTAAGACGCAATAGATTTTTTTATAGTCGTTTCTCATATTCTAATTGCGTCGCACTCGATTTTGTATTGTCTGAGGTTAGTGGCATTTGTTGCACTATTTTGACTCGACACGAGTCGAAACCAAATAGTGGAATTTTGAACGGAACGCACGAATTTGTTGCATCAATTAACGCCAACGTCTGCTTTAGGCCGTAAAATCAAATTTATTGTTATACGCGTTCAGAAAGAGACAAAAGGGGTATATTGGCTTGCTGTTAAGTCTGTTGACTTGCTAGAGATATTTTTTAACTCATAGGTATATAAATAATAATCTGATCTACCTATATCTATCTATCTATCATTCATCATGTAGATCTATCAATTCTTGCTCTAAAGTTATATCTATTATAGATAGAATATATATCTCGCATCAGATTTTAACAACTTTTGAATCAATTTTTTTATTTTCTTATCCTGAACGAGCATCCTGCAGTCAGTCAGCGCCCAAGTGCAGCTCGTACCCGGACTCGTTTTTCCTTGGCACTCGCCGTAAAATGTAAAATAAAGCTACTTTTGAGTGTTGCACGATTTATGCGCCAAATATCGTTTCGCATTCTCAAGTGTCTGGCAGCCCCAGCCAGCATGACATACATATGTATGTATATATAAATATATACATATGTCTATATATAGCTAAAGTGCGCAATTTGCGTTTTTTTTTTTTGGTGGCATCAATGCAAAAAGGGGAACAAAGGCGTTGAGTGGGTGTTGAAAGCGTAATTTGAAAACGTGTTTAGGCACACATCCTTCACGTGCATGGGGTTGAAAATGAGGTGTTTGGGGTATATAGTTTTTGTTGCAGGTGTATGTAACAGGTGGAGGGGGGTGTTACTGAGCTAGATGAGGTCTAGATGTGTACTTGAGCAGGATGAATTGTCGAATTGATTAGGCTCTAAGCAGTGCTACCTGTCTGTATCTGACTTTATATGGGTATTATGCTGTCAGAGTATAAGATGTTATGAGCAGTAGTAGTATTGAGTATATTATTTCTAGCTTTGCTTTTCTTTATTAAATTAAGAGGGGGGAAGTCTATATAGTATAAAGTATGTATATAAAAAAGTTTGGCATTTAATGAACTTTGATAAATTATAAATAATGCATTAGTGGAAGGCAAACGTACTTTCAAACTCGTTTCGATACAAAAAAAAGAAAAGAATAAAAAAAGAGGAAAGATGATAAAGAATAAGACAAAGAACAAAATTAATGACAAAATAAATTAAAATTTTATTGAGAAATTATCCGATAGAGCGAGGGGCTTGAAATTGCTACCAGTAATAAATACTAATGCAATAATAATACCAAAAAAAAGCGATAATAAAAATTGGCGAAAAAAATTGGAGAAATAACTGATCGAAGAAGGGAGAGCACAAGAGTAAAAGTGGTAGAAGCTGGAGCTGGAGATATAATAATAAAAACTTTGGTGTAAGATACAGTTTTATGTGTATTTGGCTCAAATGATGAATGTGCGGGTCATATGTGACGCACTGTGGATTGGCGAGCAGTGCTGCTCATTTAGCTTTTTTGCTAAAGCTAAAGTTTTTGGGAAACATATGAATTTATACAGATTATAGAATCTGGGTAGTTCAGACTTGGAATACATACAATCGACCTAAACTTCAGATGTAGAGACTTACAAATTCCATGGGATGTCCCTAGGCGTAAAGCACATTTAAAGCTAGTAAATTAAGCTTTTTTCCCGCTAAATCTGCGCTGCGGCAACACTAGGTAGCCTAGTACTGCTCCCAACTCTGTCGGTGGCTAATAAAATTATACATTTTATGAACTTAACGCTAAGCGTGTCGAGCACTACCGGCGTAGCTGCAATTCGGTAGCTCTATCCCTGTCTCGCAGACAGACGTTCATCAGTTTGAATGGGCAAAGGCGATCATAAATTTCACTTGGAGTGGCAGACGCGGCCAGAGGCTTTAAGCCGAGAACTCTTGAAACTGAATGCTACAAAATGTTGCCGCATAATCAATCAAGAGTTAAGCGTTGGCCAGCGGGCGCAGCTTAAGCAGCAGCGTTAAGGATTTGTGTAGTGCATGGCGAGTTACTACTGTACTTAATGAATGTCATCAGCTGCCATAAGCAGACAGACATACGGATAGACCAACTCGCACAGACAATCTGCTTGCCGCAAATTGTGGCAAGCAACTCAATTCAATACGTTAGCATTTCGATTGCATACATTTCTACATCGTCTTCTTCTTCTTCTTCTTGTTTGGGGCAATGTCCTCGCCGTCGCACAAATTGTACATAATTTGGCTTGATTTTGTTGTTGTTGTTGTTGTTGTTGTAGCTACTTGAATGGGCAAAGTTTTTTCTGCAAATACCCTGAATGCATGGTAGATGCGTAGAAAGGGTGGATTGGCTAGAGTAGAGTGAAGCAGGCGGGTATATCTATATATCTATATCTCTATATCTGTATATCTCTATATCTCTATATCTCTATATCTCTATATCTCTATATCTATATATCTCTATATCTCTATATCTCTATATATCTCTATATATCTCTATATCTCGATATCTCTATATCTCTATATCTCTATATCTCTATATCTCTATATCTCTATATCTCTATATCTCTATATCTCTATATCTCTATATCTCTATATCTCTATATCTCCATATCTCTATATCTCTATATCTCCATATCTCTATATCTCTATATCTCTATATCTCTATATCTCCATATCTCTATATCTCTATATCTGTATATCTCTATATCTCTGTATCTATATCTCTATATCTAATGAGTGAACAAGAGCAGAAGTCCTGTATGGGTTATATATAAGTGAAGTACATAATATCTGCATAGAAATATTTCTTTCACATTAAAAACAGTAATTAACAGGGTATCTCTCAGCTGGACATAGTCATGCGCATTCTCTACTTGTGCTTGGCCCTTGGCTGATTGTATTGCAGGACCTTTTGGCCATTCAGCTTTGCCAACGAGACAAAACGCGCGACACTTATGAACTGTTTATGGAGTGCACTACCGAAGGCAGACAGACTAACATACTAAACAAACACACACAAACACACACACATACGTGTTACCAATTTAAGAATGAGTTTTCATATTTTTTTGGTTTTTCTGCGCTGTTCTTGGCTTGGCTTAAAGCCTCATGCAGGTGCAATTGCTTACAGCTGCAATTGGGCATTTCAGGGTACAGTTTCCGTTATAGTTCGCTTCCGGCTTTATTTCTGTTTCCGTTAGGCGCTGCCTTTGGGGCGCCACTGGCACTGCCACCGCCACCGCCTCAGCGATTAATCGCAAACTTTCCTTTTGGCTTTGTCGCCAACTCAAATTCATAAAACTTTGCAAAGATACCAAAAAGACAACTGGAGTAGGAGTGTTTCTACTGGAGCATGCTCGACTGGAAGATACCTAGCTTTTGATATTGATTGAGTTGTGTTATACGAAAAGTATCGATAAGTTAAGTAAACTTGATATGTTTGTATTTTGTATCTCCATAAAATGTTTCAAATCTCTTGCTCTTGTAGTTCTTCTTTTATATTTATAGTTCTACATTGTGGAACTTTTCTCTACTCTTATTCAACTTATAATGAATCACTCCTTTATGTTTATACTCTATCTATCTATCTCTACTATCAACTCTTATACATTTGTAACTTTCTCTCGTCTTATACATATATACATATCTATATATATTTACTCTTATACTTTACTCGTATATTTTTCTCGTATACTTTACTCTTATACTTTACTCTTATACTTTATTCTTATACTTTACTCTTATACTTGTCATATTTATTGGTCAGCTCTAATCTTCTTATACTAACTTTTACTTATACATTAACATTCTCTTGCCATCTAATTCTTATAGTGACTTAGTCTTATGAAGTCTTATTCTATCGGCAACGTCTTATACTATATACTTACACATTACTACTCTACTATTATAGTCTTGAACCCTTAAGCTGAGTTCCTTTTAGACACTTCTATTGGTGCACTTGTGTGACATCTCTTCTAAGCTCTTATACTGTCTTCATCTTCTACAGCCTTTGTTCGGCTTTTCCATAAAAGCAATATACCCCGCTTATCCAGTACCCCCACAAGGCATAAACCGAAGTAAATATGTATACAGATATATACACGCACACATACATATGTATACATATATACCCTGCTATATGTGTGGCGAAAAACTTTTGCTTTTGATATCATGGCCGTATCATCACATCATCATTGGCTCGATAATGCTGCTAGTTTTATGTACGCATATCTTAACAATATTTGTCCAAGTTTTTAATGTTTGGGGTCGAAGCAGATGGACGGATGATGGGAGACAAACAGAGAGAGAGAGAGGGAGAGAGTTGGGTGGTATTCCATATCAGCATCATCGGCAAATTTGATAGTCAGCAGTTGAGCACGAACTTTTGCCATTGCTCAAGTTTCGCAGGCCTCAAATCATATTTTGATACAATAAAATTGCGCAAATATTGATTTACAATAGCCTGGGCCTTAAAGCGACTTCATTTGATATGCAAAGCTTTAACTCTTTTTGTGAGTATGCGTGTGTGTGTGTGTGAGTGTATCCAATTGGAGTAGGTCATTTTTTTTTTTGTTGGGTGATTATCTAATCAGCTTTCATTACATATATCAGTGGGAAAGCATAGACATAATAAGGTCGACATAATGAACGATTAGTCATGATGAGGCCTATAGCCTGATAATGACAAATGGCCAAACGATTAATGGCAGGTGTCAAAAGCAAAGTTAATGGGAATTGGAAATTGGTAATGCAAATGCTCGTGTTGATGCTGATGGTCTGTCTGATCGTACGATGTTTGTACTCAGACAGGCGATAAACATAAAAGTCAAATTTCAGAGAGCCCTATCGTGCGAAGTCATGGGCTGCAAAAAAGATGGAAGTTCTGAAATGATTAACGTGTAGATACGCTAGGATGAATTATCATAGTATTTCGATTCGTATAAAAGAAGCATAGAAATCTATATTTGCTAGCTGTAATACAATTTTTGATCATCTTATGAGGAGTACGATTATATCAGGATTAGATATATCCAAAAATGAATAGTCACAATAAGTACTTACAATAGGCCATTCTATATATCAAATTTAGATTCATTACCTTCAATAGTTCTCGAGTTATGCATAGAAAACCATCTGAAAATACCGATATTTTGCTATATCTCAAAGATGAGGTGAGTGCTCTTTGCGAAGTCTTAAGTTTTTACTGCTTCAGGTGTGCAATAATATATATTTCAAATTTCAAGTCCTTAGCTCTTGTAGTTCCTGAGTTCAATCAATCGAGCTTAGTTTATATGCAAAAATATGTATATTTTATGCGAAATTTGCTCACTTCTGCCAATAAGTGTATCAATCTACCCCATTTTCGATCACTTTCAATGGGTAGCTGGCATAAGAAATGTTTAAACAATTAATTAGACTGAAGTAAACATAAACATGCGCGCGAGCGCTGCTCCAGACGGAGGCCTTCAATTCGCTGTTGTTGTTGGTCTCTTTCTTCTTCCGATTCTATCTTCTAATGGATACATAAAGAATTTGTTTAGTCTTCGGGGCAGAGTGTTTACGGCTTTTGGCTAAAACAATTGAATTGAAACGAATTGAATTGAATGGCCAAACGTGAACTGAAGTAGAGCCCATTAAATTTTTAAATGCATTGAACTTGGCTCGATTAGGGCAACTGGTCTATAGCGTGCAGCAGAAGTAGGGCTGAGGTGGGGTAGTGCTGGGGGCAGTGTGGGTGGTTAGTTGTTACCTGGAGAGCCAGGCATGCGGTGTCGTTTCAAAATTTATATCTCAATTTCACATCTAAATGCGAATAATCTTTTTTTTTCTCTCTCTCCTTTTTTCCCCCCTTTTTTTTTTTTTGTGTTGAGTTCAGCGCGTTGGGTTCATTTGATTTGTGTGTGAGAATTGTTGCAGCTGTTTAGCATTCGAGCGCGATTTCTTTATTATTATTTTTTACTTTTATACGAACACACATAGACATACATATATCTCATATAGATATGCATCTCTCTTTCGGTTTTTTTTTTCTTGTTGCTAGTCGAAACTGGCATTTACTTTCGGGTGTTCCCCGTTGACAACAATTTGCCACTGCTTATAATTTGTATATGCCATATCATTCATTAGCATTTGATAGATGGTTATATAGATCTATATATAGATATATGTATATACTAAGTGAAACATGATATTAATTACTGTGCTTTACTCTTTCGAAATTGTTTAATTCGTTTCCAATTTATATAAGTATATCTTTGTCTCAGCTTTGTGGCATGTTGAACGCGCCCCGCGATATCGGAAATATGAAATATGCATATTTGATGTTTGGAATGAAGGCGCATTACGTATATTTGCCTCATGTGGGATATCAGAGGAAGGGAATGAGGGAATGCTGCCCCTTTGAGCCAAAGATTCAAGTTAGATTGCTCTAGCTGGGCATGCACGACTCGCAGATACCCGGAAACTAAAGTTTTTCACTTTAATCTGATTGTAGGCATATGCTGAATTGCCTCCTTCATCTCCTTCCCATTCTAACCAGCTGCATCGACCCCATTCGCATCAAGTTCAAGGGGTATCAAAATGGTTATGGGTGAAATGAAGCGCGCTTGGGTAGTTTTCAATATATGGTAGTGCGCGCCTGCGACCCCAAACAGAGGCTGGACCAATTACTCTTATAAATTATAGTGAAATGAATCAGAGCACTGTTCGGGCTGACTAATAAATAAAGCAGAAAAAATATAGATATATGGAAAAAGAAAAAAGCTGTGCTCTAATAAATGTAATTGGCATCGGCAGCTTTCACTATTTCTGCATAAGTGGGTCAAATCGTGAGGGCCGGGCCGGGATGGGACGGTCCGATGCCAGGCAACCGATTTGCCGGGGAATGATGTTCCATTGTAATTCACGCTCGGTGCACATTAATTGTGTGCGTACACAAAAGGACATGCGACTCTCTCTCTCTCTCTGTGTGTGTGTGTGTGTGTGTGCGAATATCCTTGGCGACAAATGGACTTGTGCTCATATACGTATTAAATTTCCATTTCAGAATTTCGCCTATTTGTGTTTGTTGCAAGCAAATTCAATGAAGCCATCGAGCTGACATTTCACATATATTGTAGTTTATGCTTTTTCTTTTATTCATATGACGATTGAACGGTGCATGGCTAAGCGGGGTATATTGGTTGCAGAATGTGTGTAGAAAACGGAAGTGGGCATGGCTGATCGAATGAAGCTATAGTCGAGCTCTGCTACTGTTTTTGCTGTCTGTCTGTGAAGAGCGAGTGAGTGGGAGTATAAGAGATATGAGTAGACGATTACAAGGGTATCAAAGTATAAGTGTTTAGGCATATGAATGTGTGAGAGTCTAATAGATTGTGAGTATAAGACTATATACGAGTGGGAGTAAGCTTTAGAAGTATATGAATGTGTTATAGTAGGCGAATGCATTAGTATACTAATTAAAGAGTATAAGAGTGCATGAGTATTATGAATAATATAGGAGAATAAGAGTATATGATTTAGCGCTATCTGTTGTATAAGAAGTATTGATAAGAGCTTAGGAATGTGTGAGAGAAAAGAGAAATATTAGAAGAATAGAGAGAGGAGTATAAGACTAATAGAGCATAGGACTATTAGCATACATTGAGAAATATATAAGTGCTTTAGTGTATATATCAATTGGAGTATAAGAGTATTTAAGTGAGGCGCATAATTATAGTACATGTATTAGACTAGAAGAGAGCATACTTATACGACTTTCTATATTCTTCTGAGTATATGAATATAAGAGTATACAATCCATTGCAGATCACATAAAGTCACAGTCGAGTTGAGTGTATAAGAGTATAAGACCTTAAGTAAACAGTTGCGTATAAGAGTATATGATATAGGACCCTATATTTCAGTATGAAATTTAAGAGTGTAGAGTCGCGTAATGTGCCCCCTTAAGGAATCTCACTATTCTCTCTATATACCCTGATTCATAGTATACGTTAAGTATTGGTATCTCCCAGTCCATCACTCCCGTTTAAAGGCCTCTTACTTGTTTTGCTTCTTTTCTGATTTGCTGGTTTTCAGGCCAGGCTCGTTCTTTTCATATTTGTGTGTTGATTGGGCGTGGGAGGGGGTTGGCGTTCGCCTCGAGTGTGACCCACATACGCATTGTAAGGCCTCTCCCACTCCTGCGCCATCTCGCTTTCGCCCCTGCCCCAGGATGTAGTACGTAATGCAGCTCCCTTGGTTACTTGCCTTTCCTGCCAGGCCAATCTCTAAGAGCTCGATGCTCTCAGCGTGTGGTCGCAGTTTCGTTGGAAGTCTCAAAGTCTTTCCTTTATATATATGAGCTGAAATATATTCCAAAAATTTTATAGCGCCAATTAGTTAGATGAATTGAATTTTTTTCTATCGTTCTGTTCGGCTCGCAGTCATTCGGCCAGATTCAAGTTTATGAATATTCAATGAAGTGTGTGCCATAAATTATAAATGCCATTTGTTAGCATTGCTCGTGTAGGTTTTTATGGCATTAAAGTCAAGTTGACAGCGGAATCGTGCCGGCGACACGACTCGTGACACGAAATGCCTAAGCTTTAATCGAATTAAACTTGCGAATTTTAGGATTTTACATTTTCTACTTCCAAGTTTGAAGAAAAGAAAAGAATATTTGAGCGAAATGCTAAATGTATTCAGTTGATTCTATTATTAATCCAGAGATCTAGGTTAGCTAAGGTAAACCTATACCAAGGTCAATATACTCCCATTTCACTACCTCAAACAGTATCGAATAGAACAGCAGAATATTGTACGATAAAGTTAAAACTCTTCAAGTAATACTACCCATATTTCATCTAATACAGCTAGCATTACCCAAAATCCAATATACCCCTTCAATATCGCCTCTACCCAATCGAGTATAATGAATGTGGGAGTTGAGTCTTTAGCCTTTAGCCTTCAGATATGGCTGAAACTTAATTTGAACTAATTTATGCATGTTTATGCGCAAATAGAATGTTGCCTGTCCAGATAATTTGATCTGGGCGTATTAGCATAATAAAAACGTTAAGCTCTTTAAATTATATGGCAAAGATGAGGCCAGAGGACGGTGCTGGGGCGGGGACACTTAAGGCATTTAAATAAAAATGATAACTTTATGCAAGGAACAAGCTTCAAGAAAGGGTAAAGTGACAAATGAGTGGGTCTCTCTCTCTGTCTCTCTCTGTGCATGAGAGTGTGAGACTAAAACCGAAATGTCATTACGATGTAGCCAGGAGACGCCAACAGGACGCCAAGTAAAAGTTTTTGACTCGCAAAAAAAAAAGAAAAAAGTATTAGAAGGTCTGAACGCGCAGCCGGTGTTGCTGCTCTGTCTGCCCCTAACTGGCAGTCGGTCGTCTGCCGTCTGTTGTCTGCTGTCTGTGCACAGGTTTAGTTTAGCCACCCACACATGTGTGTGTGTGTGTGTGTGTTGGGGGCAAAACGGTGATAAATGGCGCCAATGTGCCGACTGAAGTCGCGACGCATCGCAATTTGAATCGAAGTTGAGTTTTGTTTGGAATCTGAATCTGTGGCTCTGGTTTTGGTAGTAGCTCTCGCTGTGGCTCTGACTGTGCTTTTACAGTTAGTTTAGTTTTGTAATGCTACATTTAGTTTTGGATGCCGCGTATCACTCGAGCGTATTCACTAGATATATTTTTAGCTTATTGCAATACTTATAGACTTCTTGAAAGGAGCATATTGGGTTTATTGTGAAAGCTAGGTAGAGCTAATTGGAATTCCTATATATGTAATTATAGTTTTCTGCAGTCTAGTTTGACTCGTGGAAAACTAGAGTATTACATCTATGTATAGCTTTTGCATTGTTATGGTTATTACTTGAACTTCTATTGCGCTTAGTGGAATGGAATGTCAAGTATATAATTAGAATTACCAATGGAAACATATTTGGAGTTTATAAGCCAATTTCATAGTTTGATAAGTGAGTTACTATAGACGTCTCTAGGCCCACAACTGCCTATATAGGGAAATACTGTTCATTTTCAAGTGCTGCAAGGTTTGAGAGATCTTTACTATATAATAATAATTTATAAATGAGAAAATTTAAAAGGAAATTAGTTGAAATACCAAACATTTCATAAGTTGGTTTCTGTAGAGTTCTATGGATCAGCTAGGGACAGTTCTACTGTGGCCTATATAGCGAATTTCTATAAATCTTTTGATGGGTTCTTTGTGTGCACTTAGGAGAGGCATCCGAAATCTGCTTATTTATCACTGATACTTACAATGGGTTCAGCTTACAAAGAGATCTCGCGAGATCTCACAAGTGAGATCTCTTTATTACTTGAACCCATTGAAAGCTGTATTAGGCGACTTTCGATACCTCTCATAGCAGCACTTACGTGTGTGTGCTTATGGGTATAAATGTAGCACAAGGTATTTTCTGGTCAGGCATTCCCGTTTAGCGCTCACCCTTCCTGCCCGCTCTCTCCCACTCTAGCCATGTAATCGATGACAAATCCACACTAAAATGTATTTGATTATTTTATTTGATTTGCTTTGTAATTGTTCTTGGTTTTTTCTTCATTTTGTTGTTGCACCTCAAACAGAGGGGGAGAGAGACAGAGAGAGAGAGAGAGAGAGAGGAAAGGGAACACAGGGATTGGCAGGTCGATGCTAGTCTCGCCGTTTAGTTCGTTCTGTGTGGTTCGTCGATTTTGCTGTCATTACGTTGCGCATGACGATATTTATGACTATTGTTATAAAATATGAATTGACAGCTTAAGCGACAGGCAACGGCGGCGGCGCTGACAACGCGGCAGAACGACGACAGCCAAGTGAAGACGTCTTCCAATTAGAGCGCGTTCTCTCTCTCTCACTCTCTCTCCCTCTCTCTTTCTGTATGTATGTGTGTGTGCTCTAAAAAAAACCATAAAAATGTCGTCAGACAATTGAATGGCAAACCGGGAAAAGGAAACGTAGCACAAGACCTTAACCCCTCACATAACCCCCAACCCCCCCCCCCCCATTTCCCCATCCCTCATCCTTCTCTTTGGCAGGAAGCTAACGCAATTGCTTACAAATTGTCGTTACGTCTCGAATTGAATTGCTTAGATTTGCGATTTCTGCGACGAGTAGGAAAACGAAACAGAACTTGGCGCAGTTTAACTAATTTTCCATTTTTCGCTGTCTTTTTTGCCATTGCAGAACTCCATCAGGCACAATTTGTCGCTGCACAATCGGTTCATGCGCGTGCAGAACGAGGGAACCGGCAAATCATCCTGGTGGATGCTAAATCCGGAGGCCAAGCCGGGCAAGTCGGTGCGACGCCGTGCCGCCTCCATGGAGACATCGCGCTACGAGAAGCGACGCGGCCGGGCCAAAAAGCGTGTCGAGGCGCTGCGGCAGGCCGGCGTTGTTGGTCTCAACGATGCCACGCCCTCGCCGAGCAGCAGCGTCAGCGAGGGGCTCGATCACTTTCCAGAGAGTCCACTGCACAGGTAACTATTGAGGCCGACTTGAAGCCACCAGATCCATGGAATAGTAGCCTAGATTTTTTATAAAGAATGCAGTTTAAGTAGTTATGCATTTATTTTTTTTTCATATTACTTAATTTTATCTAGTATTACAGTTACATATATCTTTAGTGCTATGATTTGTAGAGAGAGTATTTATAGCTAATTTAATTAGATAAACACACAATTTGATTAGATATATACAGATATGTACGCTTATTTATCATTATCATATTATTATACCCTGAACCCATTGAAAATGGGTAATCAGAGTATAATAGTTTTGTTGAAATGTATGTAATAGACAGAAGGAGGCGTGGCAGACTCCACAAAGTATATATATTCCTGATCAGGGTGACGAGCAGAGTCGATTTAGCACTATTCGTATGTCTACTTCTTCTAAGTATTCCCTCTACGTATTTCGAAGTATTTCTTCCAAGTATTTCCTCTACGTAATTCCACTACGTAATTCCACTACGTATTTCCTCTACGTCTTTAATGCTCAGCTGATCGATCACACACTCTGCTTCACTTTGTTGCGCTGACCCCCACCAGGCCTGGACGACTGAAGAAATGCTGCAGCTGCTGCCCTTTATATAGGGCCACTTTTACTCAAGCACTGTCTCGCTCACATGTTGAGCCCGACAGCTGGTAGAGCTCGATGCAGTCGAGCTTCAAGTGAGCAATGGAAACGCTCTCTGCTGCTTCAAGCATTCTCTCTGTGTGTGTGTTTGTGTGTGTTTCTTTTGTAAGCAGAAAGACGCGTAGAATTATTGAAATATCAGTTCTCCGAAAGTTTCAGGGGATTTCCTAGTCGAGCAGTCTCGACTAGAGCTTTCTTACTTGTTTATATTTGAATTTCTTATAGTTCAGCACTATTAAATTAATACTATATATACTATATAGTATATATAATATATACTTAAATATATGCTATTTACGTGTAAAATACAATTTTATATTTATTCAATACTATTTTTTGGGAACAAAAATAAAACAAAGAAATAGGCATTTCAGTTTTATATCCAATCTTAAATAATTTTGTTGAGAGTAGAGATGCTATGGATAGTTTGTTTATTACAGAGCTAGTCTTATCCTAGATAAGGTTTGATTCTATGCTATTAAATTGCTGATATTTTCATTATATAAATCAACTTTAATATTTATAAGGAATTGCATGTTGTTAAAGTAGCTTAGCCTGTTTCTATATACAATTTACCTATTCCCGCTTTAATATAGATTTTATTTAAGTAGATTTGAATGCTCGCTTCTTTCTAGTTCTAGTTATATGAGAGGTTTTCGATTTGTTTACTGAAATATTTGATTAAGCTAATTTATAATTGATTTTTGGATTTTTTTTTTTTTTTTTATGAAAGAGGCATAGTAGATAAGTTATGACAGCATTATAATGTGCACATATAAGTATTATTATTATTATTATTATTATATTATTATTATATTATTATTATATTATTATTATTATATTCTTAATATTTTCCTTAACATTAATTTCGTTTTTTTTTTAATAATTTTTGTTTTTTTATTGTTCCTCCTCGTGCTTTCTTTTCTTTACATTTATGAATATCGTTTTTGCGGTTCAGCGGCAGCTATCAACTGTCGCCAGATTTTCGTCAGCGCGCCTCATCCAATGCCAGTTCCTGTGGCCGCTTGAGTCCCATTCGCGCATTGGAGCTGGAGCCAGATTGGGGCTTTCCGGTTGACTATCAAAATACGACATTGACGCAAGCGCAGGTCCAGGTGTTTGATCAATTGGCTGGCTCCATGGCGGATGAGCTGAAACTACATACCGATATGTTGCAACAGCAAGGGTCAGTTTTCTCTTTTTTTTTCAATCATTATTTTCATTGTGGTTTATTGTTTCATGTGTGTGTGTGTGTGTTTGAATGCCTTGCATGCGCTCTATATACTCTATATTGTTAGTTGTGACTCCATTGAACTGGTCTATAAAGTCAAAGTCTGTTTGTTTCTTTTGCAACCCAACGATCGTACGGCTGGAGCAGGTTCAGTGCCGCATCGGGCTTGCCCACACAACCGCCACCGCCATACCAGCCGCCTCAGCACCCACAGCACACACAGGGCTATGCGCTCAACGGACCAGTCTCTGCGCCCAACTACGGCTCGCTGCAAGCGCAGCAGCAGCAGCAGCAGCAGCAGCAACAGCAGCAACAACAACAGCAGCAGCAGCAGCAGCAACAGTGCCTGTTGCATCGTTCGCTCAACTGCGGTTGCCTGCACAATGCACCAGTGCGAGATGTGAGTAGCAGTGTGAAGAGCACTACCATTAGATCAGCAACCTCATTTGATAATCTCTCTCGTTCTGTTCCCCTTCCAGGGCCTCTCACCCAACTCAGTTACCACCACAATGTCGCCTGCGTATCCCAACAGCGAGCCCTCCTCGGACTCTCTCAACACATATAGCAATGTGCTGCTCGAGGCTGCTGCCGATAATGCTGCACTACTCGTACAGCAGCAACAGCAACAACAGCAACAACAACAGCAGCAACAACAACAGCAGCAACAACAACTTTCTTCTGGGCTGGAGGGTAAGTGTTTTGGCTCCTATTGAAAGTTGGCTCCGTGCAGCAATAGCAAAAGTTTTCCTCTCGTCTATTCCTCTATTTGTTCTATGTGCTTCTGCTTGAACAGATAATAACTGCGCCTCTACTTTGATAGGGCAATGCCTGGAGGCGCTGAACAGTGAACCCATTGAAGAATTTAATCTGGAAAACTTTCAGGGCGGCCTCGAGTGCAATGTGGAAGAGGTAAGAACTCTAAAGTATAAATAGAAGAGAATTAACAAGTGCCAGCAGATATCGATATTGTTATCGATATCGATTTATATAGAAATTGCAATACTAGAGACTTGCAACTAAAGCAAATGTTGATTTCGCTTTATAATTGTATAAAAATGTCAGACTAGTCGGGGTATACTCGACTAGAACATACTCAGTCATTTGAACTAATTTCACCCTCATCTCTCTTACAGCTGCTGCATCAGGAATTGTGCTACGATGGAATGCTGGATATAAATATACCGTTGGCTGCGGTCAATACGAATGCTACGAATGTGATCTTAACCAATAATAGTACAAATAGCAGCAGCAGCAACAGCAACAACAGCGTTGCTGCCAATAGCAGTGCAAATGTTCAGCTAAGTCAATTGCAGGCGCAGCTGCAACTGCAACAACAGCAGCAGCAGCAACAGCAACAGCAGCAACAGCAGCAACAGCAACAGCAGCAACAGCAGCAACAGTTGCTGCTAAGCAACAACAATAACAACAACAACAGTCTGGATACAGCGAGCGCAAATCTGAATGCACGTGTACAGTATACACAGCCTAGCGTGGTCACCTCGCCGCCGTCGTGGGTGCATTAGATGCAGTTGCTCAGATCGGAATCGTTTGCCTAAGCTAAGGACAATATATTGTATACACTTTAATCTAATAGAAGGATGGCTAAAAAGCAGGAGGAGGAGCAGGAGGAGGAGGAATAGCTGCAGCGAGCTGCCTTTACAGTTTACAAAGTAAGTAGAGCAACTCGCATACGGCTCACTCTCTTCGATTCAGTTCAGTTTCCCATTTGCATCAAGTTTTAAAAGCAATTCAATGTGACAGTTATGCATAAATTATGTTAATAATGTAAAACATTATGAATATGCAAAAAAAAAGAGAGAGAAAGACGAAAAAAGAAGAAGTTGAAGCTGAAAAGCCACCCCCAAAAACGTGAGGAAAACTCACGCTTCCACATAAATTTCTTTTCACTCTGATTTTCTACATTTTTTCACTTTATAAGCAGAGTCTTACGTATATATATGTATATATATATACAAATCGCCTTAGTTTAGTCCATTTGATTGCTGCCTGCTCTCCATGAATCTTTCATGGCCATTTCATTGCCATTTCTGGATTCCTGCTGACTGTTGAGTTCTCCCCAGAAGCTACTTGAGGGCAATTACACGCGTTCAATTATCATAATACAATGTCAAGTGCGCCGCACTCACTCCACTCTTTTGGAGTACGTAGTAAGGGCGCGAATTCCAAATACCCTAAGCATCTAGCATATAAGGAGAGATATGGGAATAATTCTACATATTTACTTTAGGGCATATTATACAAATATACTGCTTTTAATAGTCTTATAATGTGATTATATTATATCCTTAGTACTTTGTAATTTTTGCGCTCTTATACTTAGACACTTATACTCTTGAGGACTTATAATAACAAATGAATAATATCATATTTTCTTATACTATAATAATATATGCACTCTTAACTTAGACACTTATACTCTTGAGGACTTATAATAAAATATGAATATTATCATATATTTCGTATACTATAATATTATAATAATTTATGCACTCTTATACTTAGACTCTTATACTCTTAAGATCTTATAATCACATATAAATAGTATAATATATTCAAATACTATAATATTATAATATTTCAGCACTCTTATACTCTTGAGAACTTATAACAATAATTGAATAATATCATGAGTTCTTATGTAACCTATAATGTTTGTAAAATCATATACATACTGTACAGTCTTATACTGCTGTCTTATACTGCTGTCTTATACTACTGTCTTATACTGCCGTCTTATACTGCTGTCTTATACTACTGTCTTATACTGCTGTCTTATACTACTCTCTTATACTGCCGTCTTATACTGCCGTCTTATACTACTGTCTTATACCGCTGTCTTATATTCATAATATTCTTATACTCTAATAATATTAAATTCGTATACATTTTCACTCTAGCACTTTTATACTCCAAGGATGTTATACTCTAATACTTGTAGTCATATACTTTAGTAATCCTATAGCATCATCTTATATACAACACTCTTATACCCCAACAGTCTTATACATATGATGCCGCCTCCTGCTGATATAGCCGACTCGTAAATTTTAGACTTAGGGTATAAAATGAAAACAGGATGAATACACGTTTAAAGTATTTAGGTCTGTTTTTTTTTTTTTTTTTTTTTTTGGGGGGTTTTTGTTTTTGGCTTACGTTTTTTAGTCTTTTTCAATTTGGCACTTTAAAGGCGGCGCGTGCTTGAAAATTATAGGAAATTAAGTCAATTTACGGGAGTCATCAAATATGTAGAGGCAAGTCAGCCAGTTGGCCGTTGGCGTTCAAGTGTCCTTATGCCAGGACGGCGCTACCTGTCCCCCCCTCCCCCCCCGCAACCCACGCGTAATGGCCGCGCTAATTTGGTTGGCCAAGCGGCCCGAGGCTTGGCTCCGAAAGTCCTTTAGCGACCGCGGCGCAAATTCGTCAAGGCAACCTGAGCCTGTGTCTGTGTGTGTGTGTGTGTGTGTGTGTGTGTGTGTCGGCACAGCAAATGCTGAAAAATTAATTACGTCCTTAGGGTGACTTATGCACATCGTAAGTTGTCCCTAATACTTGCTGCCTCTGCCTCTACCGTTGCCTCTACCGCTGCCTCTACCGATGCTGTTGTTTACCTGTTTCTACCTGTTTGCCTCGTTCAAATCAAGTGTG
Source organism: Drosophila aldrichi (assembly GCA_035045965.1). NCBI lineage: Eukaryota > Metazoa > Arthropoda > Insecta > Diptera > Drosophilidae > Drosophila > Drosophila aldrichi. The sequence continues at coordinate 915,993 of JAWNOM010000038.1, forward strand.
TTAAGTGCAGCTAATATTGAAAAATTACTTTGCATCGTCTTTTTTCTGTCAGTTTGAGCTTTTCTGCTTCAAGCCTTTTTGCACTTTCAGCTCGATAAACTTGAAACGTGGGCGGCATTTGAGAGATTTAGCTGATTCAGTGAGCATTTATCTTGAGCAGACACTCTGTAAGCATATTAAAGGGTATTAAAAACGAGTATACCCAATTTTGCTTTAGTATTATTGATCTACATATATACAGTGAATGGGAAAATTGAAGAATCCTGAGTATGAAGATTCTGAACTCTAAAGACCATCAAAAATGAACTTGTACTATGCCCGTTTATGCTCTACCAACCTTATTAGAAGTTGTCTAACCTTTGCCTTAAATAAGCCCTAATCTTACATTAGAATCTCCCAGTCGCGCATACCCGTTGCGGTTCAACTACCAGTGCACTACCAGCTACTACTCACTTTCATTATTTCGATCTACTTCTTGTCAGTTAAGCTGTCAGTGTGCATTTTTGCTTTGTGTCCAAGTTGCTGGGGGGGGCAACGATTGGCGGCGACAAAAAACCCAAAGAAATGCCATGAAAAACTTTTGAAAACGTAGCACACCCTCCGCTGGATGCAGTACGCACAAATTGAATTCCACATTAAGTTTTGTAAGCCAACAATTAGAAAACAGCAAAGCGACCAGAAAAAAGGCAATGCTACAAGACTTCCAAGGGCGGGAGAGGCTGGTAGAGGGGTTGGTAGAGAGAGTGAGGCAAGGTGTAGTGGCAGTGGCAGTGGCAGTGGCAAGACAAAGTTGTAACTTTGTCAAGTTGTGGCGCCAATCGTGTGATGTGCTAATAAAATAAAATCAAATCGTTCGAGGCGAGAAGCGAGGAAATTGTTCGAAATTTATGCCAAGTGCAGAAAACTTTTGTGTTTGACTGCCGTTGCTGTCTCTACCTCAGCCTCTACCTCTACCTCTGCCTCTACCTCTGCTTCATTTGAGTGAATAATTTGAATTGCAAGCGCTGGCATTGTTCGTTGGGATTTACATTTTTTCCATTTAAACATCTTTCACTTTTATAATTTTGACAGCATCCGAGTGAAACTGTCTCAATATATAGAAATTTTAGAATTTTCCACTTCTCCGTCTTCTTCTTCTTCTTTTTTTTTGTTCTCCAGGATTTTCATTTTTATTATGCAAATGCCGCCTGGCTGCTGCCTCTCTGCATATTTAATGACCGCCAAAGTTGGCATCGGCCTCTGCAGGTAATGCATGGTGGGCGTGGCCTAATAAGCCGCCCACGCGCGACACATGTCAATGTAAGTGGCTAAGAGAGCTGCGCCAGGGGGTAGAACGTCGCAAGTCGCAAACGAGCTACCTCCCCCCCCCCCCCTGCCTCTAGTATTCGTCCTCATCATCATTGTTCACAGATTGACTCTGACTTGACACATAATAAAGTCATACAAATTATGGCTGCAGCTGCTGCCACGGTAGAGCAGAGAGGTAGAGTCAGAGGTGGGAGTGAGAGAGTGAGAGAGAGTTCTCTCTCTTTTCCACACTCTTAGCACGCTTTGCCCTTCGGTTGTCCCGGTGAAAGCGCGCGTGAAATACAAAAGAATTTAAGGGCAATTTATTAGTTGAAAAGCGACAGAGGCAGGGGCTAAAATAGATGAGCATCGGGCATGACTGACTGCGGAATACCCGCTCATATGATAAAATGTAAATTAACTTGAGGTCTAGAGGTAAATCATATGAATTTTAGATCCAACTGTAGAGCGTCATATTCTTGCTTCTGGAAGAATTTGATTTTTCGATTAAACTTACATTAGCTTTATGAAAGATTTATGAGAATCACAGTATTTAGTATTTATTAAAGCATGGAGTAATCCTAGTAAAAGATGTAGCAATTAAATTAAGCAGAAAATATCACAGATATCATATAACACATATATCATATATCATATATATCATATATCACATATATATTTTTATAAACTACAAACCCAATATACTCCTTTGCACCTGCTCGAATAAGTATTCAAACGAAAACCAAAATGCGCGATTTCTGTTGTTTTTTTTTGTTCTTTTTTATTTTCTATGTGCTTCAGATGCGGGAGTTTGATATTGTAGGCCTTGTGTGGGCTATGCCTAGGCAACGTTGACCCAAAAGTTTTTCCTTTTCATTTTTCTTCCTATTCCCCAAACCGATGGAAGCTGTGGAAACAGGATATACTGTTTTTGTTGGACTGTATGTGACAGGTAGAAGAAGGTAGGGCGAAGAGCTATTCAATATCATCTGTATAAGATTAAGAAGTGTAGAAAGACTGTAAGGCTGTCAGGTTATATGAGGTGAACTCTTTATAAGAATAATGCGTAAAAATGTGACGAAGAGTATAAGAGATAAAGGGTGTAAGACCAAGACAGGACTGTATATTTATAAGAGTAGAAGACTATAGCAGTATAAGATTATTAAAGCAAGGATGTAAAATTGTGACGAAGAAGAGCATATATGATAAAGGGTATAAGACCGAGACAGGAGTGTATAAGTATAAGAGTAGGAGACTATAACAGTATAAGGATGTGGAAGTATAATGGTATACGAGTATAAGAATGCAAAGGTATGAGAATATGAACGTAAACTAAACGAGTATACGAGTACTATTATAATATAAGAGCAGAAGTGTTAAAAAAAAAAACACAACATAAGAGTATAACAGTATAAGGGTATACATAAATCAAATTATAAGGGCTTTTTGACAAGAAAACTTGTACTGTATACGATGACATGAGTATAACAGTCCATGATTATAAGAGTATAACAGTATGCGATTATAAGAGTGTAGAGCATAAGTGCTGAATTAATGAGAACCCGCATAGCTCGAGTTCTTAAAGTCAACTGATTTGATATAGAGCTTCATCTGGACACCTCAACTCATTAGCCAGGGTATCTGCTAGTCGTGCACCCCCAACTGAATGTGTATTTCATTTGGCCTCCTCAAGGTATTTTCTCTAGGTGTTGCAACTTGTCCGCCAACTCGCTAAATAATTCACGAAGTCAACTTTTGTGCGGCCAGCGACAAGTTTTCTGCTCGAATCTATTTGGTTTCTTTTTCTTTTCGTTTTTTTTTCGTAGCTATTGTAATTTTTGTTGGGGCACATTTGATTAAAATTTAATGCGCGCGCATCATTAATAAATGTCTGGGGACAATTTTTTTGTCGCCTGACTTGCGGAATAAATTGAATTAGCCGCGGCCGAGTCTCCAGAGAATCGAACGACTAAATCAACTGGCGCTGGTTCAATGAAAATGCTGAAAACTGATTAGGCTTAAGCCAAGGTGACAGACGGACTAATTGACAGCCCAAAAATTATGTGATTGTGTGTGTGTGTGTGTGGGTGTGTGAGTGTGTGTGTGAGAGTCAACCACAAGTACTTTTACACACACTTAACTCGGTGCTCGCACTTCAAGTGCCAGCAGTTGCCAGAAGGAGGCGGCGGAGCAGGAGGAGGAGTAGCTGTTGAAACACAATGCTGTCAGGTCACACGCATACACACATACAGTCATGCATGCATGCGGTGTGAGCGTGCGAGTGAGATAGAAGAAGGGCTTGTGTAGAAGCTGCTTTTAAGAGCCTTAGAGCATTTTGCACACGGCAAACACTTGCCGCACTTGTTGCATGAACAAAGGATAATGATGTGTCAGACAAGCAAGCAAGAGAGCACACACACACGTACACACACACGCACACCTTTGCCAGCTGGCTTGTAATAAGTAATAAAGCAAACAAGTAATAAAGTTGCAAGGCCTGCAGCACGGGCAAACAGTTAAGCAATCGTGTGTGTGTGTGTGTGTGTGTGTGTGTGTGTGTGTGTGTCAAATGCAAATATGCCAAGAGGCGTGGCAACTAATCACAGTGTTGGCAATAAACTTATTTGACGACGCCCATAAGTAGGCAATGCTTTTTTCCCATACTTTTTGTTGCCTCAGGCGCGCACATAAAATTCAATTGCTGCTCAAGGAATATACAGTTATAAAACGTATATATAACTTAAAGCTGTAACTAATAAAATGACTGATAAGCATAAAGCTTTGATTTTTATGCTCTAGCCGTTGCTGCTGCTGCCCTTCAAATTTATTGTTATCGCCTCAGCGTCGAGCAGCTAAATTCTCGTTTTCAAATGTTTAGCACTTTCCATTTTCCTGCCTCTTCTTCTTTTTTTTCGTCTTTTCCGTTTTTACAACAGCATTTCATGGCCTGCTAGGCCGCTTTTGCTAGTTTTCTGCAAATTTGCATAAAAATTGGCAAAAGATATGAGCAAAAAATGCTAGCCATTGAGGCTTATGGCTACGACTCTCCCTCTCTCCTCCCTCTCTCCTCCCTCTCGACATTTGCTTATCGCTTATGAATATTTTGACGCCAGCCAAGTCGAATGTCAAATGGCTAAATGAATAAATTAGCGCCCTCATTTTGCGAAAGCTGGACAATTTCTGGCTCTGATTGTGACTTGATGAAGTGTTGATTGCTCTTGCTGGGCGGAGTGTCACCAGAAGGAGTAGAAGAAGCAGAGTGTTGGACTTGGTGGTTGAATTACTTCATCTAGAATGAGTTGGATGCACAAAAGGCGAAATTTCAAGTTGATATCTTTTGTAGTTCCCAAGATCTCTCAGAGAGTTAGATGAATGGATGGGATATAAATTGTCTACTAAGTGTAACATATAATTCCAAAATCATTTTCTTATCTCAACTAATTCAAACTCTTTAATTTCTTTTATTTGCAGGATTTATCTGGTCGCTTCTAATTTAAAATATATACAAACACACGCACGCACACACACACACACATAACATAACACATAACATACGTATAGCATATATATATATAGACCTATATATATATATATAGGAACGTACCATAGCAACTAATATCCAATGTTTAGCGCTTATAATTAGTAGAATTCTCTGTGCATAATACAAAAACCCAAGAAGAAGAAGAAGAAACACACAAAAATAACAAATTTATTGAGAAAAGCGAAAATTACTTTGAAATTTCTTTGAAAGAAATTTCAATTGCATTCATAAAAAAGAAAAAGAATTAATTAAATATATATAAATGAAAATGAAAATGTAAAAGGAAAACCCATTGCAAATATTGTTAGTTCTTAAGACTTTTGTATATATTAATTTTAATAACCTTAGCGTAAAGTGAAACACAAATAACAAAGAAAAAAGCGTAAAACGTACATAAAATAGCAAATAGCAAAACATAAGAAAATGAGAAAAATATGAAACAAAATTTAACAAAAAATAATATTCGACTAAAAGCAAATGGAAAACTTAACAAAAGAAAAGTAAATTAGCACAAATTGCAGGGGGCGGAATAAATAATAGCATCAACTGGACGAGCATAGAAAATATATTCAGTTAATTTTTTTATATTGCATAAATATTGCTTACTTATGTTTATTGTTCTATTATAGAAAACCCATTGAAAATGGTAAATTAGAGTAGAATTGTTGTTTTTAGAGTACATATAATAGTTAGAAGTGGGCGTGGCAGACACCATAACCTAGCTCTGTCCGATTGTTTTTTTTCCACTTTGAATTTGTTTATGATTTACTAGGCTAATATTCAATAGTCTTGTTAATTTGATGATGTTTAATGAGTTTTTTGAGCAGTGGTTCTATTATTATTTTCGCAACTGTTCTTAGACTGGGTGCAAAAATAATAGCAATAGCTTGAGGACTTTTTCTATTGATGCAAATTTGAAGTTCTTTGACAAAAATTAGATTGTTCTGTTTTTTTTTTTTATGTTTCTGAGTGTTGATGCTATTATATTTTTTCGCAACTGTACTATTCTAATTTATACTAATTGAATTCACAAACACACCCACACACATACACACACACACAAACACACATATGTACGTATAACTGTAATTGTAAAAAACTTTTTGTAGAATGCTTCAAACGAAGGGCGATAAATTGTGTTCCAAAATAACTGCAAATGGAATATAAATATGCATATGAATATGAATATGAATATGAATATATACGTAATATTCTCTCTGGTACTACTCTGTATATATATATAGAAATTTCAATTTCAAGGACATTTTCAAAACTAAAACTGTTTCTAATAGTTTCTAGTGCTATAAAAAAGTTAATCAAAACAAAAGAGGATGAGAAGAAGAAGAAGAAGAGGAAGAGAAACACAAAACAAATTGAATGTAATTCATAAAAAATATATGTTTAAGTAAATGTAAATGTAAATGTTGCTAGGCAAAAGAAAACTAAACAAAAACAAGAAAATTAAAACTAAAAAAAAAGAAATAAATGATAAAAATAGATAAATAATATATATGTATGTATGTATGTATATATACATATATATTATATACCTAACTATAGCTATAGCTATTGCGCATATTTGTGTACTATTATGGGCTAAATGTTAATTATTAATTAGATTGTACAATTCAAATTGTAGTTTATAATATTTAAAACAATTACAACAAATATACGTATAGATAACGATGATAATAAAAAAAAAAAAACAAACACAAACAACAAATTTGGTAATTTATTCATATTTATTTATTCTACATATATTTTTATTGATCGGTCAAGGTAGATACCCTATATAGCTTTTGATGGATATGTTCAGAAGTATGAGCAGGGTTTCCATTGGTCATGGCCTGGAATGTTTCAATGTGAATTGCTGTCATTGTGCAGTGGAGAGCGCCATCTGTTGGCTGGTAGATAGCTTCAGCTAACAGAAAGCTTTAAAGCTGTACGAATTGTGACCATCACGCATAGATGGCGCTTTGGCATCTGTCAGTTCATTCATTGAAAGTAATTATTAGACGGCCAACTGTCATTTGTTTTTCTTGTTGTTAAAAACTTCTTAGCAACTTTGTACTTAACAACTTTAAGATAATTGCTTTTACTTGATTCTTTCGCTAGCTGCTTCATTAGGAATTTGCATTTGCGCTGAGTGGCGGACGAAAACTTAAATTCACTTAAATATTGTGCAACATTATTTGATTGGACAACGAACGTTATTTTGCTATCTGCTAAGACATCAGTTAGCTGCGCTGCTGCAGCGCTGCTCGATACGTTAAGCTCTCATTTACACAGACTGCGGCCGAGTCTGGCATAAGCCATAAAATGGCTTTGTTTGCGGGCATTATATAATGTTTTATATCTGATGAGCCAAATCAACAGGTGTTGCGGTTCAATAACCCAGACCCAGACCCACACACAGACCCAGGCCAGGCTGCCAAGAAGCTGCCAAGATGCTAAGGGGCGTGATATGGATTTCTCTCTGTCTGTCTATGTGTGTGTGTGTGTGTGTGTGAAATAATTCAATTCATGGATGCGTGGCAGGCACAGCGGGAACCAAGCAAAGAGAGTGAGTGAGTGAGAGAGAGAGAGTGAGGCAGATTCAGAGTCCTGTTGCGTAATCAACGTCCTTTGCAGGCAACGCACGTTTTATGTTTTTTTTTGTTCGTCTTACGCTCATGTTTGCCCGTGGACGGCTTGGCTCCACAATAAACTAGTTGTGTCTGTGTGTGTGTGTGTGTGTGTGTGTGTATTTGCGCGTGCAGCAATTTGAACCGGATCTGCGTGGACTTATGACCCAAGTCTAAGTCAGCGACTCCAGACTTCGGACTTCGCAGCCCGGACTCTGCTCCAGCTCGTGTCAAGACGGAAGTCTGCGCTGTCGCTTGATTCGGTTTTGGAAATCATTTCGTACTTTCAACACTTTCCAGCTTGGCCTTAATTTGCATTTGCTGCCGTTGCTGCTGCTGCTGCTCATCATAAATGCAAAAACCTAAATAAATTCTTTTGGCTGGCAAATTCTTGACCTTAGCCAAAAAGTCCTGCAGGCAGGCCAAGGCAGCCGCAATTTGAGTTAAATTTAATTGAAACCCTTTGGCTCCGCTCATGCATATTTATGACTGCTCAGACCAAGGCCCAGTGCTGCCTAAATGAAGTCTTGGCACTCTTAAATCGCTTATTGAGCAACAGTTGCTCAAGTTGCCTTTTTCTGTTGCTCATACGCCGCATTTGCTGAAAGGCAACTGCAGCTGCAGCCTGAAACAAAGTTGCAGCCTGACAAACTCAATTTTCCACACAGCGCCATTCCTTGCTATTATGCTAATGCATGGCACAGCAACAACTCAGAATGCTGCAGTCGGGTGGCATCGACTGCTCGATGCACGTTCATCCAGGTCAAGTTGCGTATGCAGTGAGCTATTATAGATCTCTCTGTATAGATCTATCTGTAGGGTAGTTTCGAGCAGGAGATCTTTAATCATTAAGATACCCTATAGAAGTGGCGACAGGTCTTTATTCATAATCATCTTAGCAACCTACATACTATTCAAGTCTAAACTCTTTGCTGCTGGGCTCTACAAGATATTTTTGACTCTTTTTTTGGGTAGGAATGGAACTACTTGGACTAGATTTACTATTAAGCTCTATTCACCTCCAACTGGAATTTGATAACATATAGCTGACGAGAAAGGATTTTAGTTAACATCAGGAATACGTTATTGAGGACCACATCTTGACTGCTTCAAGTGGATCACGCTAGATCATTAAGGAATTTTCAATCATTCCATAGGGGAATTCGTAGAACAATATTGCTATATATGGCATGGGAAACCTTGGAGATCAATGATGATTAGAATATCTTATGAGATTTATAAAATACATTGTTCTTGGTAACGACGTTTGTTCTATTGAGCCCATCTGAGTATCCCTTATAATTTTACAACTTAGGGAAAGATGAAAATGATATAATATATAACATATAAACTAGGTATTCTCAGCTGAAGTTGCTATACATGAATACATATATTTCAAATTCCATTCCATTCCATTCCATTCCATTCCATTCCATACCATTCCATTCCATTCCATTCCATTCCATTCCATACCATTCCATTCCATACCATTCCAAATCATCATTGACATAACCAGTCGAATGCACATAGCTCAGTTTTTTTCGTGCCACGCCCACATCCTTAAATATTAGTCTGCTCGTCAAATCAAAGTTTTATGCAAGCGGACGTGCATTGACAGAAGCCAATAGACTCTGCTGGCAGTCGCTGAGCGCGCATTAGAATTGTGCTGCGCCTTGGCTGCGGCGTCTCCTGTTGCTGCTGCACAATTGTCAAGGCTCGGCCAAGGTGAGCTGCTTTCGCCTTTTTGCGAATTGCCAATAAAAAAAAAAGTCTAAGAAGGGGACAGCCGCTCGCAGTTCGCAGTTCGCAATTCGCAGCGCGCTCTGCCAGCAGCTGGCGTTGCTTATCGCGCTGACTTTCTGCTTCCGGTCGCACACGTCGGACAGGACAGAAGAATGAGGATGGGGATGGGAAAGGGGACGCGACGTTCGCTTTCCTGTCGTCGTATAACAAGTTGAGGCTAGGCAACTCAGGCTCAGTTGCTCTTCAACAAATTGTTGCGCTGTCGCTGCATAAACATTTCACTCTCACGCTCTCGCTCTCTATTGCTCTCTCTCTCTTTCTCTCTCTGTCACACTGACCGCCTCTCGCTCTCGCTCTCGCTCTGGTGCTGGGAAATTGCGCATACGCCGTGTGCGTCGGCATTAAAAAGACACTTTGCACTCCACTGTGCAACGCATTCGAACTGTTATACACAGCGTTTGGCCGTATAACAGTGTGCCTGTTGAAATTTCAGCCATGGCACGCACAGTTCGTCGACAGTTCTCGCTCTGGTGGCACGTTGCCGCGCGCTAACAACAAACCAACAAAAATCTAAACACCAACAAAATTAGCAGCAAAAAAAAGAAAAGGGGCCAAAGCCTGCACTTGCAATTGTTGTACGATTAAAATTGAGTCGAGTCGAGGCGCGTGTTTTTGGCCTAATCTAGATTTAGGCTTAGTCAAAACTGAATTTGACTTGCGATCAGCCAGCTAGTCGTGTGAGTGTGTGTGTGCGAGTGTGTGTGTGTGTGTGTGTGTGTGTGTACAAGCAACAGTTATTCAACTCCTTGCGTTAGGATTGACGCACGGCCAAGCGGCATAAAATGATAAGTAAGTGAATAGTTTTTGTTCGACTCGCTGCCATTTGCTGATTATGCTAATCAACGTGCAGCATTTACAAGACGAGACACGTGCCACACTTGCCACACACTTGCCACACACATGCCACACATGCCACGCATGCCACTTGCCACTTGCCACACACATGCCACACATGTCTTGTTTGCATTGACTCTCATACATTTGCCGCTGCCCTTTGTTGTTGTTGTTGCTGTTGTTGCATTACCGTTAAATGCCACTTAATGTGCTTTATATTTACTTTGCACGGTTTGTATTACACTTCCCTCCCCCCCTGCTCCTCCTGCTCTTCCTTCTCGCTGCCTCTGCTCTTCAGCCACGTTTTGCAAGTTTTTCTTTTTGTGCCGCCAAACATTTGACAAGTGCACAAAGCAGCTTCACACTCCAACTTCAACTTCAACTCAGACACACACTCACACACAGACACATTCATACACACAATAACACTCACACACACACACACTGACAGTCAGACAGTTGCCATACATTTGCTGGCTAAGTGCGAAATAGAGAAATTGTTTTGGCATTGCATAAAAACGCTGCGAAAATAGTTTCGCTCTTCTTCTTCAACTTGTGCAGAATGTGTTAAGAGAGCATATTGGTTTTTGTTTGCAATGTTTGTCTATGTGAAAGCAGGCTATCAAGCTATGCTCTATATGCTATGCAAATATACGCCATATACGCTATATATTCTATTGACTTTATTGATTCTGTGTTCTCTATATATTCTAAAGACTCTGTAGACTCTACATATATTTTTATAGACTCTGTAGACTTTGTAGACTTTGCATACTTTATAGACTCTGTAGACTCTGTAGACTCTGTAGACTTTGTAGACTCTGTAGACTCTAAAACTCTGTAGACTCTGTAGACTCTGTAGGATCTGTAGACTCTGTAGACTGTGTAGACTTTGTAGACTCTATAGATTCTATAGACTCTGTAGGATCTGTGGACTCTGTAGACTTTGTAGACTCTATAGACTCTAAAACTCTGTAGACTCTGTAGGATCTGTAGACCCTGTAGACTTTGCAGACTCTATAGACTCTAAAACTCTATAGACTCTGTAGACTCTACAAATATTTTATACACTCTATACACTCTCTAGGATCTGTAGACTCTGTAGATTCTACAAATATTTTATAGACACTGTAGACTTTATACATATGGCACAGGAAGAAGCTAAATTTGCATGAATATATCTAAATTAACTTTGATTTATTAGGCATATATTCTGCTCATTGAAGGCGGGGCAAATGAGTAAAATCTTTATCTAATCTAGTCCAATAGGCAAGCTCTGTCAGAGCTTTCAGCTGACGCACAATCGAATCTCTATTCTCTAGAATTACCCGTAAATTCTCTCTAAAATTCAGTTATTTTGTCAACTAGCGCAAGTATCAAGCAGTCGGTGTTGGCCAGCTGCAATGCAACTCCATCGCTTTGCCGTTAACAAACTTGGTCAGCAGCGAGCAGAGAAGAAGAAGATTTTGCAGCAAAAAGAAAACATTAATTCATGTAAGAAAAGAAAAACTTGTTGCAAATCAAGCCAAATAGTGCTGCAGGCGCTCAGCTGGGAGTGAAGGGGGCGGCGCAGGTGGGTGAGTTAAACGTTTTTTATCCCTCGCTGCTCTGGCAACACCTTCGGCTAGGTAGAGAGCGATAGATGAAAGTTGAATATTGTATGAAATGCCAACATCAAGCAGCTTAAGGGCGCTGCTTTAACTATATTTACATATCAAGATAGATACGAGTCTATGTATTTGTTGTATATATATTTGTATCTTTGTATCTGCAGCTCAGCAAAAGGCGCAATTATAACTTATTTCCTTTTAAGCAGCTAACGGATTTGCGAGGCTTAACAACACGTGCGTTGCGTCAATCAACGCGCTGCTTAAGTCGAGCTTTTTCTCTCTTCCACTCTGAGTCTTCCTCTTCTCCCCTCTTCCTCTTCCCTTCGCTGAGTGTGCATTGATTTCCATAAGCACCAAGCGAAGGGCTCGTAAAAACTCGACGGAAGCTGTTGTGGCCCAAATGCAGAGCTAATGAAACAGTGCAGCAAAGCGTTTCAAAATCTTTTCCACTCAGACCCCAACCAACCCAACCTCCATATATGAGCCTCTCCCTCCTTCTCCCTCTCCATCTCTCTGTGAGTGTGTGTATGTGTGTGTGTACTTTTATGACTCCTGTTGCCGACATTTTTGGTGCCTTTTCAGTTTATGTTAGCGCCTTATTTCCATACGCCTCATCTGCGGCCGCAATGTTTTCAACAAATAATTTCTTGGAATTTTTAATAATATTGGGCAGTGTGTAGTGTATAACGTAGGGCATGTGGAGAACTAGCCGCATTGAAAGCGATAGCGAAACTAACTTTTAGAGAAATTCCCTCGAATTTAAAGTCGAATATTTGCGGTTTCAGTCGCCTTCACCTGGGATAACGTTGCTGAGAAAAGTCTTATTATCTGACTTCGTTTAGTTAACTATTCTTAGACTAGATTTGCTGGCTAACTTATGTTAAAGCTCTTTAGAGTGACTCATTTATGTAAATCAGCTTAGGCAAGTTAGTTTTAACTAATCAGCATCATGGAGTCAAGTCTCCTTAGGAGACTTTAATCTTGGGTAACTCAAGTCATTCTTAATATATGTAATTCTTATTACAGTCTTTGATAAATCATCCTAGTCTTGGGTATCTCTTTATAGAGTCATATGAATTGATTGAATTCAGATTACATTCTCGAAGATGAATCATCTAAGTGAGCTTACACTGCAGTCAATTCATCCTGGCTTACTTATATGAATCTGAGACAACTCATCATGAATCTGAGACAACTCATCATACATAGATCCTAAGATGGCTTGAATCTATGCTAAGTTGTCTCCGATTCATATAAGTAACTCTAAGCAACTCTATATGCAACTCTACTTATATATAACTTTTCCTTATTCCAATTCAACTCATAAAACTATTGTTCTATAAGTTTTCTTATAGAGATTTTCCTAGACAAGCTATCATCTATCTACCATCTATCTACGACTCTGACAAGAATAATATTTTGATATGTGCGTGAGAAATCTAATATGATTCGTAAGCATATATTAACTTTGTAGCATTTGATGACATATATTAAAATATATTATCAGATTATCGAGCATAGTAAAAACTAAATGACCCCATCCCTGATATGCCTATAGAGCAGGGTATATTCCAGTCAATATTATGCTGTTTTTTTTCTGACTTAACTCAACTCGCTTTTATTTGACATTCGTTTTTTCGTATATGACTTTTTGGCTCTCTCTATATATTCTCTCTCTGGTTGTTGTTGTTGTTGCTGTTGTGGGGACAAACGTTGAACCCACCCAAACGGCAGGCAAATGAAATTTGTTGAGATTTACGCATATATTGCACGAAAATGGTATTCAGTACGGTTTGCAGTCGCTAAAAGTGGACCGAAAAAGCGAAGAGCACGGTCAGGCATAGCTGACTGAATAATGCCCGTTGAAGTGAGAGAGAGAGAGAGAGAGAGGGAGGGAGAGAGGGAGGGAGAGACACTTAGCAGGGTTTAACTTTAGGTCTATCAAAGGGAACCTATCAAGGATTGACTATATCTTATATAGAATATATCGAAACTCTCTCATCAATATTTTCTCGTAATCAACTTTTATTACTCCCGCATCGAAGCCAATATACTCGTTGGGCGCACAAAGTTTGCCAACTCAATTGCGGCTTTTTATGCGTAATTCTTTGGTCTTTGTCGTCAGAGCAGAACGTTTGTTCAGTTCGTTGTTTTCTTGATATTATTTTTTAATTTATCTTTTATATTCAGGCTTATGCGCAGCGCCAATGCTGGCAGAGCCGCAGCTCTGCAGGTTTTATGGAGCTCTCGGCTTCGACAATATGTTTAATGGGACTATTTTATGAAAATTTGCTAGATTTTTTTTTTTTTTTTTTTTTTTTATTAAAATTGATTTAAATGTGACTGATGGAGGGTGGGAGAAAGAGAGAGAGGGAGACTGAGAGGGAGAGGGAGAGAATGAGAGACAGACAACGGAGGCTTATGTTAATGAGTACTTAGAAGCCGTAATGGCAAAACAAACGAAAATGGAAGTCAAATCCAGTGAGCAGGAGGAGCAGCAGTAGCAGGAGGAGGAGGAGGTAGCAGGAGCAGTAGCAGGAACCGAAGCTAAACTGTTTTGCCTTCGCGTTTAATTAACAATTTAAACCTTAATTTCATCAATATTTTAGCAACTTGGCCGAGGTGAGCACAGAAATCAAGTCAGGCAGTGCTAACAGCCGGCAAATGCTTGGCTAAAGGCTTGAGCAGGGTTTCGGCCAACTAAGTGGAGGTGGAGTGAGCAGGAGTCGGAGCAGCAGGAGTAGCGCCTCCTGCAGCTGCTGTTAAAGTTAGACAACGTCTTCGCTGAAATCGAAACGAATTGAATTGAATATAATTTGTAGTTGCCCAGAGCCGAGGAGGCAACGACATCGATATCCTTTTATCAGCATATCGGAGTGTAGTTCTCAAGAGGCAGGGTATATAGACTATATGAATGTGTATGTAACAGGGAGAGAGAGAAGTGGAAGCATTTGATTTATGTCTCTTATAGCTTAATCGACCATCATCGATAAAATCAAGCTGAAGACTAGGGTATCTTTGAGTCGTGCACTTCCATCTGTCACTGCTCTTCCCTGCCAAGTTAGCGGCGACGGCAATATTTTAGCTTGGCAAATGCCACGCCCCATTGTGCGAACGCCTTCGGAGGGCACTTTGTCATGTCAGCCGCAACGAAAAATTGAAAAAAAATTGAAAATAAAAAAAATTGTTTGCCACATTCGCATTTTGTTATCACTTGAGTAAAATGGCAAAGCTTGTAAGCGATAGTGGCCCCAAATACACAAAGAACTACATATATTTTATATGTGCAGATGTTTATTTAAATATATATACATATATATATATATATATGTATATGTGTGTAAATGTGTGTGTATAGATAAGTAAGTGCGGCTAGAGAGCAGCTTAGGAGAGGTTGAAAAGAATAGTAAGAAATCGTTATACAGATATTTGTTATGCAGATATCCACAAGTTGTTTATAAATATATCAACAGCAAAGACAGTGAGAGAGAGAGAAAGAGAGAGAGAGAGTGGGATTGAAGAGCGAGAGAGTGAGATTTAAGAGCGATAAATTTAGAGAGAGAGAGAGAGAGATAGGCAGACTGAGAGAGAGAGAGAGATAGATAGCTAGATAGATAGATGGATAGATAGATACAGTGAGAGAGAGAGAGAGAGAGAGAGAGAGAGAAGAGAGAGAGAGAGACAGAGAGAGAAAGAGAGAGAGAGAGAGAGATGAGTATGAGAACCAAGAAAATCCATTTTCCAAGAAGTTTGGTGCGATTGACAGCAGAATACTCGTTCCCAGCCCAAAGATAGTTGAATATTAATGATGAAGCTCTAAAGGGAATCGAAGATGTCAAGAAGTAGTTTCAGAAGTCTTTAGCAGCAATACGATGTGAGAGACGAATAGTAAAATGGATATTGCACAATATACCTACATATATATTATAATAGACCAATAAGAGATTATAGGGAATATCCCTATGGTCAAATATATGTAAATCTATCGATAGTAAGCAATATCGATTAATGTGAATTGGTCGTTCAAACAAGAACAAGAGAGAACGAAAGCATAAGTAGAAAGTCTTTACCTCACTTCTTCAAGTTAATGGTGGGAATAATATAATAAAATAACCTAATAAAGTCTTCTACAATACATACTCAATATACTCCCCTCACATCTTAAACGAATGTAGAGTAACGATATCATTTTAATCAGCTTGTTGCTTCTGCAAAACATCAAAGTTTCAATTATGTTGCATTAAGAGAGTTTCCCAATGCACTTTTCCCCTAAGCAACTCATCGTTTCGTATTCTAATCAAGCTCAATTTTCTGTTTACAATGCGTGCTACTAATTACAGAGACATATATGCACACTTATCCACACACTCACACCCACACACACAGACAGGCTGCACCACAATGGCGTGCATCATGTGGCCTTTGTGTGACGCTTCCAGTTCAATTGCCTCTTCAACGCTCAATTAGCCCAGTTTCCATTAACGTTTCCATTGTTTCGCACATTTTCGGGAATTACGAACTATTTGAGAGCAATTTATGTTTACAATTTTATGCATATATGCTTTTATTGTTATACAAAGTGGATAGTTTGGGGAGTATACATACATATATGGGAAACAAATCTAAGGTGATAAAAGTGAAGCAAAAGTTGTGTTTGGTCTAATCAGATTTGGTTTTAATAGCATTATGAAGGCTTAAGGTAGGAGTTGCAAGATTTTGTTTTAGGGTATTTCAAATGGAATTTTCGTTTAGACCAGTGTTGGAAAATCTCTTTACTAATAGAATTTCAAGTGTACAATCATAATCAATAAGGATTTGATGAATCTGTGCAGTAAACTGGTAGAGCTCGTTCAAGAGCAATGACAAATCAATGACAAATAGTCTTGAAGTAGCTTCGGGTATTTCCTAGTCAGGCACGTCCTGTTTGGTTTCTTTTGGTTCGATGTAATAATTTGTGTGCAAATGCATTCTGCGGCATTTGCTAGCTGTGATTTATGGACCAGCAAATGAAAAATGTAATTGGGTTCTGTGGCAGCACGACAACGCCCCTACCACTGAATGACTGCTTGCAGGCATTGTTGTGGTTGCAGCACCTCTTGAAGAGCAAAACTGGGTTTTGGGCTATGCAGCAGCAATTATAATTGGGCTATGCAGCAGCAATTATAATTGCAATCCACAAACTGTGGAGCTGGCCAAGCGAATGGAGCCAATGTGCTTGACAGCGAGCATGTAATTAATAGTCAGTGGTCTTTGTGGAAGGCAACTAGTACCAACTGCCAACTACCAACTGACAACTGGCAACTGGCAACTGGCAACTACCGACTGCCAACTGTTGACTGGAGCTATCAGTGAACGAAATCAGAGGCAACATCTGAAGTGCCAACTGCAGTGCTCAGTGAAAAGTCACGTAGAAACTGTTGAAAACACATCGTAAAAGTTTCAAGTTGTTGTCGCTCAAAAAGCACACACAAACACACACACACACACACATATGTAGTAGAGCAAAAAAAAAAAAAAAAAAGGGCTGGCAAACCCTTTGGTCTGCTGCGCCCTCGGCATTTGCGTAACGCTCGTAAAAACTGTGTGCGTATGACGTGCAAATTTTCAAAGCTGCTTCATACGCATAGACAGAGGACGAGAGCACATCATATTTTATGGGGGAAAGGGTCCAGTGTAAGTGCTGCGCTGTGTTAATGAAGTTAATGCATATACACACATAGAGAGAGGGAGAGGGAGAGAGGGTGCTGTGATGGCCGCCAAATTGCAGAGAAATGGCGATAAAAGTTTGTACATTGCCGCCTCGTTACGTGCAGCGAGTGTTGAATCCATTTCGTAGAATAATTAACTTTACATATAGTAGACACACACACAAACATGCACACACACACACCACACACGCACATGTACACCTGCAGAGTAGGTTGCATTACATGTTGTCCTTAAATCAAGCATAAAATGGATTTGCTGTAGTGGAAATGCTGTGAGATCTTTTGTATGCAAATTGACGAAGGTGGAAGAATATTGTGTGGAAATGGTGAAAAGAAATGGTTGAGCAATAAGAAAGAGGTAGATAGACAGGGAGAGAGAGAGACAGGGAAGTAGTGGAATAGAAGAAGGATTGGGAGAGTAGTCATTGCAGACTGTGGAAGGGGTAAGCAAATTATGAATGTAAGACGATGAGACGACACAGAGAAAGAGGTGCCAGAGAGAGAGAGAGATAGAGAAAGAGAGAGAGAGAGAGAGAAAGAGAGAGGGATAGAAGTAGTAGGAAATGATATGATAATCAGATGGTTGAGTGTGAACAGAATGCAAATTTATGATAGGAAGTGAGAGGAAGAGTTATATCCAATTGAGAGAGACAGGAAATGAGCTAGAGGGAAATAGTGAAATTTATATAGAGGGAATATGTAGATAGATAATGCAAATTTTGTAGACAGAGAAAGAGAAACATATGTATATAAGTGGATAATTGAAATGAGATAGAGCTATAAACAAACAGAGGGGGGAAATAGATAGAGAGATAGGCAGAAATTGAAAGGGAATCAAAGGAGGGTGAGCGAGAGAGACTGAGAAAGTTATTTTTAAAGACACGCAAAATAATTAGAACAATAAAGATGAAGGGAAAGATGAAATATGATATCGATAAAGATGATGTGAGTCTGAGTATGAGTTGAATGTTTGCATGTGAGGCACAGTAAGCTAGAGAGAGAGAGAGGGAGATAGCAAGAGATAAGAGATATTCATGCATTGCCGTAACCGCACGCATTCCAAATGGGAAGCATTCCGAAATAGCTTTCGCTTAAAGGCACAAAAGGCGTGAAATTGGCAAACGAAATTCTGGATAAACAAGAGAAGCAGAAAGAGAGAGAGAGAGATAGCGGAGAGAGAGTGTGAGAGGATAATGGCTTAACTGCTGGCAATTCAGATTGAATGCGTTGTAGAACAGAACTCGCTTGCTTGCAGCGAAAGAGTTGATGGAAAGCGGAGAAAAGAAAAGCAAATACTTTTCAGATAAACGAGAAAGAGTCGAGGGGGGAGTGAGGAGACGTAGGTAGTAGCAGCGACTAACTGCAAGCAATTCAAATTGCATGCGTTACTAAACAGCGTTCGTCTCACTCCTCACTCCCCTTCTCTCTCTCCCCGCTGCTCTGTTCCATTCTCTCGCCTTGTTCGTGTCCAGCGACGCATTCAACACATTCAGCAAATTCAATTAACCTGTTTGCAGGATGCCAATGCCAGCGGGACGATAGCGAGAGAGAGAGAGAGAGAGTGGGAGAGTGAGTGGGAGGTAATGGCGTCCAATTGTTGAGCAACTAACTAAACTATGCAGTTAATCTAGAGCGACAACGACAACTGATGCCACTCGCTCTCTTCTGCTCTGGCGTCGCCTGTGCATGATTATTCCATGTTATTTTTAATAAACGTAAATTATTTACAGCTGAGCGCACAGCTGGCCCTCTCTGCGCTTCTCACTCGCACTCGCACTCTCTCTCTCTCTCTCTCTCTTGTCTCCTCTCTTTGGCAATCTTTATTTAGACCCAGCTGACATTTGCATAAACTCATTTGAGCCAAGTCTCACATTTCGCAGCGAGTGGACAATAAAAATATTTTTGCTTAATTTCATTAAATTTTAATTAAAACAATAGCATTTACTGCGGCGATCCACTGTTTGTTGTGGTTACTTTTTTTAATGCCCGCTCAAGCGGACTCAACAGGGCTGTATTAGTTGCGTGCAAGGTACTCAAAGAAGTAGACCTTTATAACACTGGGATTTCTTATGGCCGCAGTGGGGGCGTGGCCATTTAAAAATTGATATAGCATTCAGCACTTAAGATCTTGGGAATTTCAATGATATATTACACCATATACCGCCTCTTGGGGGTAAGGCCTATGTAAATTGAAGCTAGATAATTGAAATTTGAAATACATATTTCTATATTTTCTATAACATAAATGTACGTAGGCGTGGCAAAAGTAAACAAAATAATATACAGTAGTATTCGGTTATAACTATTCCACTTAAGGGTTTCATACGTTTATTGAGATGAAAATTCTGGTCTCTAGGTAAACTTATATGAGTAAACAGTTATGATTATAAAGACTAAGGTTAACTATAGCCGGATTCTACTGTATATATGTTTACTTCTTTGACATTCAACAAAAAGTTTGACTTTCTCCCATAGATTTCAAAAATGTTTTATATGCAGGACTTTAGAGGGCGTGTCTTTAAAGCATCCCCTTAGAGTTGAACTTGCTTAGAATTTCATATGGAACACTGATTACCATAAAGATATCTACTATGGAACACATCACAACAGCAAACATCAGATTTTTTGCCACGGGCGAGCATTGGGCAGTCAATCACGGCCAGCTGCAATGCTCTTAGCTGCTTTTGCGTTCAGTTTATTTGCACGTGAAACTTAAATAAACAAGCTGCTCATAATGGCCGGGTCGTCAGGCAGTACACACACAGGACACACACACACACAACTGCAGCTGGCAGCTGGCTGGAAGGACGTGCAGCTTCGCTTATTTAAGCCGGAAGCAATACAGTTGGCCCCTTCCTTCCAGCACCTGAACGAGCAGAGAGTTTACCTGGTGGGCTAACTGTTCATGCGTGTGCGAAGCGTTTATCAGCACACGCACACACACACACACACACACACTCGTACACACGCACTGCTTCACAGCAGTTTTTCACGCATTCAGAGAGTGCAAAAACCCTTTCAATCAACTCAGACTCAGCCGCAGCATTTGACAATAAAAAAAAAAAGTGAAAAGAATAAAAAATAAAATTTCTGCTGCTGTAAATGTGCAATACAAAAGGAAAAACCATCGACAAACGGCATCATTTCCTTTGAGTTTTTATTTGAAATATTTTGCAGCTCTACAGACTCGGCTCCACATGTTGCTCGCTCAACCACGCCTCCTTCGCCCCCCCTTAGCGCAATTTCGTGTGTCCCATTTTGTAATCGATTTTCGGCAACAGCGACAGCAGCATTAACTTTAAAGCATCTGCCACATGCCACATGCTGTGCTCCTTTGTGTGTCGCATTGGGAGTGTCTCTCTGTATGTATATCTCCCTCTCTCTCCCTCCCTCTCTCTCTTTCTCTCTCTGTGTGCGCCCCTGTTGATGTGCCTGCTTATGACGCGCTCTGTCGCTTAATCCGCAAAGCGAATCTTCTCAATTGCTTGCTACTAATTGAACAATCGACTCAAGTGTTGAATGGGCTCATTCGATATTTATTTTTATATTATTGAATGCACGCCTAAATGACGTAACGAAATACCTTTTATACTGTTCTATTGGGTTCAGACTAGGAACTAAGCGTTAAGTAGAGGCAGCTCTCCACCTCGACTCCTGTCCCACAGCAATGTCAGGTCAGACATTAATTCACACTCAATTTGAATTTGGTAATTTAGCATATAGCAAACCTTTAATATTTTAATATTATTTAATATTTTTAATATTATATTTTAGTTTATTTATTTTATTATTATACCAAAAACTCTTTTGTTATTAACTAGGACACAAAAAATGTTTCCTACAAAGACTTTTTCTATAGCACTATGGGCGATTTGTCGATTTTGGCGGCATAAAGTCTAAAAATAAAGCTTAATTTTTTTTATTGTATTACTAATATCTTTCTTGAATTTCGAATTTTTTTTCTCTTAAATTGTGCCACACCTTTTTTTTCGCCCCCCTTATTAAGTATACGTAAATTCCTCATATCATGCCTGCCATATCAGGCAATCAACGGCTTATATATTTCTTTTTAATATACATATTTTTTTTTTTACAGTGTTATTCATCGTTACTTTTTCATTAACTATTCACTATTCATTATTCACTTGCCATTTTTTGTATCTTTTATGTGAGCATATTTTTTGCTTTTAATATTTTTGTTTTTACTTTTATAAGCCTTCAGCACAGAAATTGTTTATTGAAATTCATTAAATTTTCTATTTTCTTAGGCATCAATGTTTTCTCTATTAGTATCACTCAATTTGCTCAATTAATAGCATTCAAATTTGAATTGCTGTCACTCTGTCGAGCTCAAAGCGTATTGTGTCCTAGCTGCGCACAAAAGTAGGCAATGTTTTTTTACTACTTTTATATGTGAACTAAATAAATAAAAAACTAAAATAAATTTAAATAAAATTTAAATAAAATAAATTATAATTGAAATGCGAAACTAAATAAATAAAAAACTAAAAAAAATTTAAATAAAATTTAAATAAAATAAATTAAAGTATATTATAATTGAAATAAAATATATTGAAATGCTAGAGATTTTAATAGAAGATTAAATGTATTGGAAAAATATATAAATTAAATCCACATGCATACAAAAATATATAAATTAAATCCAGTTGCATTGCTAGAGAACACGTCTATACATCAAGTGAAACCAAACTAAAACCAAAATTCGATTCATTAAATAATTCAATTAAATATTCAACAATTTAATATGCAGTTGAGTAAAGCATAAATCATTGTTATTATAAACAATTCATGATTATATTTGTTATCCAACTCGAATAGATGAAGATTAATACAAATGCATTATGAATCTAATAGATGATGTGCAGCTTCTTATAAATTGTCTTTCAGTGGGCAAAACGGTAAATGGAGTTGAACTCTCTTATCTGCAATTTGCAGTTGCTCTAGATTTTCTAGTAAATTGAAGCTTTTGTGAATTTAAGCAGCTAACCTTAAATGTTACCTGTGGAGCTCTGCAGCTGCCGCATGAAGTTCATAAATCAAACGGCTCTTGAGCTACCAGCAAGTGTGAGATTCACTTGAGCTAGCTTACCCACTCCCCTGCACTCTCTCCCTCTCTCTCGCTCGCTCGCTCAGTTGTGTGTTTGAGCTGTCATAAAAGACAAAAGAGGAGCCACAAATATTTTCAAGCGATGCGCGTTGCCTGTGCATAAAACTTGTTGAATTATTTTGTGTGGCGAGTGGCAACAAAATTGAAGCGAGGCTACAAAATATCTGCCAGCAGCAGTAGCAGCAGCAGCAGCCGAAAATGGAATTTTTATTATTATTGCAAATTAAAAAAGTTTACATTGGCTTAACTATGACAACGCCCAGCCAGGCCAACAACTATGTAAAAGCCAAGTTTGGAATGTGCCAGGCAGGCAGTCAGGCAGGCAGTCAGGCACTCAGCTGAAATTATAGCAAAAAGTATTCCGAAGCGAGTGCCGCAAGCAACAAATGCCAGCTACAAACTAACTAAACCCAATGCCCAAAGCCCAAAGCCCAAAACCCAGAGCCTTAAATAGGCCGTAGGCTCACCTGCATTCAGCTTCATTGCCGCGTTGTTTGTTTTCATTTTTACAACAAATTAAATAACATTTGCGCAGCTGTGCGACGAAGCATGATTATGCGACCTGCAAACATGCAGCTATCAAAATTAATGCATAATAATAGAAAGTGGGCGATGAATTGTAGAGACTGATCGACTTGCAGTTACCCTAACCAACTTGAAGATGTGAGATGAGAAATCGAAGATGAAAACTTGAAAATAGAAAACTAAAGCTGGAATATGGAAGATGAAAGATTGAGAATGAGAAATAGAAGATGGAAGATGGGATATGGGATATTGAAGGAAGATGGGAGAAAAAGGTAGCACATAGATAGGAGATAGGAAATAGAAGATGGGAGATGGGAGATAGGAGATAGAATAGATAGAAGATAGATAGAATAGAGATAGAAGATAGGAGACAGGAGATAGAAGATAGGAGACATTAGATAGAAGATATATAGAATAGATAGAAGATAGATAGAATAGAGATAGAAGATAGGAGACAGGAGATAGAATAGATAGAAGATAGAAAGAAGATAGATAGAAAGATAGATATAGAATAGATAGAAGAATAGCCCCAAAACTGAAACCACTTAGGCAAACTGTATTATTATTTTTCATTCAAGCTGACTATAGGAGATAGGAGATGGGAGATAGAAGGTGAAGAATAGTCTGGAAACTGGCAAACTGTATTATTATTTATCACTCAAGCTGACGACTATTCAAATTTGCTAGAAATTAAAAGAAAAAAAATCCAAATATTCTTTTTCATCCTTTCAGCTCTCTTAAATTGAGCTCACAATCGTAATGGGATTGGGTCATCAAATCCATTTAGTTGTTGAACCGTGAGGAGTCAGCGTTTTAATAGTCTCGCTGCTTAGCAGAGCTTAACTGTATATGAACTTAAAATTTCGATGGCGTCGGTCCACTAGGGAAACGCAGGTGATGCTGATATTGTTCTTGTTGTTGTTATTGTGCTGGCTCATTGAAACGAAAGAATTGACATGCTCAAAGGCTGTGACCAGGGCATATGGCAAATGCCATAACGTGGACTGTTAAGGAAGCGGAAAAGGAAAACGAGACAAAATGGCAGAATGAAATGAGAAAGTGAATGCGAATGCGAAGGCAACAAAGAGGAAACTCACATTTTCCACTTGCTCAGCAGTAATTCAACAACAACGACGGAACAACAACAATCATAATATTGTAGAAGCATTGGCAATGGCAAGACATTATTCATTTTGCCTGTCTAACATTTTGGCCTTATTGATGGAGTGAGTTGAGCAATTGATTAAAAAACGTTGTCCACAGCCTCTCTATGAATAACTGACGATGTCGAGTCCTATAGACAAATGAAGCACAATAAGAAATACGAACACACACACATGCAAGGCTTGTGGCATGCTTTGATCTATGTAGTCAAAGCCATCAGCTAACAATTTGATGCTTTAATCCGGACCTGGCTGCCTGATCTAGCTTGCTTGGCCAGACAGAACCGAGCCATGAGATTCATTGGGCTTGACGTCGATTTTTTCGTCATAAAAAATGTATAGGAACGGGTATATAGGTTTTTTTTTGCTAAAACGAACAGCACCTTAGTCGTTGTTATTCCTCTATCTCTCCATATACCTTTTTGTTAGCCTATCCATCTGCCAGTCCATATTTTTGCCATTTCATATGCATGAACGTTTTGTTCATGAAACCAACAAGATTTAGCGATTCTCAAAGAGTTTTTAAGTGCCGCAATAGCAAAAGACAATCGAGTGGGCTTAAAATATCCGAATAGTGCAAATCGATAAAAATCGATATTAATCTTCAGTTATCTAAGCATATTTCGCTTTAGAGCCAGCAGGCTTGGTTTATGTAATCTCCTCAGAATATATTTCTTCAAATAAATCTTCCAGTTCGCTTCACTCTATACAAAGTTTTTTCTTAAGATTGAGAATTGAGAGTTTCCAACTTATATACAAATTTTCAGGGTATCTGTTAGTCGTGCATTTGTTCCCCTCTTATTTGTTCTCTTCTCGTTTTGTTTCCTTAGCTGCCTCTCTCTGTATTGTGGGGTGTCATCCTTGTGCCTCTCTTCTATCTGGCGTCGTATTATGGAAATTCAAATCCGCAACGATTAGAGGCAACATGTGGAAGACTGAGTTTCATCCTTCCATACATACACACACACATATCTCTCTCTCTCTTTCTCTGTCTTTCTCTTTTTCTCCCTGTGTGTTGCTCTCTTTCTATTTCTATTCCGCTTGCATAGGAATTAGAGCATTCAACCTTGATATTCTGGTACACAGCTGAGCTGAGCCAAGAGCTTTACAAGTCTACCTAACTATAGATGCGACCTCTGCTATCGACTGGGCAAATGAGCAAATCAGCTTGTTGCTTCGCTTCAATAAATGAAAACGGAAGCTGTACAACTTTTCGTGGTAAGACTTTGTGCCTCACTCTCTGTCTCTGTCTCTGTCTTTGTCTTCCTCTATCTCTTGCCTCATGCTCGACGCACAGAGTCTGGCATTTGCTTATTAGAAGCCGTAGCATGACATCTAAATGGAATTGTATTTCAGCTCACCTTGGGCACATTCCCTTGTCCACTCCATCGAGCGGCAAGTGGCACTTGCCGTGGTTTCTCTGCTCGAACCTCATTTGCTTTTGTGGTAGACCGACGGATGCGACGGATGCACAACATAATTAAATAGCAGGAAAACTAGTTTTCTCCATCAAACTCACTCAATAGACGCTGCACTTGACTTGTCATTGCCAAGCCAATAGCAAGCTGATTCGATTCTGTTAAGTTAATCAACTCACCATATTGCATTGCAAATGCTACCTGTTGAGTAGTCCTCTCTCTCTCTCTCTTCTCTCTCTCTCTCTGTTCAGGACTCTAATATCATTTTATTATTATTGATTTAGATTTCCACTTGTGTGACGTTGGCTGATTTCCTATTGCATTGCATGAATCTAAAATGTCTACCTCGATGTTTTATGCATCCTGAAGTCACTGCAAATGGATGAGTAAACAGGTTATATTAGGTCTGAACAAGTGTATGTAGCAGGTGGAGCAGCGAGGATAGAGTTAGAGAGAAACAGAGCGAGAGAGAGAGAGAGAGATACTGAGGGTGACTCCATAAAGTATATAAATATGCTTTCAATCAACAGATCGCTCTGACCTGACCAGCTGCTCTGTCGGTTGAACATGCCGATCTCGGGAACTATTAGAGCTAGCTAGTTACAATTTGAAATACATACTCTTATATACTGTGCGCAGTGCAATTTCAATATTTTCTTCCAAAGTCTCTTCACATTCGCTTAATATCGATAAATATCGACATTACAAGTTGGTTCTTAGCACATTACTTTAATACTACAAAAGCTAAACACAAAAAAATTGTAATGCTGTTCAAGATATTCGTAAGAAATGTCTATGAAAACGTCCTGTTATTCTCGGTACCTAGTCAAGCATGCCCGTTGCTTTTCCCCTTTGCTTAAGCCTTTGCCCAGTGTAGCGCTGCTGCATCATAAGACTGAGACGTCAGTTGAAATAAGCAGCGCCAATTCGAAGGCTGTGCGAGTGGGATTTGAATTGGCTTCGACTCGGTTATTGCCCTGACAAATATCACATTATTCGAAACGACTCGAGTCTATTAGGCTTTAGTCTGAGTTGCGTTAAGTGTTGATGCGTAACTTTTACTAATGCTTGCTCGAAACTTATGAACTTTGTTGATCTTATTCAGTGTCTGGTGGGGCAAACCCTACATGACAGATACATTAAGCGCAAATTGTAAAGGCTATTGGATGATTGGGTGGCTGGGTGGCTGGGTGACCCGTGGTCAGCTTTGGTTGTGGTTTGTGCGTTTTACAGCAAATCAATGATCCGCCCAGTGGGCTGTGAAATTTTATTAGCACAAAATGATTTCATGTGCCAAATATTTGGTTAAATTGGCACTGACTGTTCGTAATGCGGAGGCTGGGCCGAGACGGTTTGGTTTGGTTAATGGCAGCGCGCTCTCTGAATTTTACGAGCATTAACGGGGCGGGGCATTGCGTATACGCAATGTGCGTTACAAATGCCAGCCACGCGCCAGAGTTGAGCGTTTAAGTGCACTTTGCCTTTAATCTGCAAGCCGAATTAATGTGCTTATCGATGCTTGAGATAAAAATAAAGATGGGGATAACAGCGATGATGATGATAAAGATAATGTTGATATTGTTTAACGCTTGGTCTGGTCGTCTTCTTATTGCAGGCATTTGGTACAACAGTGAGCGAGACCACCGCGATTGGGTACGCGTTGCCGGGCGATAGTACCCATTGTACCCTGTCAAAGGGTTGAGACCATCATCACTGCGCAAATCGTCCTACTCCAACAGCAGCAGCAGCTGCAGCAGCATCAACAACAGCAGCAGCGCCTGTCCCCCGCCGCCGCCCACGCCGCATCAGATCCAAACAAACGCCAGCACCAGTCAGCACCAACAAAGGCAGCAGCAGCACCAACAACAGCACCAACAACAGCAGCAGCAACAGCATCCACAATACAGACGCAAAAGCAGCAGCTTGGCAGCGAAGCCTGCCATCAATTTGCTCAGCAATCGACAGCAGTTCAACTACTTCGAGTTCCCATCGCCGACTCGCAGCGCCAGCTCGTTGCTGGCCAATCGATACACCGCTGCAGTCTCCACACCAGCGCTCGACTGCAATCCCAGCCACAGCCACAGCAATTGCAACAACAACAACAACAACAACAACAGAAACAAGAGCAGCAGCAGCAGCAACTACAGCTCTGCGGTTGCCAAAGCGGCTGCTTCGACTGCTTGTGCTCTACTTGCCACGTGCCACGTGGCCAGCAATTCGTTCCCAGCCTTAGCCCCAGCTCCGGCACCTGCACCAACCCCAACCACCTGTCAGCCAGAAACCACAAACAGAGAGAGCATGGGTCGACGTGAGATTAAACGCTCCAATACCAGTGGCTCCACCACCAGATCCTATGACAGCGGCAGCGGTAAGTACTTGAAATACCAACCGAGTAGTAACAATATCTAGTGCACTAGAGTGCTCCTAGTGGGGAGTGCCTGACCAAGTGATACTCTGCCTCTACTGTTTGATATATCTAACTATGATACAAAGATATTCATATTTGTTATCGATAAATATCGATATTTTGAACGAAACAGATGTACATGGAATGGAGAAGGAAGATTTTATAGTAGTATAATCAATATAGAAATATGAGCAGACTACAAAATAGACTCTAGCTATATTGACTCGGCACTTGATGCTGATCCATTTCCCATATGCCCTGTGCACTGTGATCCACGCCCTTTTGGGCCACTTTCAAGAGGTTGAGCCTTGTCTCAGTCAGTTTAGGTCCATTCAGAAGTGGCTGACCTAACTAATTCTGTGCACCACAACAAACGAAACACACAAATCAATTAAAGCCAGCGAGACAGTGGCAGGCGAGTAGGCGTGGCATTATTAAAACCGCAACGTAATCGGCTTATGGGGTCGCTGGAAGGTCTGTAAATACGATTGCGAGTGACACTAGGCTGACAAATTAAATCAGCTGAGATTTGTTGTCAAGTTGTCAGCCAAGCTGTCAAGGGAATTGAATATGTGAAGGCATTGAGGATGGCCCAGGCGCAAGGAATGCCGATTGGCTGCAAATGAAATATATATACATACATACATATATACTATATATACTTTATACTACTATATATACTTTAAATAAGAAACAAACTTGTTGACGGTGGTGAGCATTTATTAGTTTTGGTTTATAGTCCGCACAATATATAACTTAAATTATGTGTAAATATTATGTTATGCGAGTACGAGTATTAAATTTATAATTCTCTGTGTGTGTGTGTGTAAGTTTGTTTGTTGTAAGTGTAAGCAAAGCAATCGACTAGATTTCTGTTGTTCCATAATATGCATTCAAATAGTAGTCAAGGTATAGGGAAACAAAAGCGAGGCATATAAGTATATATAGCACATATTGAATCAATATAGATGAGATGGAGTTACGAATATTCCGATAATAGACATGTTGAAGCACAGCATTCAAATCAGAAGCAGGCATACCCAAGTCTTATCAATTGCTCGACCACAACCGAAAGGGATATTTTATATATTTTCTTTATATATTTTGATTCTGATATAGACACTTAGGGTATCTGAGTATCTGGGAACTTCTATCCTAAAATAACTATTTCTTAGATTTCAACTGTTGAGCGAGAGAAGAGAACTTTTGAGTAGATCAGTTTATAAGAGCTGATTTCTCTGTGGAGAACAAGGATTTTTCAAAAGCGGAAGTTCTTCTAATCTCTAAAGAAAAAGTCTTCAAATGAGCTCGAACTGCGAGTTTCTGAAACTAGCAAATGCCGAAAAACAGACATGATTCAGATAAATGCTGATGTCGAGATTTGTGTAGAGCATTTTAGCAAAATATTTAGTGTGATTCTTCTTCCTGGCGAATGGGCAGTGCTATTGATAAAAGACTAAGAGCAAGTAGAGAGTATTTCAGCGAGATGTTGCTGGCAGCCACGGCGCTGAAAACAATCGTAAAGCGGACCCAGCGATTGCAGGCTGCAGCACAGCTGTGAGGCGCGATGACAGGCCGTGCCTGATGCATGGCTGGACTCCTGCGGGAATAGTACGGCATCTGCGAAATAACAAATCAAATCGATTTAGTTGGCAAAGCCCGTCGGACACACATGGCTCTATATGTACTCAGCTCACCTTGTCGAAACATGGGACGTGGCTGTGGCTGTGACTGGGGCAGTGTCTGGGGCCTTGGCTGGAGCGTTATTGCCCAAGGGGGCGACTGGAAGGATGGCGCGCTGATGCCTGCAAGTGGAAGAAATGTGGAAGTGTGAGCGCATGCATGCGGGTGATTAGCCAACCAATAAGAACTTAATGCATTTACACTCCACCAAGCACTGGGTGCAGCGCCCCAGTGTACCCCGCAACCCGCACCATAGAGCCCCTACACTATGCAGTTAGTAACTGTGGCAACAAAAGCGATTGTTGCCACGGTTGCATGCAACACATTTGCGGCAGATGTGGGTTAGATAATGCCTCACTCCACTTACAATGAAGCAACTTTGAATTGAATACGACTTTGCAACAGGAGACAGTATATGGTTATAATAGATACATTAAGAAGAAAGGAGAAGAAATAAGCAAGAAAAATAAATAGTATGAAATAGAGCAATAGATCCATACCAAAATAAATACAAACCATGCAGTCGGCTGTCACAGACCTATCATACCCGTTCTTGCGTGAATAACAGTATATCTTTATTGAGTTTGTCATATAAAAAAAAATATCATACTTTATGGAACTATTATTATAGAGGACTTAGCATTTTACCTTTACATTTTCCACTTCTAAAACTGTGAAAGATATTGATTTTTTGATTTGCCAACCCCCGGTGAGCGTGAAAAAGTTAGCACTAACTCGTTCTTAAATGAGAAATTTTGAGAAATGGTGCAAGAGAGATGAATGGAGGGAGACTGGGAGAGAGAGAGAGCAAGTGAGAAAGAGAGATAGATAGTGAGAGAGATAGAGAGTCACAGAGATAAATAAAAGGAAAAAGCGTTGTTTTACTATATTATCCTTGTCCTTCATATATAAACCGTTTATACCCAACTTTTCATATCTGCCCTCCTTATAAGACTATCTATAAGCTGATTTTCAAGTCTCTAGTCTAGTTTTATAAGTATAGATGACTAGGTATAGAAAGTCGAACGAACGGATACATGGATTTACGAATCGACGGATGGACGGACGGACGGAGAGAGGGACGAGCAGATCGATTGATATATTTACGGAATGCTGGTCAGACAGAGAGAAAGAAGAACGACTTACAGTCTTACGGACAGATAGAGGTAGTGAGGGAGTGTCTGCAAGTGCTGAGCGTGTATACTATATAAGCATGCATTATGAAAATTGGTGAATTTAGTCAAAAACCGTATCGCATTGGTTGTGGATCAAAATGATTCTTTATTTTCAATATAAAATGAATGCTTAAAATAAATTAAATTGTTTTCCTGTATAGCTATAAATGATTGAAATACTTTCCGGCAGTCGAGCGACTCTCGCTGATTGCCTCGCTCTACATCGATATATCGGTCAATCGACCCAGCGATTGATCGATTACGCTAATCTGGCTATCGCGCTGCTGCGAATGTTTTCGGCACATGGATTTACGCCCCAGAAGGCGCCATGGCAACCGAACTCCTCAAAGCAATTGTAACGGATCTTGGTGCTGCCCTGCGAACAGCAATTCACAATGGCCCAGACACACTTGGACACCTTGGCTGTGGTGGGTCGCGGTGGTGCGGCTGACTGTGGGCGACGCGTGGTTGGGCGTGGCCTAGCTGGCGGTTGCGTTGTTGGTATCCGTGCTGTGGCGTAGTAACAAGAGTGAAGGTGATTGTAAGAAGAAGTAGAAGAAGATAGAGTGGAAGAAGAAGCGATGATTGTTAGTCAAGTTTCTTATGACAGAACACAAATAATTGAAAGCGTATGATAGAGGGGCTTAACTAGATATCCGAGTGACATTTTTAACCAAGTTGTCAGACGAAATGAAGCTCAATGTTAGCCAAGTTAATGAATGACAAAAGCGAACTCAGCTCAGCTTTATCTAATTGACTCGATGGGGCTTACCTGGTCGTCGAGCTTCACTTGGACCCCAAATCGGTGGCTGCTCCACTTCTGCGAGTTGTATCAAAATTTATGAGTTTGCCAAACTTGATAAATGTCCAAGACTTTGGCTTACCTTCCACGGGCGTGTAGTTGGGCCAGTAGTTGTTATTGGTGTTTTGGTCCGCAATCGTGTTACTCGGAGGGGGCTGATCGAACACCGAGAAGTCTGCATCAGCCGGATTGGAGTTATGGAAGAGACTGTTCTCATCATCGGTATCCAAACGGGTGCCGATACTCTCCGGTTCCTTGGGCGGCGCCTCAGTTCGCCAGTAGGGAAGTTTTCCCTGGTACTTCGGTGGTCGGCCAATCACTGGAAAGCTATATATTATATACAAGTATATTATCAACATCTGCTGCAGTTAGTGCATTGTCTTTAGTACTTACCGCTGATAGTATTGCACTGGCCGAGCGGGCAGATAGTGTAGAGCTGGCACTGAGCGATAGTAGACGGGCTCTGGCGGTGCTGCATAGAGGTCGTTCCTATAAAGCTGGCGCACATTCTGATTGTAGGCGTGGCGACGATGACGACTGTGGTACTTCTTGGGATACTTGTGCAGTGATGACTCCTTCGTCGGCTCCTCCAGCTTGCTCTTATCATCGTCGTCGCTCAGTATCAGCGGCGTCTCGGGCAGCACATCGAACAGAATCTTCTCCTCCTCCAGCGCTGGCTGCGCAGTGGTTCGACTATGATGATGCCTTGTGCGCTGTGTGCGCTTGTACAGCTTGGGGTAGATGGACTTGGTCTCATTTTTAGTCGGATCTGGAATAGTTACAGAAATTGGGGAACTTTAGTTATCACCCTAATCGAATCTAAGCAGTCCAGAGAGGCTCTGCAACTAGTGACGACACGATTAATCATATGATACATAATAATCGATTTTTGTTTGCATCTAAATGATAATAATCTCTATAAGTTAAAGGTGTTAAAGCTCACTCAGCTATCCTCTCTCTGATTCCTGACAAATTCTAAAGCAATTTCCATTGCAACTTCGCACTAAACTCATTTAAATAGTCGGCAAAGTCTAGTCTCTCTTTCATTTACTAATTCCCGTTGAGCTGTGTCATTTTGGCAAATGCTTTCAGCTTTCAGTGCTTACCATAATCCTCGTTGACAAAGTCCTCCTTGTACATGATCACCGGATGATCCTCGTGGTTAATGCCATCCACGACCTCCACATGATGAATCTGTTGGGGAAGAAGTAATATACTTAGTTCAAGTGAGAGTCGAAACACAACCTCAGCTCGTCATAGTACCTCAATGTTGTCAGCACCAGGCGGCAAGGTTGAGCTGTCGCCCTCGTTGTCGGTCGAGGGGCGACTCGCAGTGTGATCCACGCAGAGCAGGAGGAGCGTCAGCAGCAGCACCGAGAGTGCATGGCAGAGTGTGGTCTGCGTCGTTCGGTTCATATCCTTAGGTTCGAGTCGGTCTGCAATGGCGAAAGAGGGATGAAAATGAGAATTCATCATCATTCGTCAAGTTTTATTGGCCCCAACTCAATCTCAATTAGTTGAGCCCCGAAACTTTTGCCAACTGCAAATTTTATTGTGGTTCTGTTTTCGGCTTTTCACCAGACTTTGCAGCTTGTTTTAAATTAGACATCAAGTTTAGCATAATAATTTTTCTTTAGCTCTTTTCATTTTTGTTTTCTTTCATTTTTGTTACATGTTTCGTCTTGTGGTTAACTTTTGTATTACTTTTGCTCCGACATCTGTTCTACTCTGCCCTCTCCCCTCTCCACTCTGTCCACTCCTCTATCCAACAAAGCCTTCGAATTATTGTGGCGCCCTTTGCCACTAACCAGCATAACCAAAGTGGTCAGACTTGTTTAGACTTGAAGTGGAGCTCACAAAACTGTGCTTGCTTCTAAAGTCGAAACACACACACACACACACACACACACACACACACACACACACACACACATACATGCACCTTGACTAGGTTTCAAAACTTATTTACATAAGTTGTGCATTGTTTACTTAAATTATAAACATTACTTAGGTAATACAGCAAGACAAATGTTTACAAATTTAAATGAATTCTTTTTGAAATATTTTATTTAATATATTTTTATAAATTTGTTGCTCCTTTAATATACTTGATTTTAAGAGCGAAGAACCCAATTTTAAATATGTAAACCATTTACAGACCCCACAAACTATATATATTCTTGATCAGTTGAGTCGATTTAGTACTATTCCTCTGTCTATTTCTTCTAAGTATTCCCTTTACGTAATTCCTCTACGTATTTCCTTTACGTATTTTCTCTACGTAATTCCTCTACGTCTTAGCTTAGCTGATCGATCACACACTCTGCTTCACTTTGTTGCGCACACCTCCACCAGGCCTGGACGACTGAAGAAATGCTGCAGCTGCTGCCCTTTATATAGGGCCACTTTTAATCAAGCACTGTCTCTCCCAAATGTTGAGCCCGACAGTAGGTAGAGCTCGTTACAGTCGAGCTTCAAGTGAGCAATTGGAACGCTCTCTGCTGCTAAGAGCATTCTAGCTTCGTTTTACCTAAATACAAATACCAAATGAAAGCTGCTGTACACACATAGACAACTTTAATGATCTTCTGCACTTCTTCTCTCCTTGCTTTTACTTTTACTCAGTTCTCTGAAGGGTTCAGGGGATTTCCTAGTCGAGCAGTCTCGATTAGAGCTTTCTTACTAGTTATTAAATATTTTTTATGGAATATGCTTAATCTTTCCAAGTGTAGGTCATTTCGTTTCTAATTCTAATTCACTTTTAAAATATAACACACATATTTGAAATATTTCTATATATACATATATTATTTTATTATTCTTTAGTTTGCTTTAAATTTTTTTCTGAAACATACTTCATTTATTTAATGATTTCTTAGCATTTAAATTTATACTCACATGATTTTACGATTCTATTTCTTGAAACTTTTCTTTAACTAATGTATCGTTTATTGTATTTCTTTAATATTTTGTTCGATTCGCATCGATGGCGAAGTGAATACTGAGTAGCAGATGGTTAAGAACACTTGAATTTATTGAAATAGCAGCCGGCACTTGAATATATATAACTATTTGTGATATGTGACTGACGTATGCCCTGTGTTTTTTTGTGCTTGTGAGCAATTGGCTGTCAATTGTTATGTTTCTTATTAAATTCTCTCGGCCGAGATAAAGAACAAACATTTTTGTCAAATGAGCATAACAATTTCTGATGATAAGAGCAACTTTTATCGATCAACAGGCATTCCCGATACGAGCATGAATCACTTTATTTATACTCTGAGAGCAGATTGCGTAACTTATTGACGCCATTGGGTGGATTACTCAGGGCTTTGTAAATAGAGTAGAGTAAAGTGAAACAATATTTGAAGAGTTTATTATTATTTAGTATTTTATTGTTTTCAAAGCAAATTTCTAGAGCTTGAGTAGCATTGCTTTAATTATTTTTTATCAGCTCTCTAAAAATATATTAGTAACAGGGCTTCCATTAACGAAGTCTTTAAATATTTTTTATTTTTATTTTTATTTGTATTCTTATTCGATTTCCCTATTGGCAATAGGTTAATTTAATTTTCGACACCAGAGACAGGGAATTATATTTATGGCTTTGGTAATTTGAGACCGCAGCTTGGCTCAGCTGCGCGCTGGCAAAAGGACAACGGCGAAAGGACGACAACCAATTAGCGCAAATAAAGCATTCAATTTCAGGGCGTGAATCTCTTTTGGCGTAATCAGAACCCAGAGCCCGGAGACAGCACAACAATGCGAAGCTCAAACACTGAGTGAAACGGCGCGAACTGGGGTAGATAACCCAAGATGAATTCGAGTACTTCGTATTTGCTTATACCTAATGAGAATCTTTTATTAACAATCAACAATGCGAGAAAAAAAAAAGGTATAAGTAGCCATAAAAGTGAGCATGCTGGGTGCATATGCTATAGCAACATCAAAAACCCTCTGGTTCCATCGTCAGCAGAGTTTTTGTCGAATCATCAGAAACAGAAATTGATTTCTGACTTACACTTCTTTTGTTACTCTATCTAAAGAGAGAGCTGATAAAATTTACAGTAAGATGATAGGTATGCTTAAATACAATGAATTTATCTATTGAACAATCGATAATTATCGATTTTATGAGTTCAGCTGAAAGGTAGTTGTTCTACACGTTCTGAAGGCGAATGAACTGGACAAGATAAACTCTTAGAACCAATCAAGACATGATTCCTATATACTCTCTTTTACGCATTTAAAGTAGGTACTCGAGATAAACAATATGGAGGAGATTGAAAGAGAGAGTGAGAGAGAGAGAGAGTGAGGCAGATTGAGTTAAATTTACTGATAAAGAAAAAACATAAATATGCAAACGATAAATTGTGTAAAATGTGAGCGAAATATGCAATGCTAAAACTTCATCATTAACTTCATCATTGGCATGTTTTTTTTGCTGGCATTTCAAATTTTAATTAAATGCAATAAAATATTGAATATCAAATTATTTACACGTTATGAAAACCAATCACAATTCATAGAAAAAAATTGCGATTGCAAACGAAATCAATTTCGAAAATAAATTTCAATTTCCATTTCCAATATGCTCGGCCACAAAATCACCCACAAATATATAGATGTATAAGTTGATATATGTATATGTTAAAATTTTAGGATTTGTGGTTTGTGTGTGTGTGTGCGTAAATAACGCATAGGCATTTTAATATGTATGAGTAAATGGGCACAAACTCATGTGGCTTGAAGCAACGGCTGCATATAAAGCCCAAAAATAATAAAAAAGCAAGCATCGAAGTCACTCAAAGGCGATAAATGTAGAATAAATAATATACAACATAAATAGAATTCAGACAAGGCAAAACAGAAGCATACAAATTTCCATTGCAATACAAATTTCAAATGGAATCGGGAGTAAATTAGTCGAGCATATGTGACTACATAATACTCGTTTGGGATCTAATATACTATGAAAGGTTTAGCAAAGCTTCACTTAAATAATATAGCTATACCTATCTATAACCCTGACATTTCCAGCTGGGTTCGGTAGACACGTCACTAGTCTAGCGTAAAACCATTAACAATAGCATTTATGCTGTGTAATTATTCTCGGATTCCCTCTAAAGACTCTGTGAGATGAGGTAATGTGGCTATATATATATATAATATATATATATATTTATCTTAACTCCCATCCAACTTATATACGCCCCTTGACATTGCGGACGAGTATGCATAAAAAATTCATGTTCTTCCATTTCAATTCCCATTTTTACAGCTAACTATGCACAGAAAGAAATAGTATTTATTATTCTTATTCATATAGTAAGTTGTGGCTGAATTTTATGAACGATATAATAGCGATATGCCAACTATAATATGTACCTAATCAATAGAGCAACTAATTAGTTGAGTAAACATTTATTTATGCCTTTACCAGACACAATTCGATTCGATTCGATTAAAGCAAGGACTTTTAATATTATGACCCAGAAATCAAATTATTAATAGAATATGGCATACATTTAGCACTCGGGCAATTGTTTACCGAGCACTAGCACTGGATGTGGAAGCACTCAATTGGATAGGCTAATGCCTGGCCAGCCATGGCGACCCAGTGAAGAAGATGAAAATCTTGATTTTATTTCATATTACAACCAAACAAGAGGCAACTGCCAGAGAGGCAGATAGTGTGAGAGAGAAGAGAGAGAAAAGAGAGAGAGAGAGAGAGAGTGAGAGACAGAGAGAGAGAGAGACATGCAGACAATGAGCAGCTGGGCTAAAGCAACAACTGAGACGCCTCAGAGTAAAAGTGAATTAGTAGGGAGTGAACGACTAGCAATTACCCATCACCTGGGACGGAGACACAGAGAGAGAAGAAGAGAGAGAGATAGAGAGAGATAGAGAGAGAGAGAGAGTCAGATGCAGACATTAGGCTGCTGAGAGATATCTGGAGATACCAGAGTGAACGACTATTAGTTATCCATTAATTAAAAGAGGGAAAGTGAGAGAGCGAGACAGAGAGTGAAAGAGAGGGGAGAGAGAGAGACAAAGGCAGCTGGAGTGAACGACTAGCAGTAAAAGATTTCAGATCTCTGCTATATAGAAGGAGTTATCTCACTTCATAAATATAGGGAATATATCCCTATATGTAGATATATGCCTTCCCTCTCATTTATTCAGGGTATACAAAATAGTCGCTTAGGGCCGAGTCAGTCAGGCGTGAGCCAGCCTGGTCAAGGTGTAGAGAGCTGGGCACGGGGCGACTACTCCAACGGGCTGTGAGCTGGCCAGCGTTGGCCCAGTCTTTGCAGTATTTGCCAGTCAAGCGGCCCTCAGGTGAGACGCTTGGCCAGCTCGCAATTCAGTTTTAGTTTTCATAATAATCTAAAATATCTGAGAACATGGCGCACGCAAATGCCACACGGAAGAAGAATTAAATGGAATACGAACACTGATTAGACAATGAAAACACATCAATGTCAGCTCACAAGACACATAGGAAAACTAATTAAAAGCTAAACTAAAGCCCCGGCTCACACAACTATGCAGCGAGGTAAGACTGGAATTCCTTATTTCATATTTTTCAATCTTACAAAATGCTAAATATTTAAATCTTGATTGTTGTGCTCGAGCTGAGCGAGCAAAGCACGTCGGCTTACGAATTGAAAATGAGCATATTCGCTCGGGTTCGAGGTCGAGTTGTTTGAGTTGAAATTTGGTTAGTTGAATTTTGCTATATAGAAATAAATTATATAGAGTAAATAAAGAAAAGTAATTTGATAGGATCATTAAGACTAATCAACAGGTATAGTCGTAGCATCAAACGAAGCTGATCTCTACTATGAGCGTGTATTATTCAGTTGGTATTGCTCGACTGCAATGCTGTTACGTGTTTTGTCAGTGTCAGGCGTGACATGAATTTGAAACCCGTTGCCATATTAAGTGGCTTACAATGCGAGGCCACAGAAAAAGGAAGCAGCAAGAGCAGCAGGACCGGCAACAGGAGCAGCAACAGCGCCATCCTTGTGTTTGCCTCAATTCTATTCATGTGTCAAAGTGTCGTCCTGTCATATGCGCTTACGTACATGGAAACTGATGCCGCTGCTGTCTCTGATGCTGCTGTTGCTGCCATGTAAGGGGATCAACAAAATGCAAATTCAAACACAAATGCAAATGCCATTTGAATGTCCTTTGGACAGCTAATCGGCTTTTTGTGCAAATCTGTGCGAACGCAGCGTTCGTAATTAGTGAAAGTTATGCTGATGCCCAATCGATGACCGATTCAGACAGAGATGGGCTATGTTTTATTTCGGCTATAATTGGCGTGTGTGTTTTTGTGCCTTTGCAATTGTTAATTAGTTTGTCTGGGCCAATTGTGCGTATACGTAATGCGAATGTTGGAGCCATGCCAGATGCTGTCCATTTCAATCGATTCGAATTTTCTATCGAGTTATGTAGGTAATTATTAATAAGTGAAAGAGTGTGGATATGGCCACATTAAAGAGCAATGCAAAGTACCTGAGTTAAATGAAACATCTAATGGTGCGTATACGTAATATGAACTTTGCTATTCATTTGAAGTGAGTTCAAAGCGTATGTGCAACTGGAGAGCACTTCAGAGACTTCTTTGAGGCACTGCAGTCTAATTGAGGCATGTTTCTGTTTCATCTGCATTCCTAATTACACTTGAACGTTTCTGGGTGCGTATACGTGATGAGAAAGAGACGATTAACGCATCGCATGCTTCAATGACTAATTCAAAGGGGCTTCTGTAGTGCAGTGCCAAGTGTTTTGTGCTGGTGATTTCTGAAGAAAAGCTGACGAATGCATTTTCTTTTTCCAGAAATTGAGTCGCTCTACGATGCGTATACGTAATGACATCCACTGGCACAATGCCAGTTGCACTGTCAATGCTATGATTTATTTATATTTTTGTCGTTTTCCATTTAAAATCTTTTAAGAATGTCCATAGAGCCAGACCATCGGACGTCGTATGCTTTCAGACTGCTTGCGCATCTTTAATATAGATGCAGACATAGCCCAAAAGTGATGCTACTTAGTATCAAAATCATAAGCCAATCACAAAGAGAATACGTAAGTGTGCTCTAGTCGAGGATTACCGAGGGAACCTCAAGGTCAAGGCGTTCGCTATCTGTGCGCGCTTTGGCTGGACTTGACTTTCAAATTTTATGACTTTCTCTGGATAAACTTAAATGTAGTAGTATACTAGTTTCTTATTGATTTTCAGAGATATGAAAAAAGTTTTCAATGCATTAAAGTTAACTCGAACTGCGCGTGCTATTTGAGGATGTATTCATAAGTAAAAACTCGAGATCTTGTTGATCAAATTTTCTGTTATTCTGGAATACCTTGAAAACTTCATACTGCTTTATGCTTATTTATGAGATATTTTTGAGATATAAGCTTAAACTTTGCTATAATTTGATATTGTTTGTATATTGTATATATAGTAGCGCTCTAACAACTTGTTAGCTTGTAGATCTCATACATAAGGTATAAGGGTAAATACCTTAATCCGTTTACAATCATGTTCTTATACAGCTATACATTCACGTATGATATTATACTCTTCTACTTATATCATTTCATCTTCCAAGACTCTTATACTCAATTACTTTTAAGCTCTCATACTCATGTGCTCCAATGCTCTCATATTAGCATACGAAAAAGGTCAGATTCGTGATTTAAAGCAAACTCATATTTGATGTGATCATACTAGAATCATCATCATCATCATCATCGATGAGTTCATTCAGACCAGCTCAGACAGAGTAAATGACCTGGCTGAATCATCTCGGAATATATGAATGCTGCTCTTGCCGCCGTCTGTTGTGTGCACTTCAACAAAACTAATATGCCCTGAATTGCAGTTTTTCAATGAGCTCTGTTAGAGTATTTGTGCCTCGCCTCGGCTATGCCCTTTGTCTTTTCATTTATGCACGCTGTTTTGTTTTCCCTCCCTTCTTCTTCATCATCGTCTTCTGTTATTTGTGCTTGTGCTCGTGTTGCTTGTGTTTTTTCTGATTTAGCTGGGAGGCTGAACCGCAGGCCAAACACTGGCAACTTTTCTTATTATTGTTCAAAAGTGATTTTTATGAGAGAGAGAGAGAGAGAGAGCACACACACACATTGATAGAGGGAAACAGAAAAACTTTACTTTGTGCTCGTAAAATGGGCCAAAAAGTAAAACAATACAAAACCAAATGTGAATTCAGCTCGCTGCGGCTTATGGCTTGCAAATGTATTCGCTGCTCTGTGCTCGTTGCTCGGTTCTCTGTCTGCCCTGTCTGTGAATGCTGAAGAGCTGAATAATGAATCAACTGCTGCAACTTTGAGAATTAATCTGCACATGCATCGCCCGAGCTCGAGCTAGATAGCGCAGCACTTTTTTCTCTAGCTGATATCTATATTTAGAAAAAGTGTTCTCCATTTTTGTGCTTTTGATAATTATTGTAATCATAGCAGCAGGAAGGACAGCTTCCTGTCACGGACAGCTGACAGCTAACGTCGCCATGCGAGAGCAACGGAAAAAAAAAAAAACAAACAAACAGCAGCAAACGCAACAACAGCTGAAGCATCTGCAGCTGCAGTGTTACTCAAAGTTGCTGCGCTCCTTCAGAAGGACGTAAAACCACTTCTGCAGCTCTAATTGCCAAAGTTGTTCGCTCAGAAGGTCAAAAGACAGCGTCGAGTTTACAATTTATGAGCCCAAATACTTTAAATTATATTCAAATATATGCGAAAGCCTGAAAGTTCCATTAAAAAATACTATATAAAAAAAGTTTTATAGTTCCAGTAAAACTAAAAAACTAATGTATGCTTCTCTTCAGTTTCTGGTTGGAATTGTAGAGGGGGATAAGATGATCAGAGCTGATCTCTTCTATGCTGATCAGCACATCTACAATCTTATTGAAATCCCAAATAGACGTATATAGATAACTGATTCAGGACAGATTTCTGTTGCGTAGCTGCATACCTTTAGGTCTTTCGAATAAAATCCTAATAGAGGAAACCCTATATGGACTAGTAATTGAAAGAATTTCGAATTTCAGGCATGAAAATCTCAAGCATAAATTGGATAGAGAAAAGTTAAGTGGGAAAACTTTAAAGCATTTCCGGTAGTTCCAACTGAGTTTATGCATTTGACAACACTAATACACTCACTCTTTTTGCCTTAGCGAAGAACTATGGTAACTATGGAGTGCTTCGATAGAGTCGGGCTCAGGCTGTGGCTGGTGCTTGTGGTCGCTTTGAAGTGGCC
Organism: Drosophila aldrichi; assembly: GCA_035045965.1. Lineage (NCBI taxonomy): Eukaryota > Metazoa > Arthropoda > Insecta > Diptera > Drosophilidae > Drosophila > Drosophila aldrichi. Next base: position 957,989 of record JAWNOM010000038.1, read on the forward strand.
ACGTGGTGCCACAAAATATTTATTAGTTTGCATAGCTTACAGTTGAGATTAGCTAAGGCATCTGTCCCATTAGCAGGGCTCGCTCCAAGCCAAAGATTTTTATATATATTTATGTATTGTCGTATACACGTTGTTGTATATGGAACACGCCCAATTGGCCTAATAGCCATGTCGACGCTGTGTGCGTGTGTTGAGCTAACAGCTGTTTATTTACTGCCCAGCTGAGCACTACTTCAGCTAGGGCTGCGCCTCCTGCTACGGCTCCTACTCCTGCCCGTTACTGTGACTGTGCTTTTTGCTGCTGCCCATAGAATAGCCTGGCTCTGGCTCTTGCCCCAACTCCTGCTCATGCCTATACGCCTCCCTCAGGCCGTGCTCCTGCTCCTGCCACTTTTTGTGCTCTCTCCTGCTCATTTTGGTGCTCTTGGCTTGTTGCTGAGCAGCTTAACGGCCATCAAATGGCAATTTTCATTTTGCGTTGCTTTGCATTCGAGGTCGCTCGACCAATGCACGAAAGACGCGCCAAATTAATGCCAAGTTTTGTCCTCTGACTGCGACTGGAGCTGCTGACAGCTCTCACAACTCAAGCCCTCCCTACCTCAACTCAACTCTCTCTCTCTCTCTCTCTCTCTCTCTTTGTTGAACGACCGCCGCCAAACGTGCGACGCACAATTGACAGCTAAATTGTCTGTCAATTTGTCTCGCTAGCTGAATGCGTTCGCTTCTGTTGACATATGACTATACTATATATATGTATGTATATATGTATATATATTTGCTAGTGTGTGTGTGTGATGTATTTGTGGGGGTGTATGGATGTCTGTCTCCTGCTTGTTCGGTTTGCGTAAGTTGACAGCTGGTTGATGTTATTATACCTGTTCCTCAAGTGAAATGAGAGTATATTGGTTTGCAAAGCTTTTTCTAAGCTGTTTGTAAGACTTTTACTGAAATATAGATATGTCCATATATGAAGTATCTAAATATATACGAGCTGTAATAAATATTGGGCCAGAGCGTCCTATCGATACTTATAGTAGTATCAGAACCAGTGTTGTATAATTTGCTTGTGTGATCAGTTGCTGAACACTAAAACTAAAATGTGGCTCTGATTCTATAGAGATTCCTATATATATTTTGCAGATTTCTATATATATTTTGCTCTTTGTCGACTGTTCTCTGGTAGACTTTGAATTTGAAATGTATTTTATCATTTACATATAGGTATATCTTAACCTGATAATAACTACCCAAAAAATCAGTCTAATACAGCGATGCTTATTAGTGATATGACTTATTGAGTAAGGAACAACAAATGGTTTTCTGCTCAGCTGTCATACAGGTGTTATATACATACGTGGCAAATCCATGCAGCAATATGATCAAGTTTTCTATATACAACATATGCCCTCAAGTTGCTCTAGAGTAACTCATACATAATCTATATATGCTATATAATCAATGTATTGTTTGTAATGTATGCCATGTACATAGCATATATATCATCTATCTATATAGACTATATGTCTATGGAATCTATATAATACATATTATAGCTATGTATATTCTCTATAATTAACATATTTCTATATACTCTACCTATGCACAAGCTCAGCTGAATGAGTATTCAACAGTCTATCAAGTCCACTCTAACTTGTTGTGGGTAGAGGCGCCTCTACACATTATTAGCAAAAGAATTTCAGTTTGGCATTTGGCAATTATTGTCTGTATATCGATGTGGCCAACGACAAACAGAGCATCCAATTGTCTCTTCAGCTGCGGCTCCAATGGGGGTTATGGGTGAAGTGGGCAAGGGTTGAGCTGAGCAGCTGTAGGGGTAGGCCACTGTAGCTGCTGCCTGTCGTTGGCCTCAACAAGTGCCTGTGGGTGCTGTTTGGCCTATGTTTGCTTACAGGGCGTGGCAGTTTTTCTCACACGCATCTATTTCAGGGTCGTGAGCTGCTGTGTGTGTTTATTTTGAGCCCATTTTGAATGCGTTGGCTTAAATAATGCAAACTACATGGCGAACAGAACAGCAAATGTGACTTAAAGTTTTAATGAAAATCCCAATGCCAAAGCACACACATATATATATATATATATATATATATATATCTCTCTCTCTCTCTGTATATATATGCATAAATATATACATATACTATATATATTTGTACTTAGCTCCCCTTGAGGGCCATACCAAAAAAGGTACTTCAAACATCAAATATTAAGCGACGCTAAAGCATTGGCCCGCAGAGCATATTAAATTTTCAAATGCTCGCACTTCCACTGAACTTAATGTCTGCATAACGAATGCTGTGCGCCGAATTACCCAAAATTGATCCAATTTGCCAACAGCAATTGAATTTAACAATATGCTGCATTACGCATTACGCATACGCCCCATCGCGCCGTTGACTGAGGCCGGAAGTGAGTGCTGATTACCAGAGATTTACAAGTTGCTCTCATCATTATCTCTGCCAGACCCTGAATTTGTTATCTATTTATTCTAGTCAGCAGACATCTGATTTGGCGGCCAGTTAATGGCATAACTAGTTCTTTTAGAACTCGAACTAGTTCTTTTGGAACTTGTTATACCACTTTGTTGTGACATAAGAGTTATCTAATAAAGTCAAGCTAACTGACTTGATGATACGCTGACGTCTGTACCTATACATATATCTATTATTGCACTTACACACTCGCACACTCACATGTATAGGCACACGTGCCCACTGGGTTATGATAAATAGGTTGATTGAACTTCGCCGCCGCTAAATTAATGAGCTTATTAAAACTCAAAGTGTGAACTTGACTTTAAATACAATGAAAATGATTTGTTTGTAGTTTTCCGGAATAATGAGTAGATGTATTCCATTACGGAAATTTGCAAAGCTCTGAGAGCTGAATGTGCTCAAGTGATGCCTCAACAAGTCAAAATATCGATATTTATCGATAGTACATATATATGAAAAGATATCATGATAGACAAGTACAGCCTTTACTTTCCCTCTCTATCGTAATTCATTCATGACGATCATACATAGATCTGCATATATTTCTATACACATACATAGTCTCACAGTCAACAACATACCCAGAAATGCGCTCAGTGTATAAATATATACTAATTAGATAAATGCCATTCCCTTTTACACACAAAGTAAATATTTATGCAGCTTTGGAATTGTTTTCTTATGTTGCTGCTTCCGCGCTCTATTTGCGGCTTATTTGATTAGCTGTTTGGGCCTTTCACATGACTCATGGATGGCTGTCATCGATTTTACACGGACTCCCACTCCCACGAGTGATGCCTCGTCGGGCATAAATCATCAATCCATAATTCTGTTTGTGGGTCACGAATGCAGTTTGCATTCTGTCATCGTGGCGACGATTTAGCTCGCAACACGAATTCAATAAATCAAACGCGTGCCACAACTGCGTGTTACCCGCCCATGATTGACACGCCTTTTTGACGACGCGCCGCGGCCTTTGGATGGGGGGGCGTGGCCATGTCGTATGCCAAATGTGGTCAATTAGCGAAACTATGTGCTTTGGCGGCAACTAATTAAAACGCGCTGAGCAAACACTATCCTCTGACCGGAACTCCTCCCCCCTCTCTCGCTACCCTCTATCCGATAGGGCAACTTGGGGCACGTGCGACTAGGATTTGTGAGGCGTTCTATGCTTATTTAGTTTGCTGATTAATGACAGCTGACACAGGTATAAAAAGAGAGAAAGAGAGAGAGAGAGAGCGATACAAATAGAGAGATGTATCACGCATAGTGAAGCGTGCCTAGACAACATATTGCGCATACGCCCAGTGGGCGGACAAATAAGATAAATTGCTAAAACGTTTGTCCGGAATTGTAGCTGATGTCCAATTCGGTTTGACAATAAAGAAAAGAGTTTGTTTAGTCAGTCATTTAACTTTCTGCTGGCATTTTGTGGAAAGTATATTCAACTGTTAGCTCTTCTCGACTTGAATCTTGGCTTAAACTGTGGACAACTTCACTCTGGTAGGGGATTTTTGATATCTATCTGACATAACTTAAAATCCAGTATTATCTATATTAGCTATAGATCACTATGGAGCTCTTTAAGGAATCAGAACTGAACTTTAGTGTCATATCTTACCCTATAGCATATATAATGATCTCATGCTGGCAAACTTTTGGCAACCACAGCCACAATTTCCGTTTGTTTGTGCATTGGCCGTGACCACTTAAAATTAAAGACGCTTTCAATGGAGTCAACATAAAGCGAGTTGATTGCGGATGTGCTAACTAGATGGAAGATCTGTTACACTTGGCTGATAATTCCCATAATTTGGCAGCTCATTTGGATTTGGATTGTTCGCACTTCGGTCTTTGCATGAAATTTGCAATGCACAACTTGTTTATTAGATTAATTATAATTCGTCCATCAGGCGAGAGAAATGAAAAGCAATTTGGCATTTGGCATTTGGCTTATAGATTATAATTTCAGCAATTGGCATTTAAATTAGAGAAATTTATTGAGAATTCACTTGCTGAAGGTTCAATATTAAATCATATACATATATGCACACACATACATGTGTATATTCAATCGAAATCTTAATATTCATTTAATATTATCGCATTATTATTTTCTTGAAATTTGAAATTTATAATGTCATATGCTGTTCTTGAAGACCTTGAACTGTAGTTACTAATTCGTTTAGTATACTTATGCTAATAATGAAACAAGTATGCGTGATCTAGTCGGGCATGCTTGACTGGGAAATACCCGAATATGGGGTACTTATTACTACTACTACTACTAGATTCCTTCCTCATGGTAAGGCCTCTTTCAATATACCATGTCGTTAAGTCTAGGTAAGGCTTCAGTGAGATGTCGCATTGATATTTCTCCCAATTAGCAGTAAAGTGACGTATTTCAGAAATTTAAGGAATCTCCAATTAATATTTACATACAAAAATCGAGATTTATTGGTTTTGCCAATTGACGTAGAAATTTCCTCACGTTTCTGTGGTTATTGCTAATCAGTCAATCGTAAAAATAATTGATGTTTCGTTCAGACAGGTAAAAGGCAATTATTAAAGGAATGCGTTGAAAGAGAACATAAAAAACTGATTCATTCATTCACTCAATGTTTACCAAACGCCAAATGAATGCCGAACGGTTAAATGACGAATAAACATGAAAGAAAAACCCATTCCATGGCCTACGACGCATCAGCATAATGAGAAAAGATAAGGTTTGCGTCACTAGAGAGATTAGAGATACTAAAGATATTATTTATTGTTTTTTACACTCTTTTTGAAAAGACAAAACAGCTGCAGAACAATTTTTTTTTTTTTTTAGAAAATCAACAAAATAAAAGTGAACATAATAAATAACCGAAAAATACGAAAAATTTAACAAAATATATGCAGATTTGCTCGAAATTATTTTATGATATAAACAATGTATTATTAAATATTATTAAATAACTTGATGATCTCTTCAATCAAGCTCTTTAAGTAAGCTTGTCTACACGTGCAGCAGCTTAAATGTATCTTCAAGATATACATAACTACCTCACTCACTCAATACGAATGTACGTATCTGCATTCAGTTAAACACGAAACGAGACTGAGTAAGCCAAGCGACGAACAAAGTAGAGATGAAGAACTTGAGTAACGTTTCATTGCGGCTCAATGTTGTTGCTGTCTGTGCATATTTCCCTATGCTTGCAGCCAGGCACACACACAAGCACACACAAACTAAGAGAGAGAGAGAGACGTGCGTACGTGCGGGCGTGTGTGTGTGCGTGTGTTTGCGTGTGAGCAGCAAGTTTTAGGCTGTCGCTGTCAACAGAGACAAGACAAAAAGAAGAGAAGAAACAACAACAAAAAAACAGTTTCTGCTTATTTGTATGCATGTGTGCGTGTGTGTGTGCTTTACCAAATTAGCAAAACCGGTTTACACTGGATTTGTGAGTGTGTGTGTATGAACCTTAGGCAAGGGACTTAGCAAGGGCATCGGGGTGTAGCAGTACCAGCAGCAGCAGCAAAAAAAATAAATAAAAGACATGCTAAAGATAAACAAAAGCCGCTTTTGCTCATTAGCCATTGTTGTCGTGTTGTTTTTGTTGTTGTTTTTGCTGCTGCTGCTGAAACCCGCGACTGATTTGAGCAGTCAAACATTTGCCCTACCTCGCAGAACAAGCAGCTTCACCCACACCACCACAGGTAGAACTGCTCAGCTTTTTGGCAAATTTTATCAACAAGGTCGTGAGCGCAAAACTAAACAAAAATTGAGAGCGAATAACAAGGAGAGCAAAGCATGCGAGCGAGCGAGTGAGTGAGTGAGTGAGCGAATGAGTTAATGTTAATGCTCTGCGAGTGAGCGGGAGGGAGATGGAATGTGTGTGTGTGTGTGTGCGTGAGAGTGAATTCAACAAGTCGTGTCTCGCGAGCTGCTCTTTGGTTGGGTTGCCTTTGTGCATATGAATATTCGCGCTCATTTAATGCATATTTCCACGTGCGATCTTAGCTGGGAGTGATAACTGCTGTGTTCGCGTGTTGGAGGCTGCACTCTACCCACTGATCGAGTTGCGTGGAGAAACGAGTTTAGCAAAATAAAATAACATTTCAATTCATATTTGCTTAATTGCGATATTGTCATTTCAGGCACACAATACGCAGTTGCTATTGACGTCAATATTTTAGATAAAAACACTGATAACCTCATCCAGAGCCAGAGGTTAAGCTTCTGTATGAGCACAAATACTCCCTAATGGCTATAATACGATAATGCAACAATAGTAAAATATTGTTTTTAATACTTTTTTGCAACACAGTCTAACAGCATTTTTGAATATTTAATTTTATCCATAAAAAACAAGAGAATATTTCACCTTTTTTTTTTTGTTTTTTGTTTTCAAAATAAAAAATGATTTCATTGTGGCCAACCGACCGGCTGGCTTTATATGCATAGCTGGCAAAAAGCTATATACATAAATATGATAAAGCGGTTGTAAAGAAACTGTTGTTGTTGGTCTTGTTGCTGTTGTTGTTGTTGTTGCTTTAATATGCAAATCAGCAGAAATCGTGAGCAGGCAATACCGACCCGTATTAATTGCAGCTTTTAGCTTTAATGTGCAACAAAAGGCCAAAGGCAGAAGGCCGAGCATTAACTGTAAGTAAACTAGAACTCATATACTCTAAATAGTGGTAAATACTGCGTAACGCAATGAGAGTTTGACTATGATATAAGAGATCTAAATATTCACAAGAGTAAACTTTGGAAAAGTTAATGCTGTAAAACTTGAAGATCTTAATATACATTAAAGTAAATACTGCCTAAGACAATGATCTAAAAGAGCGAAATATGAGCTACAGTAAACACTGCTGAAGAAATTCTGTTTTAGCTAAGGATCTAACAGATCGAAATGAAAGTTACCATATGGAAATGTTCTAAGACCCAAGAAATTTGAATATGAACTGAAGTAAAGAAGGCCTAATAGGGTCGACCTTACCTTCTTTTATTGGCCTTACTAATCTAAATGTATTGCAAATAAGACTTACATTGTTTGTTTACGATCTAAAAGATCTAAATATTCACTATAGTGAGCTCTGTATAGAAGGAAATGATCGTACTCATATATATTATCTATATATGTGTTTATATAGTATCCAACATATTAAAGCCTTTTTAGATCTTTCTCTCTCTCTCTCTCTCGCGCTCTCATTCTCTTGCAATTTAAGTGAACCAATTCGGTATTTGCCCCTTTTTTGCGAATTTAGTTTTCATCTCACGCTCTCCGTCTCTCTCTCTCTTTCCCTCTACCCACTCTCCACTTCACTGTACACACTTGTTTACTCTGTTTTAGAACATGTTTCAATTAAAAATTCTGTTTTATTAGCAATTGAAATTAATAAAGAACGCGTTCATTGACTCTTTGCCGTTTTGTTTTCGCATATCGCGTGAGCGTTCTCTGTTTGTATTTTATTTCATAGAGCAGTAAATCTATATACACATGAATATACACACACATACATATATAACATACATATATTAGTATTATATTTTTATTTGTTTTTTGCTTATACTTAATTCGCTTTTGTCACTGACCGTTTTTTGTTTTCGACCGTCGTTGCTGGCCGTCGAACGATTCGTTGTATACTGAATGTTTCTCTCCCGAGCAAGAACTTTTAATTGTGTTCAGTTGTTGTCGGAGTGCTGAGGCGAGTGGGAAGACTATTCTCGGCGCTCCAAGACCATTTCGTATTTATAGCCTGAAACAATTGCAAGTGAGAGAGAAGTCGGGGCACATAGGTTGCGAGCAGTCGGTAGGAGGTGTGGCCGGCCACAAGGCATACATATATATGAACATGATCGGAAGCTGAGTCGATCTAGCTCGCTATCTCTTCTGACAAAGATAAACAAAAGAAACATATATACATTTTATCTATAACATAATTATTTTCTGGAAATTTCATATAGATCGGAAATTTAGAACATGTGAGGTATCTAAGGTATCTAAGAGTCAGGCAATCTCCACCAGTTCAGCTTTGGATCCAAAGCTCATATATTTTACGTCATTTCGAATCTAAATCTAAAGGAACAAAGGTCGCCAGCTTCAGTGGATGACTGAAGTATGACTAAGTTCTTTATGATTATCTTGGGAAAGTCTAAAACATTCTCTAAATACTCGAATCGGATATGCAAACATTATATTTTGTATCGTACGAGCCCCTTAAATACCCTATTGATATACATAGATGTAATCTCCACCAGTTCAGCTTTGGATCCAAAGCTCATATATTTTACGTCATTTCGAATCTAAATCTAAAGGAACAAAGGTCGCCAGCTTCAGTGGATGACTTAAGTATGACTAAGTTCTTTATGATTATCTTGGGAAAGTCTAAAACATTCTCTAAATACTCGAATCGGATATGCAAACATTGTATTTTGTATCGTACGAGTCCCTTAAATACCCTATTGATATACATAGATTCATATTATTATGCTTCGCTCGACTCATTGTCACTGAACCTTTTCGATTTCTTAACAACGACATAAAAAAGTCACGTTTTCCATGCACTTGAATAAATTTTGCATTTACGATGCTATTGTGAACACTAATTACTGCTTAGCAATTTTATGATTTACAAATCCATCTAAATTTTTCAATTTCCAAATGATGATAGGAGGAATAGCCGTGTTTATTTCAAGTCACGAAGTTACGTCGCTAAAAACTTCTCAGACGACTTTGTATTGTTAGCCAAACACTATCGATTGTATATATTAACAACATATATGCTATGGATGATACCTCAGATATAATCCATAATAATTTATATTATAGAGATTTTATTTAAAAGATTACTTTAGCCCTGGCTTTAAAAATATAGAGCTTAATTCGCTCTCAAGAATTAATTTCGAAGTTATCTATGAGAAATATACATACATTAAAAAAAGAAAAAAGAAAATACAAACTTAAACATATTTCATAGACATAGATATTTCATAGTATCAACAAAAGTTTTTAATCATCCGCCGAGTCATTCCCCATGAACAACAGATTCATGGCAGATGGCCGCTTTTTTATTAGGTTTTTCCTGCGTTAATCTCTGCTTTGTATAAATATTAATATCCGTATATATTGTATGTAGGTATGAGTTATGATTGATATGAAAATGAAAGTTAACACAAATTCTATGTGTAGTGGTTCGAGCCCGCACTGGGGTAACTGATTTGGAGTGTGTTGAATAAATACAAATATTTATTTCATTTTTATTTTATTAAAAAATATATATGTATATTTAAAAAAAAAAAAAAAAAAAAACACTCACAATCTTGCTAAAAATCATAAAATATTTATTTTGCCTTATGCCTTGCTGATAGTAAGCAAAGAGCATGAGAGCCGCAATATTTCATTGTCTCTTCATTATACATTTCGCTTACTCTTAGTTATTTATAAATGCTCTTCGATTTGTATATGCATATGTGAGCAAGCAGTTTGGCAAAGTGTAAGTTAGCGCATAAGTAAATGATGAAGGGTGTGGTGTTGCGCGTAGAGTGTTGCGCGCAAAACATAAAGTCGCGGGTTCAAACCCCGTTGAGGTCAATGTTCGTAATTTAACTAAATAATTTTATTTTAATATGCGACTCATCATGGCATAATGATTCGACTCTTTCATAGACGAAAAATTTCCGCATGAATCGTAGAACAATCCAAAATTGGGGTTAATGCACGTGTCTACTGACATTTTCATATCATGAATGACAGTGCTTCGTGCAATTTCCGTACAAATACCAAATATATTTTAATTTTTGCTACATGTTTTTATTAGTTTTCTTCATTTCTTCATTTTAGCAACCACAAATTTTGTTGGAAAATTCACGCAAAGCGTGCGCCGCATTGTGCAGGATGTGAAGGACGAGGGCGCACCGAGCGGCATGACGCGCGATGAGGTTATCGAGACGAACGAACGGTTGAGATCATTACGGCTGCGCCTCGAGGAGTCCTACGATACGGTAAAGAAAGCACTGATTAATCTAATGAACCAATACGGCGACTCGAAGAGCCATCGCAACATCTTTCAGCGCTATCCCATGCTCAAGCTAATGATTAAGGTAAACCGATTAGAGTGATGTGATTTGACAATACTAATAGCAAGTGACTGACTGCAGGAAGTTATACGGCTGGAGACCCAGTATTGGACATTAGTCGATATTCCGCGACAGGAGAAGCAGGAAACTGTGCCCTCGTACGTGATGCGCGCCTGCTCCATCATGGAGAAGACACAGAAGTCGGGCGAGGGCGTCAAGACCTCGGCTCGCCTGGCCGAGGAGGCGGCTGAGCGCAGGGAGCGCATGGAGCGCCTGGAACGTAAGTTGAGTCGTTAAGTCGAGTGATTAACACTGATTAGCTCCATCTAACCGCCAATAGACATGACAACGGCACAAATTGAGCTCGAGAATACGCAGCTGATTAATGATTTATATCGCTTGCTGAAAAAGTATCTGGGCTTGCGGCACTTGATACGCGTGCTAAAGGTGAGCGAACGAACGAGTGAACAATCGAATTGTAACCATTCCATTCAATGCAAGGGAACAAACCCTTTTTCTATATCTCTTTGTGCCCGCAGGAAGAGTACGGCAGCTCAAAGATGTATCCGATATTTCCGCGATACACAATGCTCAAGGACATGATAAAGGGCATTATGCATGACCCCGACTACATGGAGGTGTGCCATGAGACGTTGGCCAACTCCAACTGAGCCGAGGCATCCGGAAATGGCAGGCGTCGCATGAGTGTCATATGAGAGGGCCAGCAGGAGACGGACAATACAGCACACGCACACTAATCCAGCCGGACCGGATGGTGTGTCTGTCTATCTGTGTGTGTGTGTGTGTCTGTGTGTTGGATTTCATATGCGACTTTCTGCCATTTTCCGAACGTGTTTAACAATTTTCAATGAACGTTAACTTTTTTGCATAGTTAGATACAAATCTTTAGATAATTTTTAGCCAAACAAAAAGGCAAACCAAACAAAGACAACAAAAGCAACAACAACAAAACACCTACCCCACCACAAAAGTAAACTACTTAACTACAACTACAACAACAACAACAACAACTAAAACTAAAACAAACTATTTACCACAAACAGTAAAAGACCGTAGATAAAACTTGGCTAAGAAACAGGTGAAGAGTAGAGAGAGAGAGAAAACCAAATCAAATCAAAGCAAAACAAAACAAAAAGAAACGCATTTATTTTAATGACTTTTTGAGATGAATATAAGAACTACAACAACAAAAACACAAAATAAACAAAAACTAAACTTAACTTACGCGAATGATGTACAGCTCAAGTATTAAATATTCTCCACAAAATACATAATATAAAGCATTAACCACACACATACATACATCTATGAATCATGCATGTATTTATGTATGTGTATGTCAGCCATATAGATACGTTGATTAAAGATTTCGTATGAATTCTTTTGAATTTGCAAAGTTAATGTACTTAAGTTTTCTAAATTTTATAAATATTCATCAAATTTTTAAGCAATTTGCTAAAATTTTATATATTTATGAAGTGTTTATATACTTATTACTTTCAAAAATTTTCAAAAATTCGATAGAATATATAAAACTAAAAGCAATTCCTTATAGCATTTTAAAAGTTTCATAAATTTTCAAATATTTATTATTCGAAAAAAAAAAAAACAAAACTTGCAGTTTTTTATGCAATAATTTAAATTTCATCTATTTTATATTCTTAAAAAATTCTCATTTATTTATTGCAATAGGTATTCCTTTGTTTCCTATTTTCGAAGTTATGATCTAGTTAAAAGTAAATCTAAATTAAATTAAATTCTTATTCATATACATCTCTAGACATATTTCAATATTAAGCAAGTAAGAACTTTGCGGTCGGGCGTAGCCGACTGAGCAAATACTCGTTCACAATACAAAATGGCTAAAATTCTGTTCTTCCGTCTATTAAGGTCTCTCTGTACGCAAGGTCACCTATAGGTCAGCGTATAACTAATTGTAGACCTAATTCTATCTTCCAATTTTCCCATATGCCACAGTCTTCATAGGCATGGCTTACCCCATCGTGAACGAGTATGAATATTTAAATAACTTGTATAGTTAGACAATATAAGGGAAATGTTCCCAAACATTAAATTAAAAAAAAAAAAACTACATTTCTTTACACTTTTTGAAGGAAACACCAATTATACTCGTATAATTATGAAAGATATATGTATATTCAAGTATAACAACAAATAACTCAGGATCATTTGCTATGGTTCCTTTGACACTCCAAAACTCTTCGTAGCAAAACTATTTTTCCAAAACCAAAAACCAAAACCAAAATGAAAATGAAAGATATATGTATGTAACTATATGTTTAGCAGAAAACTATTAAAAGCTTTAAGTCCTATGCAATGTGTAATTAACACCCCAAAAACCCTAGAAAACGACGTTAAGTTTAAAACTCGAAAAGTAAAAAAACAAAAACCTATTGCCCTATGTCTAGGTACAGGTATATAACCTATGTTTTAGCTTTAGCCAAACTTACCAAAAAATATATGCAAATACGTTTATACGAGACCAATAACAAATTCTACGAGCTTACAACAACATTGAACATTTGAACAAGAAGAAGAACCAAAAAAACCTAAACAATGCTTATTTCAATTTGATTTCAAGCGAAAAGTCTATACACTAAATGCCACCAAAGTATCAAAACTCTATGAGACTTACCGAACACTATATCAATATCATAATTTCGAAAACATATGTCTATACTACATCTATATTTTTAACTACAACGTTGACACACCCACCGAAAATATCCAGAGGGGAGGCAGTATAATCCCTTCGAAATTAACAAACACACAAAACTCTATTTATGAATCAATTTTCCATAATAGATCTCCTATGTTTGAAAAAGTTCAGATAAACATATGTAAGAAAACTTTGAGATGATCAAAGAGATCGCACAACTCAATTAATAACACAGGCTTAGCGAATTTATTAACAAAGAATCAGATTATTCTTGCGACTGAGGGAGACGCAGAGAGAAAGGGAGATAGAGAGAGGGAGAAAGTGAGGGATAAAACCTCTCTGTTTGTGAATGATACAGATAGTGAGAAAGAGCAAAGGAAAGAGAGAGAGAGAGAGAGAGAGGGAACTTAGCTAAAATGAGAAAGAATGAGAGTAATATTGCTCGAAAGTTTGACTGAGACGGGAGAATAGTTAGAGAAGCGTGAGACAGGACGTGAAAGAACAGAAGTCTGTGCAAGAATTAAGATTCAAAAATTTCCAACCACATATTTTGGATTATTTATGCGTGCATCCTATCTATTTAATATGCATAAACAAATGCTTCAGTTAATTTTAACTAATTATAACATAACAAAATAACAGAAAGAAAGAAACTGGGCTTTAAATTATATATAATATATATAAAATATATATATTATATATATTATATATATTATATATATAAATAAATAATATATGATTTATTTAGCATTCATTCAATATATTTTAATTGTTATTCAAAGTTTTTGTGTAGTTAAATGTTGGTAAACTAAATGCAATGAAAATTATATCTAAAATATATATACTGGATATATATATATATATATAAAATTAACTTCAAAATGTTTGGAAATGAAGTTCCAAGTAATCAAAAACCAAAAAAACAAAACAAAAGAAAACAAAACAAACTTAAATTAATCAAAATGTATTAAGAAAATACTAGCAATATCTTAACGCCTCATTAGTTGATTGACTGCGTGTGTATGGGTGTGTGTGTGTGAGTGTGTATGTCTGTGTGTGTGCGTGAGTGAGAGAGAATGTGTGTGCGTGTTTAGTTGATGTGTGTTGCAATACATAATAGCTAGTTAATACTTACTTCAATGGATGTTGAATCCTGTATTATACAATCTATACATATACATATATACATATACAAACACATCGGAAGCTAACACATACCAACGTACATACCAAAAAACCAACAAAAACATTCAAACAAGGGGTATATACTATATACATAATACATTGACCTATATACATATATATATATATATATACATACATATATATTATATACGAAAAACATCGTACAATTTTACCTTTTCAACTTCTAAGTGTCTACCAGAAACGGAAAGCGGATATACAAAGAAAACTAAAAGAAAAAGAAAAACCAAAATGAAAAGAAAACTAAACAAACAAAACAACAAATATATTGTGTGTGTATGTTATTACATATGACATTATATTCGAATATGCAATATTATAAAAACCTATTAAATATATTGGTATTTAAAATATATAAAATGTGTTTTTAATATGCTTTTACTGGTATAAACATTAAAGTGGTTTATTTTTGTAATTTAAGTGGCGCCATCTATGTGTTGTTTGCCTTTCCAATGCGCACTTGACTTCGATTTGTTTACAATCTCACACATAGATGGCGCCACTCACAGTAGCTCAGCATAACCCTATTCATTTCACACATAGATGGCTCTTCCGAGCGCTGCCTAAAAATATTTGAGCTCAATAAAAGCTTATAGATAAACTTTGCAACAAGTTTAATAACCAGGAAAATAAGCTCTCGAAACACGGATAAATCTCTACTTCTTAGCATGATTCGCACGTCTCTCTCTGACTGCCTCCACGTCGGCATCCGATGGATCCTCTGGCAGGGTGTCCACAGAGAGCGAGGAGCCCTTCGATTTGGAGCTGGCGCTCGGGTTGGAGCTGCTGCCAGAGTTCTTGGGATATTTAACCGCCTTGGTATTGCCCGAGCATTGGATAATGAAACGCAATTCATCTAGCAGCTCATCCTTGAAGTTAACCTAGCCAAACACAAATATTTGTTAATATCTTGCAATTAATTGTTAATTGTTAATAACATCAAGTGAAAAAGTTACATGCCAAGCATTGGGATCAACTACACAAATGTATGAATGAATGCGTTAAGGACTTAATGTGTATATTAGGAAATTATGTTTGTTGTTGTGTTAAATTGCAATTTGAATGTATTTCGAGTGGCTCCATAAGTCCATGTAGAAGCTGTGGAGAAATATTCGTTATTTAAGTTGACCTTCGCATGCCCAGTTTTAGTCACGACACAATTAACTCGCCCTGTTAATATATGAGTGGATGTCTATATAAATACATATATATAGATAGATTGCAGTTATTTATATACGTATATATTTATAGAGCGCCTCCACGTTTAGCGGCTGGGTTACCTTGTTCTCTCGTGCGGTCCAGTAGCTGCTGAGCACGCAGTTAATCAGTCCATAAATGCTGGCAAAACAGCTGCCCACGAACATGACAAGATAAACGCCGCCTAGATTCGCAAAGCCCAATGAGGAGGCATCCGAATCGACTTCCTCCTGCAGTCATTGTCAATGTCAACAGTTGTGTTTGCTCTCGAGCATTGCTCCAGCATCAGATATTTCTCAGAGGGTGTGCAAGTGTGTGCGTGTGTGCGTGTGTGTGGGAATATTGAGGCTGACTACATCATAGTAAAGCGTATTGGTTGCCTAAAAAGCCTTCAAGCATTGATTGTACCTTATTCTCGGTGCTGCGCTCCTTGACGCCCAGCAGCATCTCCAGCACGGATACTAAAACGCCAAAGGCGGCGCCCACGCCGAGCACCAAGTAAACGCCGCCCAGATTGCTTATCTCGAGGGCCAGAGCTCCACCCTCGTCGCCTGCATCCTGTGCACACACACACAGACAGACAGACAGACACACACACACACACAGACACAAACACACTCAGATTCAGACTCAAACTCAGACAGATTCATACCCGTGGGAAAAGGCAAAAGTCTTTTCGGATATGTGAGCACTTACCGAACAGGCGCCACCGCCGCGCTTCTCCTTCCACCACTTGGTCTTCATTTTGGTCAGCAGGCCCTGCTCCTGCATCTCGAGTATGGCCTGGCTCAACACATCGCGGTACGGCCAGTCTGCAAAATTCCCATATCTATAATGCATAGCACTGAGAACGCCTTAGGCGAGAGTCGGGTATGCCCGACTAGGAGCTACCCAGCTACCCGCGTCAGCTCGTTAGGAATTACTTACTCTTCCGCATAGCTATGCCGTAGCCCTTCTCATCCAGCAGAGCGCCCACCTGAGTGAGGGTGCAGCGGCGTTCAGTGATGTACTCGATTGTGGTTGACTCCATGAGGAAGGCATAATTGCTGTTCTCCACACGATCGACGCCTTCCTGATTGGAATTCGTCATGTACTGCGGATTGTCCTTCATGAATTCGTACATCTTCTGGTAGGTGGGATATTTGGCATCCTAGAAAATAGAAAGGAATTTATGCAGTAGACTGCAGCTTTCTTACATGCCTATCTTCTGCTCACCTTAAAGAAGGTAAAGGTGCTGCCACCGTTCTTTGCGCCGTAGTTGACTCCGCCCTTGTTCTCCGACAAATCCTCAGCATCCTCTATGGGTGTCACGAGCGATTCGACAGTGAGAAAGGCAGCCAGGTTCGCGGTGTAGGAGGACACCAAGATCAGCGTGAAGAACCACCACGAGGAGGCGACGGCACGTGTTGAAAATGCTCTGCAAGAAATGAAGAATTGAGTAACCTTACGGACTAAAGAACTACAGGGTAACTACTTGGGAGCCAGCTCAGAGCCTTGCTGCAGCAGGGCGCCGATGGAGAACCAAAGGCAATTGGCAAAACTAAATTGATTCTCCAATTCAGTGGGCTCCTCAATGCACGGATAGGGATTATCCCACTCGGCTGGAGACATGCGGCCCAGGACAAACATGCTAATGGAGACACCCATGTAAGCGAGACCCAGCCAGAGCCAAACCTCGCCGGAGAACGGAGACATGAAGGAGAAGAGCTTGGGCGGCTCCTTCATGGGCTTGCGAAACAAAATAGCAATGCCTGGGGGAGAGAGCAGAGAAGAGTCAATGAGAAGAGTGAGTGCGATTGGGGGTAACTCACCTAGATTCATAAAGGGAATTGTAAAGTCCACGCCGCTCTCTCGCTCTGACGTCATGGTCAAATCAGTTATGCCCATGTCAGCGCGCTAATTAATAATGTTATCAGAATTGCATTACACTCATTAATTGTCAATTACTTTCGCTTAACATGCTTAATTGGAAATTGCAAATATTGCGCATACGCAGTGGAGCACGCAATGCATTTTTAAACACAACTTATTGACCCTGAACGGTCATAAATAGTCAAATGAATTGCAAATTCAATAAATTATGAGCACTATGAGAAATAAAAGTGAATTAATAATAAATTGAAATACATGATAATCAATAGATTAGATGTGTGTCCGAGGCCAAACTGAAAGCTCGTAAATATTGATGAAGGGATTGTAGGATGATAGGATGAGGACTGAAGGCAGTTAGATTTGGATTTATTGACACTTACATGGTCTATTATCTCGCGTAGCATACCGTTCCATTCGCCAGTCTTGGGATCGATGCCGCCGTACTTGTTGTCCGGCTGCAAGTAGAAGGTGTAGGTGAAGCCCAGCTTCTTGGAGAGCTCATCAATCAGCTCGATGCCGAAGCCCTCGAATTGAGCGTTGCCCTCCATTTTGTCAGCGGTCTCCTTCAGCATGCCATACGGTTCGCTCTGCACTCAGCGAGACAGAGAAAGAGAGAGGGAGAGAGAAATTCTTTGGATATTTAATTTATACATTTCGAAATGCCACCTACAATCGCTGTGACGACCACAAAGCTCTTGTTCATCAGCGAACGCATGTCGGGCTCGAGAGTGTGCGCCGGGGCCGGGCGATTCATTTGAAAGCCATCCGCGCTGCTCCATTGGCCAATTTGCTGCATGCCCGAGACGCCCAGCTCTATGACCTCCAGCTGAAAATCTGTGCGCAGTCCCTCATAGTCGAAATGGATTTGCCCCGTGAGGCCATTCAGCGACAACTACGAATACACACACACACACACACACGCACACAGACGAACACATGTTTATGTTTTATGAATCATTCTGTTGCCATATTCCGACTCACCGACTTCATGTAGTTGACGAGCGTGTAGCCCTTGTCCCAGGCACTGTCGTCGCCGCAGCTGAGCGTTATGGGTCGGAAGTTAACATGTTTGTATGTCTCGGCCAGCAGCTGAATGCCATCGTAGATGAGGGCCATGCTGTTGGTCATAGGGCACGATACTGCAACGGGTAAAATCAGATAGAGTTACCGACTACGAGATACCCTTAAGTGAATACTAAACTTGTTCCAGCAGCAGTCCCTAACTATTTGAACTATGTTGCTTGAATATACGATAGAATTGAGGGAGTTATCTAATATTTAGGAATTCAACACTGAATAATAGCAATTTCATGTGCAGCATTGCTCTAAAATCAAAATCAAAACATCGATACTTATCGATAGTAAGAATATGGTATGAGTTATCGAAGAAAAATATTTAAAATATGATGCATAGGGTATACAAGAGTATATATACGGAACTTCAGCTCTCTAGCCTCTGTTGATCTCGAGATCTACCCGTTCTAGCTGACAGGCAGACAGGCTATCTACTTGCCAGAAGAGCAGATAGTAATGACAAAATTGTTTCAACTCTTTCTGTATATCAGCTTCACATAAATTTCATAAATTTCTGCTCTTCCAAACGCTTCCCCATTCTCCCAGTCCATCTACCTCGTTCAATCCCTCTGCCCTATTTAAAGGGTATTCAAATTGACAAAAAGGCTGCAGAACATCCATAAATGGTTCAAAGGCAATTTGCATTTATCATTTTTGGTGTGCTGGAACAGCAAGAAATTGAATCCCATTCGAGTGAATTGACAAATTGAAATTCTGATCAAATGGAGATTAGGGTTGATTTACCGTTCTGGAATGGTTCCTCGCTCTCGTACAGCGCCTTGGCCACCTCTAGCACCTGCTCGTTCGCTGGCGAAACGAGACGCAAGCCCGTTATATTGGAGTCCGCATGCTGATACGGCTCCAAGTCCATCGTCTGCCAGTCGAGATTGCCGATGATGTAGCGATAGCTGCTCGTCAGCAGACCCACCTGCTGCACCTGCTTGAAGAACTCGGGCAGGGTATCCAGCGAGCCAACGACCACGAACGATGTGTCCTCGGCATTGCGTATGCGTCGCAGCACATTGCGGTAATTGCCATTTAGATCCAGATCATAGCGTCTAAGTGTTATAGTTGGCCCAGTCGTTCCATACATCTTCAGGAGCTCGTTAACTGTCGCCAGATACTCGCCCGACTCGTAGATGATGGTGAAGCTCTCCCAGCCCAGCGCAGTGACCAAATCCTTGATGGCCACGCCCACCTGTGCCGGATGCGGATGCAGATTAATCGTCGGCAACTGGGCGCCAAAGTCCCAGCGCGTGTCCAGGAACGGCAGCTCCTTGGCATCGCAGATGCTTAGCGCATGCCGTGCCGCCATATTCGTGCTGGGCCCAAAGACAGCCACCAAATGTTGCTAGAACCGATATTGGATAGTGCTTAATAGAGGAGAAGTATGGGATATGTCTATCGGCCTACCCTGAGCATTTTACACAATTTCTTGGATGCCTCGAATGCGTTGTTCGGCTCGATGGCTACGGCCACGCCATGTAGATTCAGCTCCTCGTTCTGCTCGTTCGCCTTCTCAATGGCCAGGTGGAAAATTTTCTCAAGATCCGGATTGGTGTTCTCAAAGATAAGCCCTGAAGTAAACAAAAAATATGTTTGAATAAGAATGTCTGACTAATTGCTGAAAATTAAATAAAATTTATTAACAAATTTTTATCGATGTTTCTGATTACAATATACATATGTCGTATACAGATTTGTATATAGATTTTATTTTTATAGTATAGCTCGGTCTATCTGATATTTTCCCATTGGGTTCTACACAAGAATTTTAGATTTCAGTAAAATGTTCAATTCGATTCTCGAATCGAATCGCTATAGTAGGTATCAAAATATACTATTCTATCTGTAAAAGTCATATTATTCTACATACATAAATACATTATGCATATTGAATACAAATCCATCTAGAGTCTATTGCTCTAGTCACACAAAATAAATATGTATGTGCTTCACTTAGCTCTAGCATCAGAGTAAAAGCACATTGTAGCCATTAAACATGAGTAAAGCTATATATAGCTCGCCTTTTTTTCCGCTTTGTATTTGTTTTGCTATGCAAATTCTATTTACCTATTTTATATGGCCAAAACAAATGCTGCGACCAATTCGCCGCATTTGTAGAATGCCGCAGATGATGCTGATGTTGTTGTTGTTGTTGTTGCCTTTGCTTATGCCGTGCCACATGTTTCAGTGGGGCATTAAAATACGCACACACACACACGCACACATAGATTGAGCAATGCACTCACACAAGTGCGCGGAATATTTGCATAGCAAACAGCCGAAATTTCGTATTGCATAATAATTTCGAGTGAAAAAGCCATAAAATGCTTTTAAGTTTGTTTCTCAACTGCTCAACTCACCCACATTGGTCCGCTCGGCCCCACAGCTGTCCAGGAGACTTGTGAGGCTGCATAGAGAAATCAGCAAAATGCTCCAGCTGCCCAGCTGGCCCTTGGGCCGAGCAGCCACAGAGAATTGCACTAGCATCCAATCGGTTTTCGCTGCTGCTGCTGAAAATATTAAATATAATTATTAAACAGTTGGTTAATTACGTTTTTATGTGCACTCAACAATTAGCGCTTTTCTGCTGCAATTTTGCGTTTGTTTGTGACTTTTATGGCGCAGCTAAATTAAATTTATAGTTTTGCATTTACGACTGACGCTGCAATGACTGCAATGAATAGAGGCGGCGAATTTGCGGCACTATTTAGTTGAGAGGCGAATTACCATTGTTGACATGCCTGCATGAATTCGCCGCAACATGTCTTGTAGCCTTGCGAGACGGCGAATTCTACTTTGCTGCGTGTGCTTTGAATTCGCTGCCGAAATGTAATTAATTTGCAGTAATTCATTAAACGTTTGTTAAATGCACTCAAAAAATAATCGCTTTTATATTGCGCTGTTGTTTTTATGGCTGAGGCGAATTTAATTGAAATTTTTGTATTTACGACTGTTAATATAAACAGCGAATGCATATGCTGAGCGCATACGATTTAGTTGAAAGACAAACTGAAATATCGGTAGCGTTTGAATTCGCTGCAGAATGTCTCTTAAGCAAAGCAATGCACAACTGACACAACACAAAGCTGAGCTCTTTAATATGCATTTGTATGTGTGTGTATATGACGTTGATGAAAAGCATCGCAACTACAGCTATGCTTGAATTCGCCTTCGGCCTTGCAAAAATTTTAATGAGCAGAGCGCAGCCCAAGCTCTCAATGGCGATTTGCGCTGTGGAGATTCATATGTTTGAAAAGAAAGGCGAATTGCGCTGTGGGCATGTCACTCAAATGAAAGGCGAATTGCCCGAGGCTATATGACTCAAATGAAAGGCGAATTGCATTGGGCTGCCGCTCAGCGAGAGTAAACCATAGCTTTGCTCTCTGTCTAGCAAACGCTTGCTATGGGCAGGTACTCGTTCGTTAGGGCGCCCACTATGAAAGAAGCTTGGCTTTGTTTCACACATTACTTTACACTTACAATTCTCAACTGGTTGTAGTTTCAAAAGAGTAGCAGCGCGAAAGCAGAGCTTGCTCTACATATTTCCTTGATGTAATTCCTCTACGTCTGCTTAGCTGATCGATCTGCTTACCCCCACCAGGCCTCGACGACTGAAGAAATGCTGCAGCTGCTGCCCTTTATATACGGCCACTTTTACTCAAGCACTGTCTCTCTCAAATGTTGAGCCCGACAGCAGGGCTCGTTGCAGTCGAGCTTCAAGTGAGAAATGGGAACGCTCTCTGCTGCTGTGAGCATTCTAGCTTTGTTTTACCTAAATACAAATACCCAATGAAAGCTGCTGCATACACATAGACAACTTTAATGATCTTCTGCATTTCTTCTCTCCTTGCTTTTACTTTTACTCAAGTACTGTCTCTCTCAAATGCTGAGTCCGTGCCTGTTCATGCGTGCGTGCCTATGTGTGTGTGTGTGCGTGTTTCTTTTGTAAGCAGAAAGACGCGAAGAATTATTGAAATATCAGCTCTCCGAAGGGAGAGTCGAGCAGTCTCGACTAGAGCTTACTTGTTTTAGTTTCATTCTTTTTGAATGCAATTTGAATATTGGCAAAAATAATTCTTAATGCGATTTCCATATTGAAAGTTAAATATTTTGCAATGGCAGCAGGCTTCATCCAGCCCCCCCCTTGGAACACATGCAGCTTGCGGCTGAATGGATGGCATTAACTTTGTCAGCTTTGAATAATCCACTTAAATTGTGGATAGCAAGAGTCTCTCATTTTTAACGAATGCGTCTATTTATAGCCACATGCTACATGCGAGCACTTTCGGGAATGTCCTTCACACACAATGCCACTGCAGCAGCATGCAACATTATTTACGAGAGAGAGGGGAGAGGAGTAAGAGTGAGGAAGAAAAGCTTTCACTGCTGCCAAACTGTTGCTGAAGGCAGTAAATAAAATCAGCTTCTACGATAGCAACACATTCAGACAAACTGCCTGTCTCTGTTCGCTGTCGCTCTCTCCCTCTCTCCCTCTCTCACTTACTCGCTTATTCAAATACTGCGATGTGTTTGCCCACGTTTCCA
The DNA here is from genome assembly GCA_035045965.1 of Drosophila aldrichi. Classification (NCBI taxonomy): domain Eukaryota; kingdom Metazoa; phylum Arthropoda; class Insecta; order Diptera; family Drosophilidae; genus Drosophila; species Drosophila aldrichi. Next base: position 981,168 of record JAWNOM010000038.1, read on the forward strand.
TCCTCTGCTCCTTTTCGCCACGTTTTCTGTTTGTTGCTGCTCGCTGCATACTTATGCATTTTTTATTTACATGCCAGCATGCAGCCCAGCCCATCTCAGCTCAGGCAGCGAGTGCCATTAAATCTATTGCCAAGCCCGTCCTGCCCCGCGGCGCCTTCACGCCCGACGAGCGAGCACTGCATAGTGTTAAATTGCCCAGCAGCCCGGCACACATTTGCATTCCGTTGCAGAGAGACAGCAGCTCGTGTATCTGGAGGATGCACACACACAGCCGAGAAGCTCCGACGCACACGCAAATATATTTTATTTTGAGCTGTTTGTTTAGCCTTTTTCAAGACAAATTTAGCCTTTTTATATTCGATTAGGTTGTGAAAAGGAATGTCTGCGTATGCATACTGAAGATTACCTAGGGCAAGGATCTTCTAGGATATTACGACTTCCTCACTTTTCTACACAGTTATAGCCAGAATATATGTAATATTGCGAAGGTCCACATGTTCTTCAGGATTCGACTATATTGTGAAGATATAGAGCAGTACAACAATAAGAATTATATTACTGGAGCTTAACTCTAAGATTGCCAAGTTCAATATGCAAACTCTCTGCTAATTTTGATACAGAACTAGATTTCTATACTGAAATCATCTTTGAATTTTCTTATCTATCCCTTATAAGATCTAGTAACTTTACCCATCTCAAAAGACTTTAGTATTTAAACACTTTTAGCTGCTATTTGAGATCTCTCCCTTCTTCATAAGTCAACTCCAATTTAATTTTTCCCAATGCTAATTCCCATCGATATCATTAATACTCCATTTAATTGGCATTAATCACGCTCTGCTCATCACTAGCCATTCGGTTGCTTTCTTCCCGTTTCCTGTCCTGCTTAGGAGGGCCCGTGGTGTGTCTGTTCTTCAGCTTGGGACAATTATCCGTGGCGCATAATGGCCACAGAGTCATCAATGGCTACATCAGCCACGGTGTAAATCAATAGCAGCTACTCTGCTAATCGGTCGCTGGCTGCTCCTGCTCATCCATCTTCATCTCCGACTCCTGCTCTATCCATGCGACAATATCAACAATTGTAATTCCCCCAACATTAGTTGCGTCAATATTTAAGAACTGCCAATTCCCGGGCAAAATGTATTTGTGTCTCTTTATGAGAATGGAAACTTGAGTGTCTAAGGATGTGTGTGTGTGTGTGTGTGTATGTGTGTGTGCTTGCCTTGGCATTCCCTTGTTGACAAGTGCTACTTGTCATGGCATTTGCATTGGAATTGGTATTGGTATTGGTATTGGCATTGAGCGAAATCGTTGCACACGAAATCAAATTCGCAATTTGCACCAAAGATTTGATTGACATACGTAAACCTTGAGATACGAATTTCTATTTTCGATATCGATTTATGCGTTCCTTTCTTTCTATGTATTTCGTGTGCAACTGTGCGAATGAGTAATGTAATGGAACACAAGTAATTGTGCTCTAGCCGGGAGGGTCTGACTGGCGAATCGGATAGATGGGACTGAGCAGATCTAGCTGATATAGCAAATGGGAATTGGAATGCAATAATGAAGTAGATAGATGACGAGATGTTAAAGGACTGGAGCTGTTTTAGTGCATGACTAATGGAATGGAGCCCAAGCTAGAAGAAGAATAAATGTAGCACGACAGAAACTGTATTGATCTATCAATATAAGAAGAAGAAAATAGATTCAAAGAGAGTGAATGAGTACTACAATGAGACGAAAGTAGAACGAAGACTAGGACATACCCTGATAGATGGACGGAAAAGAGAGCGACTGAGTCCGACTAGCAATTGACGGATGAACAGAAAGTGGAAATATGGATCTAGAACGAAATGACTAGATCTATGGAATACAAATAAATGTTCCAGCTGTACGAAATATCCTAGCTTTTAATAGCTCTAAATATTATTTATCCAATTTATTCAATCTTACAGAGAAACTGTTGTTTCTTTCCTACATCCCTCAACGAATATTCCCTATCCACACTTCTACAATATGTGCTCAGATTATTTATACTATATATACAGATACAGATACAGAAGAGCGCAACAATCAGCTATTTATAGCTTTGTTGAATTTGTAAGCTAAACATGATAAATATTGATGGAATTTTGCATATTTTATACGAATATCTTGTTATTGGACCGCAGAGCTACAAGTGCTCGCAGTGTTTCCTTACAGGTAATTATGATTGGCCTTGCCAAAAGGTAAACAAACAAATCACTCGAAGCACGTGAGCGTCTTTTTTCTGATTTTCTTCTCTTTCTTTTTGGTTGGCTTTTGGCCACAGCAGAGACAGCTCGACTCGTGTTGCCAAAACAAAATGCTACAAGCAGACACACACACACACTCACACACACTCAGAGATAGGCAAACAAAATCAATTTCCAAGCAGCCAAAAAGCATCCGACGGGGACGATTGCGTAACGCTCCACCTCCTGCTCGGCTCCTGCTCCTGCTCCAGTTCCATTTTGTCCCGGCGGGCGAGTGAGTGAGCCACAGACCGCAACAGCCGCCACAAGAGCCGTATAGCTGGAGGAACCACTGCTCCACTGGCCACAAAAGTACTTATGTTCTCTTCTATCACTGCCTCTCCCTGTCCCTCTCTCTCTCTCTCTCTCTCTCTCTGTCTCTCTTGTGTACACACAAAACACGTGCCGCGTAATGGCGCGTAAATTGTTGCTGCCATCTTAATGCGTTGCTAAAAAACCGCAATTTCTGCGTCGCAAAGACGCAAAGGAAAATGGGAATGGGAAGAGGAATAGAATGGGAAATGGGAAATGGGAACGGGAAAAGGTGACCGAAGCAAACGTAGGCGACTGATAAGCGAGGGAAACAACACATGAAGTCCCAGAGACAACAGAGACAGCTGCGAGGCGCAGCAGGAAACGGAAATGAACCAACTCAGCGAGCGAGCGAAAACAAGTCAAACAAATGAAATGAGCCCTAAAAAAATGGGTTTGCTTTGGGTTTGTTCTCCAAACACTATTCGCAGTAAACCAAATGCGTTTTTCGTTTGCCTGAAGAGAGCAAAAGTTTGTGTGCGCTGCTTGTAGTAGTTGAAGTTTAGCACAAACGACATTAAAGTCAAAGCGCTAATGCTGCTCCGACAGCTGATGAAAGAGATCCAGATTTGGTATTGTATGGCATACCCTGGACAAATAATAGGTGGGTATATAGGTTGTGATATTGCAGACACTGAATCAGGAACTAGAGAAGAGTTTGTATAGGAGAATGTGAATGTACTACTACTACTACTACTACTTCTACTACTACTACTACTACTACTTCTACTACTACTACTACTACTACTTCTACTACTACTACTACTACTACTTCTACTACTACTACTACTACTACTTCTACTACTACTACTACTACTACTTCTACTACTACTACTACTACTACTTCTACTACTACTACTACTACTACTTCTACTACTACTACTACTACTACTTCTACTACTACTACTACTTCTACTTCTACTACTACTATTACTACTACTTATGTGTAACTGTACCCGCATACATGTCTGAGGACTATGAGAGCATAAAGTAAAGGAGCGCTATCAAAGTAGAAGAGTATAAGACTTTAAGAAAAGAAGAGTATTGGCAAATTATAGTAAACTTATATGCACCGAAGCTTAATATGATAGATGTTCTTAAGATCAAGGATTACTTATCGATAAATTATTATATTGCTGTTATATGTATTCGTCATGTAAGTACGTGCCTCTCTTCGAATACCTTAGTGTAGAGTATCTGGTAGTCGTTCAGCATGTACTTGAGATGATTATTTAGTTTTTGGGCCAAATGGGTCTAATGTTGTGGCACTACGGCCTCGAAACTGATGGCCAGTCGAGTGAGTCGAGCTGGTTGAGTCGCCAAGGCAATGCTCAGTGTCTGTCAACAGGCGCATGAATTTTTAACGTTGGCCAGCTGCAGGTGGCACAGGTGAGCATGAGCGTGAAGCGTCCCAGGCCCAGGCCCAGGCCCAAGCAGACAATGCTGCCGACAGGCTGTCCACTTGGCAGGCAGCCAACGAGGCCCCAGCCTCAGCGCCAGTCGCTGTCCTAGACCCAGAGTCAGAGTCAGAGTCTGGGTTCGAGTGGTGGGGGAGGGGGGTGCGCGGCCAACCAGTTGCGTTTAGTCGTGCGAGGCACGTTTGCTGCCCCTGAGCGATGGCGAAATGAATAAATGGGCAAATGGGCAAATGTCAGTGCCAAGGTGTCAAATTGTCAGCGCCCCACAAAAAAAGAAGCCAAAAAAGAGGAAAAGAAAATGGCCAACTGAGGTTTAAAGATGTTTCAATTTCTGATTGCCTGAAATTTGATGTGGCGCACGGTGCGTATGAGTGCTCGCTTTACCTACATACATATACCGTTATGTAGTCGAAGTTCCATCCTCAACTCTCAAGGCTGCATATACATACATATGTATATGTATGTATACATTATATAGACGTCAGTTGCCCATGCCCGAAATTTGTAGAATTTAACCACTTGTTAAACAAAAATATTATTCAATAACAAAACAAATGTAACGTGTGCGCAAATCGTGCGCGCTCTCGCTCACGCTTACGCTCACGCTCACGCTCGCTCTCTTTGGCGCTCTCTTTGGCTGCGTTTCTACAATGCATACACACATATTTGTAGAGCACACCAACGAGAGCAACCCCGCAGTTCGACACGAGAGCTGAGCGAGTGCGGACGCGCGTAGCGGACTAAACAGGAAAAGAACCGTTCGAGCGAAGTTCAAGCAAATAACAAAACGCGTGCCAAAACCAACAACAACAACAGCAACAGCGCCAAAAAAAAAATATTGCAACTGCAGCCAGTGCGTGCGCGTGTGTGTGTGTGAAAGATAGAGAGATAGAGAGAGAGAGACAGCAGTGAAGCAAAGCCTTTAGGCTTGCCATATGCACTCGAAGGCAACTGTAAATAATTGTAACTGTAAACACAGTCAGTAAGTGCAGCGACAGCTGAGAGAGCTCGCAAGTTTGAGACTTTGAAGCAAGAGCATCGACATGCCCGAAATCGTGGAGTTAAATGTGGGCGGCGTGCACTATACGACGACGCTGAATACCCTGCTGCAGGAGAAGGGGACGCTGTTGTGCGAGCTGTTCGAGGGGCCCGAGGGGCGCGACTCCCTGGCCAAGGACAGCAAGGGCCGTTATTTTCTGGACCGCGACGGCGTCCTCTTCCGCTACATACTGGACTTCTTGCGCGACAAGGCATTGAATCTGCCGGAGGGCTTCCGCGAACGGCAGCGCCTGCTGCGCGAGGCCGAGCACTTCAAGCTGACGGCGATGCAGGAGTGCATTCGCGGCGATCGGGATGCCCGCCCACCGGGCTGCATCACCATCGGCTATCGCGGCAGCTTCCAGTTCGGCAAGGACGGCCTGGCCGACGTCAAGTTCCGTAAGCTGTCGCGGATTCTGGTCTGTGGGCGGGTGGCGCAGTGCCGCGAGGTGTTTGGCGACACACTGAACGAGTCCCGGGATCCGGACCATGGTGGCCCGGACCGTTATACGTCGCGCTTCTTCCTCAAGCACTGCTTCATCGAGCAGGCGTTCGACAATCTGCACGAGCACGGCTATCGCATGGCCGGCAGCTGCGGCTCCGGCACGGCTGGCTCCGCGGCAGAGCCCAAGCCCGGCGTAGACACGGAGGAGAATCGCTGGAATCATTACAATGAATTTGTCTTCATACGGGATTAAGCAGAGCTGACGGGTTTCCTATAATCTTCTTAAGCTTGTGATACGATCCTAAAGTAAAAGTTAAAACTAAATCACGAATTCGCCTCCTGCCAAGGCAACGGACAAGTATTAACGAAATCGATAAGTTCTATATACGTATATATTATTTTTTTATAAATTCCTTTTCTTTAATATGGGAACGCATTTGAGTAGCTCTTCCGAACATCGAGAGAGATTTTAGAGTCTTGTCTAGAAAGCATCCCAATCTCTGGCATGATTTAAGCCCACCTCAATATATGTATATTCCAACATGAGAGCATCTCAAGAGTAAACATTAAGTAAACAATTCCCGCAAAGGCAAACACCCGAGAACAATCCAAGCAGAAGCCCATTTATTTACCAATCAATCAAAGCTAATGAAATATATGAGAAATTATGGAATCCTACCAAGACAGGCTGATGAATAATAACATTTGAAATTTACGCCTATGAAAGATGCGTAAAAGGCTAAACAGAAACAGAAATGGAAACCGAAACAGGAAATTCGGAAATTTTGGAAATGTGAAAATTTAGAATTTTGAATTGAGCAATGCGCGAGTTAATGAAAGAAACCAGAAGCAAACAAACAAACGGACGTAATTTGAAGAAAATCTAGAAATAAATTTACAACAAGAACACATAACAAATTTATACTTATATAAGGTAGGGCCAGAATTTGGAAGAATTTATCAGTGATCTTACGGCCACAACTACAACAAGGAACTATTTAAATACGGGTCACAACCAAAATAATGGAAAATCAGTAAAAGAATACTTACTTTTAACGACTTCTTACTCACACCGATTAAGAGAATTGCAAACTTAGAGTATTAGACTATTCGATAACAAATGTACTCCACAAATAGTTCAAGCATTAAACTAATTAGTAAAATCAATTTCAATATTATATTAAATAAATACATATATATGTACATACATATGTATGTATATATCATAGTACAACAACAGTAATACGGCTCTAAATGTGAGTGTGCGACTGGGAGATGCCCTGAACGAATGCAATATTTTGGTTGATATTGAGTTTTTGAAAAATTGTACTTACCATTTAGGTATTCCGGAATATATATTTCAAACTTAAAACATTTCGCATTTATAGTTTTCGAGATTGACGCTTTTGAGTACTTTTGCTATCTGATACCAATATACCCGTTTTAACACTTGAGTTCAGGGCAGAAAAGCCACACAAGAAAATATTTGAAATGCTTTGGAAAATAGATAATTGAGAATTTAGTCAGGATAATGGATGAAATATAAAATATTGATAAATCGAATACAACTTAATAAGTATATATACGAATATTGCCAAAATGGAAGCTCTGTAAAAGATTGTCATCCAAGTGTTTAGCAAATTAATGAATTCTTTTAGTGTTTTTTGCATTCACCTAAAATTGGCATAGAAAAAATCAATGGATCAAAATTTATAGATATTGAAGATCTACGTTTACAAATATCATATTTTAATAGGTTTTACTATAATTTGAATATCATAATTTTTAATAATTTATTGAAACTTTAGCGGCTTTAAGGAATCAAGTATTATATAGTTAAATATATTTATGGCTTATCACATATTAATATATTTTATCTCTGTCTTCTACTCGATTTGTTAAATATGTGTTACATATATATATATATATATATATATATATATCAAGAAATATTCGATCTAATAAACTTCCATTAAACAAAATTTGCTGAAATAAAGTAAAGAAAAAAAAAAGGAATAAAAAATTTATTGTTTCAACTTGAAACCAGATAACAATCAAACTATATAAAATATCAACGATCGTAAAAATAAATAAAAAAGTTATAAAAAATTATAATAATAAAGAAAATTTCTATTTATGATTTACGGTTTAGCGCATTAAAAAAAAAATTTGAAAAATTCTTGAAAGAACAAATAAATATGTGTAAAAATCGAAATCGAAATCGTATGCAAATCAATTGTCGATATTGAATATATATGATATATATAAATAAATATATATATATCTATAAATGTTTAGTATTAAGTTCAAAGTGCATTGAATGAGTAATTGAGTAAAAGTAGAAGAAGCTGAGGAAATGAACAATGTATTAATGAGCTCCAAAAACGAAATAAAAAAAAAAAAAAATGTATTATGAATCCAAATGTAGACGCTATGTAGAGGTCAACAACAAGTTTATCAAAGTGCGAACAAAACAAAAGCTAAAACTATGTAAAAATATAAATAATATATGTAATACCAATAAAAATAACTATAACATTAGATCTGGCATTATTTCAATTGATTTGTAGGATATGGAAGGTTTATAAATTCGGTAACTGTGGGATAAACAAGAATAGAGGAAGAATGGTGGACTGGGTAGTACCTTGACGGAGGTCTGAAAACTAATATTTATACACTATTAGATTTAATAAATAAAAATGCACATTTGAAATTTCAAGATCATAGCTCTTCTAGTTCTCGAGAAATAGAGAAAAGACAGTTGGGAAACTAACTGAAATAAACTTGTAGACCTGGCGCAGATAATACAGCAGGTATCTGCCAAGCCTTCGTCAACCCATCACATAGATTATGCCATAATCCATATATCCTTATAGCCCAAGGCTCAATGGAATATATAATGCGAGGATGGATGGGCGATGACCACGCTCTGTCCACAAATTCAATTTGGCAATTTAATTGGCATTGCTTTCAGTCAGCTGGACAGGGTACTAATTAGATATTTATGACATTTCATTTATTCATTGTTGCAATCAAATTTATGAACTGTTCGCACTACTCGCACAAAAAAACAAAAAAACCAAACAAAAAAAAACTCATTAATGCATTAATAATGCAGGAAACGTTGAACAGTCGACCATAAAGAGGTGCATGATGAGGCTGGGTGGGAATCGCCCAGCAAATGTCGAAGGCAGTGAAACGGCAACAAACAAATAATTTAAATAACTGAAAAGGCAGCGAGATGAAAAAGCGACAACAATCTGGCATTTGTTTAAATTCAAGGCAGACTACAATCATTTACTTACACACAGCTAGTCGAGTGCGAGGCAGTGACAGAGGCATGGGGTGGGGCGGAGGCGTGGCACAAAAGACACCCACTTCCCATTACCCAAGTCCTATCGGCACGCGCGCATCATCACCCGCCCAGCTTAGATCCAACAGCAGCAGCAGCAGCAGCAGCAGCAGCAGCAGAGGCAACAACGAGCTATGACTAGTGCTAATAAGTATAAGTGCTTCCAGTCGGGTGTGCCTGACTAGCAATTATCCTGACCTATTAACACAACTCATCTGTGTGTGTGTGTGTATGGAACATATGTAGAGCTTAACCCATCCTGTGTACCGTAATAGAGTAGCATATGTGTATATAACTCTTATACTCTTTTGCTGCATTTATTTCCGTTTATGTTTGTAACGAATACTTCTATACTCTTACACTCTTATACTTGTACTACTACTCTACTATACTCTAATTATCTATTGTAATATATACAATACATATACCTTTATATTTATATATACCTTTAACACTTTACTCTTACATTTTTCTACTTTAACACAACTTAAAGATTTACTCAGATAATCTTATAAGTATGCTTATATGTATGTTTCTCCTTTAATATTATAATCTTAAGCTCTTACACTCTTATATTTCAGACGACACAAACCTCAGCTGTTGATCTTTACATCATATCATATCAGCGCCGTCTCCTTCTATATGTTACATTCACACGCACTTAACCTATATGCCCTGCTCATACTATATCAATGGATTCTGAGTATGAAAATGTTGAAATTAAACGAGAAAAGGCAAATGCTGAATGTGTATGAGTGCGTGAATGCGTGAGTGTGTGCGTGTGTGTGGATGCGTGTTCAAGTATGCTTCAGATCTAAAGCTAAAGCCAAAGCCAAGGCAAATGGAGCAAGTGCAAAGACGAAAGCAATGAAACTGCAGCGCTCGTCCTCTTTGAAATCAGGAAGCATTAGGCAGTGAAAGACAGACGAGTGGATAGATAGGTATGGGTACAGGTGTTGCGTGTGTGGGTGTGTGTGTGTGTGTGAGTGTGTCGCTGTCTTCGTCAGCTGCATACTAAGCATCTTCTACCTGAGGCGACTCACGTACTGCGCTTCTTTTTTTTTTTCCTTTTTGAGGGGGTTCTGTTTATTGACTATATATGGCCAGGACTAACACAATATGCAAAGTGCGCAGATGTCAGGCACAGCAAAAAATCCCAAAACCAAAAAAGAAAAAAAAAAAAGAAAAGGAAAAGGTTAGATATACGCATATAAATTACAGACAGCCATGCCACGCCCATAAATTTAGATGGGGCGTGACAGTCTGTGAACGTATGACGATGAAATGATGCCTTTTTGTCTTTTACGCTAAATTACCTTGATTTGATTTGGCCAAGACGTCACCAGGCACGAGGCCTTCTCCATTCGTCCGTCCGTCCGTCTTCATTATCAACGGCAACGCCAGCTAAGCCGGCAACAATGTTGCTTATGCCACCTGCCTGTGTCTCTGTCTCTGTCTGTCTGTCGCCCTGTCTGTCACCTTCAATTAGTTTCAGCCCCAGCAGGGCTAATGCCGAGCACAAGGCTCCATCAGCTGCCTTATTAATTCATAAATACGCATTTGCGCCTAGCTCATGGCGAAATACGCTTTAAATTTATGTCAGCGAACAGAACTGAGCGCAATTTGTGAGCACGAGCAACTATGCCCCCTTCGTTAGCCCTTTAGCTGAAGCTGAAGCTGAAGCACACTTTGGCTAAGGCGCAAATATCGCATTAATTTACCGTTAGCTCACTCTCACACGCTCACTCTCAACGTCAAGATGAGTTACATTCAGTTATGCCCTTATATCCAAGCGAAGTGGCAAAAGTGCAAAAAGGTACACCACTTTCCTTTCACGATGGGCCTAATTTGAGATATTCGCATAGCATCGCCCCACATTAATTGACATTAAAAACTTTTTAATTGAAAAGGCTAAAGCGTGGCTTATGACAGTTCACAGCACTCATAGGAGCCAAGTGTAGGCGCCTTGCTCAGTGAATGCACTCATATGCTGCACATTTCACTCAACTGAAAGTTGAGCTAAAAGCTCTTCACTTAAAGCTGCATTAAAAAACTTCGCTAAGCGGGGATTGAACCTCGCACCACAAGCACAGCTTGCGTGTGCGTGTCACACTAAGCGACTGCACTGCTTGAACAAGACAAGAGCTTGCGTGTGAGAGAGCAAAGCGATTAATCTATAAATAGACAAGGAAAGAGTGAAAAGAAAGCAGTTAAATTCTACGTTGTTAAGGTGTTTTACACCAATGTGAATAGCTATGTCAAAAGCGAATTTAAAAAATGTTTAAATTAATAAATTTTGTAGAGTTCATTTAACGAGCATTGAACTTCCAACAACAAGCATTGCGTGTGTGCACGCGAAGGCAAGCGTTTTAAGGAAGTAAAAAACATTATTCTATAAATAGAAAAAAGTCAGAGGAGAACAATTACTATTTATATAGTTTTTAACAAAGGAAGATAAGAACTGTTTTTGTAAAGTGGCTTCAAAAATGTTTTAAAAAAATTAAAAATAAAAAAGAAATTAATTACCATTTAATGGAATTTTGTTGCCCAAGTTCCTGAAGCGGGGATTGAACCCGAACACTTGGCGCAAAAGAAAAACAATCTTGTATAAATAGACAAAGAAGCAAAGAGAGCAGTTGAATTCCATAGCTGTTAACAGCTGGGAGAAAGTATTTAACAGAAAGCGTAAATAGCCTTGGCAGAAATAGCGCCTGGCTTCAAAACGCAAACACGCCTTAGATTAATTAAAAGCATACCCGCTGCTGGGCGTCCATATATTATATTAAAGGTTAAGCTGTTTCAACTGATTTATTCGCATGCTTGAATTTATTTTTATTTTCCATTTTAATGGCGTCACAAGCATTTGCCTTAATTTCGCTCCCAACATCCGCAAACAAATGTCATTGCGTGTGTACCTCACGCACTCACACGCACACACCCACACTCACACACACAGAGACACATGGACACATGGACATTAGCACGGGTCAGCTATGTATATGTATTAGTTTTTACGAGCCAAGCGCCCGCATCACTTACCATACACACGTATACTTATACATATACATACATATGCCACACTCCAAAACAGAACGTACAACTCTTATTTGCCGTTAGTTTTAAAGGCTCGAACGTGCGCCCATGTATATGTATGAGTCTGAATGTGTGTGCATACATGTATGTGGGTCGTAAAATAACAGTAGAGGCAAATAATTGCGCATGAGAGCTATTTATGCCTCCGACACAATTAGGTTTCTTCAGAGCGCCACTTGATGATTCCACTGAATTGGCGCCAAAACATGTTTTTCTTCTTATTTGCTTCCCCCCTAACATAAAGTTTTTGCGTCGTTGAATTTGCTGAAACTGGAAGCTCAGCGAACAAAAAACAAACTTTAACTTCTGACAACATATAAATATTATTTTCTAAAAACTTTTTTCATTAAATTACATTTAAAAAAAAAAAAAAAAAAAAACTTTCAGCTTACGATGCCTCCTGTGAGGGTTGAACTCACGGCCTTTGGTTTACGAGACCAACGCTCTACCACTGAGCTAAAGAGGCGTCGAGAAGAACGCTGCCAAATGACACATACAAAATGTGAAGCAAGGCAGCACGATTGTGATAAGTGAAAACGAGACAGAGACAGTACGTTTTGAAGACAGCTGAGCATGCTGTGAAGATCGCTTCTCAATTAACACATGTTGAGAAAAGCCATGCGCAGTTGATATAACTGTAAATGCTTGTTAGAAAATATTTATACACCCTCTGGTATACAAAAAATTATTAACATTATAAAAATTGAGTTTTAAACTAATACATTTTTTTTAAACTTTATTTAAACACGTATAACATTTAATTAAATTAAAAAAGTTAGAATTGTCAGCTGCCTCCTGTGAGGGTTGAACTCACGGCCTTTGGTTTACGAGACCAACGCTCTACCACTGAGCTAAAGAGGCGATGCGTTGAGCGCAGCACAATGACGTATACAAAACAACACAATGAGCGCCCCGTATTCTGAGAGAACGAACGAGTAGAGAATTAAGTCAATGAAATGAGCGTGCGCATTGCTAACCGATTTGCTCAATGCTGAACGCGTAAGAGAAAAGCGTGTTCCACATTTATATGCCTACACACACATACATTAATAGCTATATGTACACACTATATACATTTCAGGGCGAAAAAAAATTAAATAAACAAATAGTGCATGAAAACTGTGTAGAGAAAGGGTCCGGTTGTGATAAGACCTTATCACGATTGTGTACGGGCAGAACTATTAAACTACTTTGTAGATGTATCGCAGACTTGTTAATTGACAATAAAAATTTGTTAATGATTGGAAAAGAGTAAAGTAATTTTTTATGTATGGTATTTGCCCAGTAGTGCACCTACATACATATATAAGTAGTAAACATTTTTCACTCGAAATCCCTGCGACTCTAACGCACTCTGGAAGCAGTTTATCTCACTCTAATTGAATATATTCATCTCATTCAGTGCTGTAGCATTTCTTTGCACAGTGACCTTGGCTTTGTTTCTACTTTACCACCATGACAAATTCAGTTGTCCGACAACACAATTGTTTGAGCGACATGAATGATGGCAGTCAACGCTGTCTGTTCTCTGTTGTTGGGACAAGGAACAGGAGTCGTGTAATGGGCAACGGTAGGGGCAGGGGCAGGGGTTGGGCAAACAGATGTATGAGATATGTGAGTGACAATTCTATTAGTTGCAAATTGAACGCGCAACACAGTTACCGAATGAGTGAGTGAGTGAGTGCGAGTGACACGCTAACGAGCTATTAACACCCGCTAACTAACTGGCTCATCCCGTTCCTCCCTCCCCTCGCACAAGATAAAATCAACATGCTAATTAGCTATGTGGTACAGAAGTTGCTGTGTACTTACTGTATTCATACTTAGACATAGTATTTTTAGTATTTTCTAATACTTTGAGCAAATTACGTTTAATGCCGGTTTCCCTGGGAGCTTCATTTGTAGGCGTGAGCTATATATGAATATAATGGGTTTATCAGAAATGGTAACTAATATGAGTGGTGCGATAAATAGTATTTTGCATAAGCTAATTAATATTGTGGATAGGATTAGGAGCATATGGGGTATGGTTGATGGTTATGTTTTCATACATAATTTTTAAAAGGGAATTAATCATTTTCTTTAAGTTATATGTAGAAATCATTTAACTTCCTGAACATCCCTCGCATAGTGTGCCACATTTAAGCTTTGGTTCGGCGTCTTTTAGCTAATGAACTCAAGATAAAAGTCACATGTTCATTGATTTAGTCGACTTTACCATTGATAAATGAAGGTTTTCCCAGATATATGTATATAGGCACATAAACATATATACATACACATATATGCATATATACATATATACATACATGTATATCTGTGTATTTGTTATCTAAAAGCCAAATCTTGAGGTCAATAAGTCAATTAATCGTATACTCTGACAGCTGTGTTTCCTTTGTCTTTGCTACTTCTTCCTTCATCAATTAATTATTCCCTTGGGCCTTGGTTGCCTTGGTCTTAATTTGTGTACCTTTATACCCAGCCAAACTAAGCAATACTAAGAGTTTAATTTATTTACCTTTTGCCTTTTCATTCGGGTCTACGTTGCTAACGATTTCTACAGAATACTTTTCCCACGCCCACACCTCAACAATTCTCTTATTCAAATAGACAACAAATCGCTCAACGTTGCCCATTTCACTCACTAAGGCTTACGATTTGCAATATAAATGTCGACTCTTGGTATTTATTTAGTTAGATAGATTGCTAATTAAACAATAGAAACAATTAAAGTCCATCAAAATAAATAAATATATAGAATTTTAACGAGATCTCGAAGAGATCGTTATACATCTTTAAGGTAATTTCAAAATCAATTTCGATACATATATGTGTGCTTTCTATAGAAGTCAAGAACATCTGAAATAATAAAATAAAATACAAATTAAAAATAATTTTATTATTCATGAATTAAAACTGCATTGTTGAAAAATTGAAATTTTTGCTTTTATAATTTTTGTTTGTATTTCATTAATGTCATTCAAAAGTAGCTTAAGTTTGAAGAGCTATTCATTTATATGTATATATAATATATACACAAAGGGTTCGGGGTACACAAAAAAAAGATAAAAGACAGCATGACAAAGGCAACAATGGAAACCACTCCGAAAACTCAACTGAGTGGCTGTTCGCTTTGTTTTAGCACTAAGCGGCTTTCGTTTGTTACAACAAAAACTGAGGGAAAACCAGAGAGAGAGAGAGAGAGAGAGAGAGAAAATAGCAAATAAAGGATGCAGAGCATTTAACAGAGGAAGGACGCACTGAATGCCGCAGTAAATTAAAAACTAAGTGCATCAAAAAATATAAAGGAAAAGCAAACAAATCACAAATAGACGCGCTGCTCGCTGAGCGGGTCACTAAGTCATTCACTGATTCACTCACTCATTCATTCAGTGATTCACTCATTCACTCCCCCCACCCACACACAATGCCCATTCAGTTTCTTACATATATATTCATTTGTGTTTCTGCATTTTAGTAATGAAATTACCATCTATTTATGCTCGCTCAAGGAAGTCTTTGGTGCATATTGGCTTGAGGCAATGTTTGTCTTGATATTTCGTGTCAACAGATTAAGTATGCTCTACTAAATATCATATGATCTTCAAAGACGATCTCTTCAAGAGTTAAGATATATTTCCATGACACTCTTAGCAAAAGCGAGTATTAAGCGGTCAGCTACTGCTCGACTTTTACGTTTTTTACTTGTTTCATGTCGACTTTTGTCGCCCCCAACAAGTGAGCAGCATAAAAAGCACAAAGGACACACACAACAATAACATCTACAACAAACAGTCAGGCACAAAGAACCAACACACACAGAGGGAGAGAAAGAGAGAGAGCGAGAGAGCTTGAATGACAGAGGCAGAACCACACAAACCATATGTGGATGGAAGCCAGGACATGGACATAGACATAGACATGGACATGGATGTAGATGTGGATGTGGATGTGAATGTGGACATGGGCACAGTAGGCACCAGCACCTTGCAAATGGCAAAATGGCACACCTATTGTCTACTTTGTGTGCCTGTCAGGCAGCGAGGGAACTAATTTGTAATTGTCTGATCTTTAACAAAGTATAATAGAATAGATGGAAGCTTTACAAATAGAATAATACAAAAATATTAGGTATTAGGAGTAACAGTATAAGAGAATGAGAGACTTTTCTATAAGAGTATGGAGTATGAATATGGGAACAAGAGAGTAGAAGAGTTTAGGGGTACAGGTTATATATTAGTATAAGACTACAAGAGTATATGGGTACAAGACTATATAAGTATAAGACTATATGGGTCCAAGAGTAATGAGTATAAGACTACAGAGTATTAGAAAATTTTAACTGTAAGACTTCATTAGACTAAACGTACCAGAGTCTAAGATAGTAAGACGAACAACAGAGTATCAGTTCAGTATAAGACCAGGTTTAAGTGAAAGTTTAAAACGACTTGAAAGTATGCAGAAGTATAAGAGTAAAGGGGTGTAGGATAAATGAAAATGAGCAGCTCGCTTAACTGAAATTCACTTCAGAACTTCTCATCCATTAAGTAGATATAAGACTTTTGTAATTGAAGCATGAATGGTATGAATATTCTCCCGAAGTAAATGTAATTTACAAGCAATTCGGTTTTCGGTAGCCACAGAGTGCGGTAGCAACATGTCGGGCACTAAAAGACTCAAGACTCCGCAGCATCTAACTTGTTGTTCTCTCGACTCTCAGAGGCTAGCTATACATACACTCTTATACCTGCCCCAACAGCTGCAACAAGCAGCCGATGGCGGCTGAATTATAGCCAGTGGAAAGTTTTTCATGTTAATATTCATACTAACGACGATGATAAAGATTAAGTTGACTGCTCAGCTGTATATATGTATATGTATATGTATGTATATATATGTACTTATATATGTATGTATATGTACGGGTGTGCATATGGTATACGAAACGATGCCTGCTCGCTAACAAATGCCGCAAGGACATGGTCATAAATATTAGCGTCGATGCCTGGCTACTGGCAAAGAGTGAGTGTGTGTGTGTGTGTGTGTGTGTGCGTGTATGTGTGTGAGTGTGTGAGCATGCTTTATAGCACATCAACAATATACGCACATTCACACACACACACACACACGCCATCCATTGGCAATATTATGAACCTATTGTTGGTGGCGGAAAGAAGAAAAAGCAGCAACAGGAGGCGGTGGCAGGGGAGTGCGCGGATGGTCTGTGTGAGCCTGTACACTTTGTTAGCTTGATAACAAATGGCAGGTCTAATAAATTCGATTAACTGCAAGCGACACGCTCATACGCACACACACACACACACACACACACCCATGTGGAGCATAATTGATTGTCCTTCAGGGAGGCTAACCTCATTAAAGGTTTTTATTTTATTATAAAACTAAGTATTTCTATAAACAAAACAATTTAAGACAATTGCACGGGCTCCAAAGGCAAAAAGGCAAAAATATCAAAGAAACGTATTTAAAAATGGCGGAAAAACGGGACGAAAATGTCTGCGGAAGCGGAAATCGTGCGCGTTTAATCTAAACGGCATAAAGAGAAGAAACAACAAAAAAAAAAAACGTTTTGAAACGGGCAAATTAATGACACGATTCGGGGAGGGGGTGTGATTGTGGCCCAAACGGGAACAGGCGGAGGCAGACAACGGAGCTTCGATTGTAAATTGTCATGGGGCACAGGAAAATGAAAAGCAGCCACGAAGTTAGCAAAGCAGAACAATTCAAGAGCGAATCGGGAAATCAAAGACCAGCACACACACACACACACACACACACGAACAGAAGGGAACACATACACACACACACACTCACTGTCTTATCCACCCACACTTCAGAAAGTTTCACAACTTATAAATGAAAATGCATAAATTTTAAATTTTCCCAAATGAAATGTTTTTGTAGCTGCTTTAACGGTATTTTGGCGCAAGCAAATACGAATAAATTCTGGGGGGGTTAAAACAAAAACAAGCTACTAAAATACGTACACTTCCTCGCGCGCACACACCCACACACCCCACGCCTCACAAAACATATGTGGGCGGGGGCAAAGTTAATTTACCTTTACGGCTACAAAGTGCGAACCTTTTTTGATTCATGCAAAATTTACGTCCTTTGAATTTGCATCAACAATTTATAAACATAATCATAATTTTAATGAAAAAAGTTATGATAATCATTATCATCGTTATCATTAACCTCATGATTATCATTATAAATCTGTTTATCATTATAATGCAATATATCATGATTGTCATTGTCATTGTCATTGTCATTGTCATTGTCATTGTCATTGTCATTGTCATTGTCATTGTCATTGTCATTGTCATTGTCATTGTCATTGTCATTGTCATTGTCATTGTCATTGTCATTGTCATTGTCATTGTCATTGTCATTGTCATTGTCATTGTCATTGTCATTGTCATTGTCATTGTCATTGTCATTGTCATTGTCATTGTCATTGTCATTGTCATTGTCATTGTCATTGTCATTGTCATTGTCATTGTCATTGTCATTGTCATTGTCATTGTCATTGTCATTGTCATTGTCATTGTCATTGTCATTGTCATTGTCATTGTCATTGTCATTGTCATTGTCATTGTCATTGTCATTGTCATTGTCATTGTCATTGTCATTGCCATTGTCATTGTGCAACTGAAATAACTTTTCATAAGTTTTCAATACACTCTCTGTCAATTGCATAGCAAACTTGTTAGCTTCAAGAGTTTCGAAATGGGATTTTCTTGGCATTCGCATCAGCCCCTTTCACCTGCTCCCCCCATCGAGATAGAAGCCATAGACGTCCAACTGCAGGATGTGCAGCTGGCCCCAGCTGCTGAATTGCATTGGACAATTGTTGAGCATCTAATTTATTTTATTGTCAGAAATTTTCCATTCCACATTGCACTAAATTTGAATCCTTTTTTGCATGGCTTGGCTTATGGCGTGTGGCACTAAAATGAGCAACTAGTTTTAGCCATAATGCAATTAAAATGCCAATTTCCATGCAAACACGTTTACAACAAATGGATAATTAATTTTCGCCACGTTCGATAGAAATTAAATTAAAACTCGATGTAATTCGGCTTTCGCAGGAAAATTAATTAAATTTGATTGTTTTTAATGGGAAAATAAACTGAAAAATAAATGGAATTTGTTGAATTGAATTGAAGTTGAAGCAGCCATATCATGTTACTATAGATTATTCCATGGAATTGGTATCGCCTGAGGCCTCTGGCAAAGAGATAAGGAAATGAACGGATGGGAAGTATGGAGAAATAAGTAGAACTATACTATGCTATGAATCTGATTGAATAAATTTATCTTCAAGGACTCATTCAAGCATCCTTCAACCTGTTACGTATGCATATTTCCTAACCTGCTTATACAATATATTCCGTATTCAGTCTATAATAACCTGAGTCGACTTACTTTGTTTGTTTAAGCCAACTGCAGTGATATTAAAGTAAAGTCATACTGGAGCACAAGAGGCTTGCTCCAATGTCAAAATCGATAAGAGCATTTTGAGAAGGGTGTCCGGTACAGGAAACAAAAATAACAAGAATAATCGTTTCTCAATACGATTTCAGAGAACGATAAAGGTAAAAAGGGATATTTTGTTAGCATAAATTCGCCATGAAGCGTAGAAATTTATGAAATTTAAGAACGCACGAGATATGCCAGATATGGCAAATAAATCATCCAATGCTTGCCGCACCAGAGGGAAAGAGATGGGGATGCTCTGATGCTGTGCCACCTGCTGCCGCAATATACATTTTAATGCTTTCCCCCCCACGAGAGCAAAGGCGCGGCGAGACTTTCACCTGTCAGACTAGAGACGACATAATTAGGGCACAGCCAAACACAGCGAAATTTAAAGAATTTATCTTATTAAGTTATCGATATACATATATATGTATGTATATAGATGTGTTCGCTGGGTCATTTCCATACTGCCCCCGAAAACGTTGCATGGGCTTTGGAGGGCGTTGATGGCAAATCAATAAATAGAGACGCAGCGCGACGCCTGCTCAAGGTAACCATCCCGCTGCATGACCTTTAAAGATCCTTTCACATTTGCCCCAGCCTCCCTCCCTCCCCCCGCTCATGCAGCTCTTCGAATTTTCTAAAATGACTCGCATTAGGTATAAAAAAATGTTTAAGGCTTCGGTTATGGCTCTTATGGCTCGCCTATGGCAGGGGCTCTCTCTCGGGCCCCGCTCCCTTTCTCTCACTCTCTCACACTCTCCCACTCTCTCTCCGCTGCTTAGGTCACCTCAACTTTTTATAGCTCTGCGAAACGCATATAGCAATTCGAAAGGGTAACAAAGTGTTGGGGGAGGTCTCTGCATCGACCCCATAACACTTTTATTTTAATACGCGTACACTGAAATCGTAGAGAGTATATTGGCTTTGAGCATCATTTGTCTAGCTGGTTAAGGAATTTTGAAGTTTGAATTCAGAATATATATAGACTACAATGCTACTCTAATTTGATATATGGGGTATATTTGTTTGGAGAATTAAAAGCATTTATAAAATCAACCAATAGTTGCACGGATGTACGTTTCCTCATATCTATCTGTTTCTCAGTTTCTCTGTCTTTGCATTCCTGTCCATCCATCAAGAATCCATCCCCGTCCTGTCATTCCTCTTTGTCCAGACCTATTTGTCTTAGTATTTATGCACACTAAGAACTCGGAAACTCTAAAAGAATTTAATTTGAAGTATATGAATGTGCTCTTTCAGTTTCGTTTTAAATTATTGATTACTTTTGTTGATGTACTTAAAATCAATATGAAAAATTTACTTTCAAAAGTGGGGCTTTAATATCCAAGAAAAATTTACTGTATATTGCCGGGTTTTAGGTGTGATTGATGCTGGGGACTGGCTACTTGGATATACTCTTATAATATTCCATTGTATATGTTCCGCCATAAGAAAGCTAGAATCTGAAATTATTATTGGATTATCATTGTATCAACTCTGCAGATGGATATAAACTGAACCGACTAACTACAATAGGAGCATTATATGGCCCTTCCTCCCATTGTGAGCGAGTATTATGCAGTCAGCTGGGGGCGCAACGTTAGTCGTGTTGAATTTTACATTTTAGATTTTATGACAGCAGCATTAAATCGATAAACTGATTGAGCCCCGGAGATTTGCATTGCTTTGAATTTACTTACATTGTGCATGACAATTTTTTGTGATAGCGAAATCTGTTTGATGCTTCCATGCCAATCTCAAGTCGTTCCCCGAATTGGGTCCCAATTGGACTCTCTCTGGTGGCGGCGGGCCTCGCTATCCCAGCTCTAATCTATATTATGTACATAAAAGTCCTATCGGCACATTAATTAGAAATTCAAAAGTCATTTCAGTTGCTCATGGCGGGGCGCTCCACAAGTCCACAAGTGGAATAATAATATTTTCATGACTCTTAAGTGCCGTCGTCAGTGTCCGCAGACTGAAATATTTAAATATATTTCTGAATTTTAATTGTTTTATTTCTTTTTCTCTCTCTCTATCTCTGTGAGCCCAGAGAGGAATAATATTAAGCGATATAAGTCTAGAATTTATGCTTAGCTGAATTCATAAATAAAATGTAAATTACGAAAACTAGATAGAGTGGGAGAGATTATGAGTGCTTTAGAGAAGAGTGTCCGACTGGAAAATACCTAACAGAACATTACTTTTTATACACTGGCTGTGCTGGTACTCTCCATAGCATACTTCTATGAGCAAGAGTTTTGTAAAGAAAACTAAGATATTGCTGCATGGCTATATACAAATGTATATTTAAAATTTCAAGTCTCTAGCGCTTGAAGATCTCGAGTTCGTTGCGTTCAAACTAGAAGTGAAAGGGGAACAATCTAGACTGGATGGATGGAGTGAAAGGAGTGGAGTGAAAGGACTCAGGCATGCATTTGTACCAAGCCAATATACCCAGCTTAACCATTTTTAATCACATTTTAGCTTAGGATTCTGCGAGCTGCTCGGAATTAGGACTTAAAGTGCTTTAGCCTGACAATCGGACTTAAAAGCGTCTTAGAACGTTTATGGGCGCTGCTTAAACTGGTTTATCGATTTTTTGTGGCTCACAGTTTTTGGGCCGGCGTCATAATTAATGCCGAACGCTTCAGACTCAGCGCACAGCGCTAATTAATTTTTATTGAAAGTAAAAAACAGAAAACCAGAAAAAAAAAAAAACAAAAAAGAAGAAAAGAAGGCAAAGAAAAGAAAATCCATTCCACTCTTTTAGCTATTTGACGGTTTTGCTTGGCAGCTCACAGCATTTAATTAATCCAACTTTTGCAGCTCGTTTTTTCGGGCGCTTAGAATTTATAAGAAGCTTTTTTTTTTTGCGTGGGTCTTCGAGCTGGCTGGCATAGAGCAAAAGGGAATTTCGAAAAGCGGCAATTCTGGGAAGGAACACTTGAGATTTACTTATATAAATTGGCCCTTAACTCGGGGCCTGATGGCATGTTTGAATGCGTTAAAATGTTATTTCACCATGTTTTTTTGGGTTATCGAAAGTGAAAGGGGGCAAGTGGAAGACAAACAAAATGAAATGAAATTGGATTTCGTTTTAGTTCAAGGGCAACTTAAATTTTGTGGCTCGATACGAAATTGGAAAACATTTCACAACAATTTAATCTCAACTTTGGCTCAAGTCCACTCGGCCCCCACTCCAAAGTTCTTAGCAACTTTGTTGTTAGATTAAAACCATTTCCTGGCCAAATGGCAAAGTTTTCACCAGCCATAAAGTCACTCACTCACAGAGTGTGGGCGTGGCCCGCCTACAGTCCCCCCTTTCGTACACTCGCTGCCAATAAAACGGTAAAACACTTGCGGGTCACAACTTTGATTTTACGAACTGACCAACTGACCAACTGACAGAAAAAAAAAGGAAAACCAACGACCGCAAATACCTTTAAAAAGCAAATCTCTCCCGTTCACATGACTATTTGTCCACTCTTCGGGCTGCTGACCAGGCTTTGCACTGGCTTATAACTGAAGCTCACTCATATATATATATATATATATATATATATATATATATGTGTATAAGTGTGTAAATATATGTAGTTTTCATTTACTTTTTCTCATAATAACTGAAGTAGCTTTTCAGAAGACAAACAGGAATTTGAGTCTTCAGCCATTTTTCGAGCAGTTCCAAGTGGATTTTCAGACTTCTTTAAGGTTCAGAGATTCACACAGGCCACAAGCTATAAGTGCTTGAGCATTTGCAGATAACTTTTCTACTTAGAGTTTTAGGTAGATTATAAGAGTATAAGTGTGCAAGAATATAAGAGTATAAGATGAAAGGCTAAATGCTGTAAGTGCTTCAGCTTTTGTAATAGGAAGAATATAAGAGTATAAGTGTGCGAGAATTTTAGAGTATAAGATATATATGAGAATATAAGTAGATGATTGGGCCTTCAGAGTATAAGGCAGTAAGAGTCTGCGAGCAAAAGAATATAAGATGAAAGTATAAGTATAAGAAATCAGATAATACTAAGAGTATAAGATAAAATGACCATAAATATAAGAGTATACTACTACAAGAGTGCTAGAGTATACGAGTTAAAGAATAGAAGATAGTAGTATAAGATAAGATAATAAAAGTATGTGAGTATAAGACAAAGGGACTATGGGAGAATATGTTTACAAGAGTAGCCGACTATAGCTATACACATGAGTGTGAGCGTACACAAGTATAAGAATACTACCTATCTGAGCTATCCATCTAATTGATATAATATAGATGCCCATTACGGATGCACCTCTCCTCGCTCCCTACACAGGTTTATCCCGCTCAAATTGTTCTCAGCTTGTTTGGATTTGAAATTATCTTCATTTTTCGCTACGTCTGGCAGAAGATGCGACGCAGTTCGTGGGCAGATGGAAATGGTTCGTTAATTAGTTTGATTTCAGCAAGAGACTAATAATAATTTAATTTTGAAAAGTTTTGTGCCAAGCGAAAGTTTTCGGCTCGAGTTGCTGCCAAAGCAATTTGCGATGTCATCGCATCGCATTGATGCCAGCTGTAATGAATTGCTCCCGACCTGTGGGCGTGGCCTGGCGGGATTAATAATGAAATGCCTATTTTTAGGCTCATTTAACATTTATCTAACATTTCACCTTGTTACCAAGTTTAATTGGATTGCAAATATTTACGAATTTACCAATTTACAAACTCTTTGAAGATGAACTTGCTTCTTGACTTTATTTTCCAACAATTTCAAGTCATTTAGCGAAAGCAGCTTAAAGAATGTCAAAAAGTTATTCTTGCCTTTTGTAAGCTCTATATCTAATATCATCTAATATCATTTTAAATTTTGATTTGTTTACAAAAACGGCAAATCCTAGCGAAACTTTGATTCGGTAAACCAATAAATTAGTAGCAAAACAAGTTAAGACTGGCAATCGGGCTGCATTGACTGCTTAATACACGCTAAATGTATTGTAAAAATCCCTAGTTTTAGAGTGGTACAGAGAAATTCCTCACCTCGATTTAGATAGGAAATTTTAAAGAACTAGAAACTAGATAACCTAAGACTAGTTCCACTGAGTTTATATACATATATAGGTTCCACTTCGTCTCCAGCTCCAGTAAAACGGAAATATATGCAAAACCAATAAGCTCATATAAACAGTCTGTGCTCTAGAATGAAAAAAAAAGGAAATTCGGGGTCAGCTGTGAGTGCTTTACAAGAGGATAGCTTAGAGAGGGAAAGGAGTGGGAGAGTGTTTGAGAGAGAGAGAGTGAGTATTATAGAGAGTGACAGGGAAGCAGAAGAAGCAGAGACAAAGAGCATTGCCTTTGGGTCATAGGCAAGCAGCATTTGGTCGAATTTGTATGTACTACAAATATTTCTGACTCGTATGTGAGCCGGAACGAAATGAACTGTCAAGCCATGAGCTATATGTGTGTGTGTGTGTGTGTGTGTGCGTACTTCTATTGTCCCATTGGGACACTTGGCAATAGAGCAAGGAATAAATTTCGAAGCAATTTTTGAAATGTTCCTCATCAAAGCTTTAAGCTAAGAATGTAGTCCATATTGTGTCCTCAGTTGGACAATTCCCCAATGAACACACACACACACACAGACACATAGAATACACACACTCATACACTCGCACGTGCCCATAACGTATTTGTCTGACTTAAGCTCCTTGGAGCAGAGGTGCCTCATTTGTGGCACCATTTAAAGGCATTGAAACGGCTCTGAAAATTTAAGTGTGAATTGAACAATAGTTGCGAAGGTCGTTGACTAAGCCGAGAGAAATGATTCACAAACACAAAGACTAACTCGTGCATGGCCTAGCAACCGAAGACAAAAGTAGGAAGTTCGAGTGGTCTGCGAGAGACTGATCGACTGGTAGTTACTCTAGAAATATACATAAATGCATGAATATCTATTAGAAACTTGATATGATAGATGGAGGCATTCATGCTCTTATGCTATACTCTTAAATGGGTATAGTCGTATACTCATATATTCCTATACTCTCATACTCATATACTTATGCTCTTATACTTAGATACCTATACTCTTATACTCATATATCTATACTCTATATATCTATACTCTTAAACTCACATAACTATACCAAACTACATATATATCTTTACTCTTATACTCATAGACCTATATACTCTTATACTCATACATCTATACTCTTATACTCATATACCTATACTCTTATACGCATATATCTATACTAATACGATCTTCTACTCTTATATTCATCTACAGTCTCATCCTGCTACACTCTTATATTCAAATATTATTTACCTCTTGTGCTCTTATATCATTGTCATCTTCTTCTCTGTTTAGACTCACTCATTTCGCATTCAATTCGGCAAAGCCAATATACCCTACCCACTACACTTGCAATTAGTGAGAGGGCAGAATATTTTGACTGATGCTGCATTAGGAAGTCGGCGTCGTAAGGACGTGCTCAGGTAACTTTTCCTTTTGTCACTGCAATAAAAGGCGAAGCGTTAAGCCGACATGCAAAAAGGGGATACGCACGGTAAAAAGCGCATAAAATGTGCGAGAAGTGCGCCAGGCGAAGTCAACCAAGTGTGAACCGAAATAGACAAAGGTGCCTCACAAAATTGAACTGAGAGATGTGAGGAGCCAAAAAACAAAACAAAAGAAAAGAAAACCCACGAAAATGAAGCCGACTTGATGGGCTGTAAATAGAAAAGTTTGTGTTTTGGCGCAGGTGCTAGCTATGGAAGAGTAGGAGGCGGAGCAGGGGGGAGAAGCGGGACAAGAGCCATGACAGAGTAATGGAGTAAGGGGAAGGAGGAAGACTGTACAAGACATGGAATAGTAGCAAAGATAGAAGCAGGAGCAGGAGCTGTAGCGGGAGGAAGGGGGAGCAGGAGCAGTAGCAGGAGTAGGACTAGTAGCAGAGCCAAGAGGAGAAGGAAGCTGTGAAGAAGAAACTTTATATAATAGAATAGTAGCAGGAGCAGCAGGAGCAGGAGTCGGAATCTGAGGAGGAAACCTGTGGAGCAGCCTACTGTAGGAGTAGGAGTATGCGGATGAAGGAGGAACTCTGTAAAAGTGAAGTAAGTGGAATGGTAGCACGAGCAGTAGCAGGAGTAGAAACCTGCGGAGGAGCAGAAGGATGGAACAGTGGCAGCTACAGGAGCAGCAGCAGCAGCAGCAGCAGCAGGCGCACGACTCCTGTCCTATCTATCTGTTGTAGGCAGCCCATGTTGTGCCTTATCTTTATGTGCGAATTAACCCTGTACATAAATAAGCGAAATTGGATTTCAGCAAATTTCGCAATAAAGGCCCTTAAGTTCGGTGTAAACACGCGCTTTTTGTTAAGCTGAGCGCATTTCATGGAGCTCCAAACGATTTCAGATTTCCCCATCGAAGTTGGCGCTTTGAATACTTGTTCTGAAATATTGAATATGACTTCACGGTCTGGCAGGAAGCCAAAGACTTCACAGTAGTTGGCGCAACTTGAGGCTGGTAGCTGCAAGTTAAACTTAATGCGAGCTGACGCACGTCAAGTACAGTGAAAGCACGCCACGAAGCAGGAGCAGGAAGCAGGCTGCCGAGCAGGAGAGTAGATGCAGCTGTGTCATACGGTGGACTCTCGAATGACGAACAGCTTAAATGACATCTAGGTCAGATTCATGGAAAGACTGCTCTCATCACATAAGTCAAACTTTGACTGTTCTCTCGTGCCAGTTTCCACTGTAGCAGGCCTCTTGACTGGGCTGCGTATTTAGCAGTTGTTAGCAAACCCTGTATACGGCTGCGGGCACTAACAGCTGTGCCCCACGCACACACACACACACACACACACAACTACCCACCCAAACACACACACACACACACTTGTCTCTCTAAGAAATGTGCAAATGCTGATATTATTTTGTGAGCTCATTGTCACATGATAATCAGACGTTGGTTGTGCGATAACATAACACATACACACACACACTAGCACACACTCCCATACCCAAACACAAATATGTAAGAAAAACATGGCTTACATTTTCATAAAGCTCTCAGCAAGCGTCGCAACCCCCAAGGCACAAAAAAAGGCTTTTTCTTTCCTTTTAGTTTTGACCCCGAAAAGGTAGGATTTTGATTACTTTTTGATGAGCCCTCGCAATGCAAGAATTTTCATAAAAAAATAAAGTAAAATAAAATATTGATTCTCAAAAAGCATTCGGCATATTCAACAATGATTTTCACCTGTGTTTTAACCGAACAGCTCAGCTGCTTCACAGCGTTCCACCTGTCTATGCGACTCCAGAACCCTTGTAGACACTTGTTTGATAATTGAAAAACAACTCGCAATTACGCAATCAGAGACACGAGCACGACAAGGGCACGCTGAACAGGCGAGCGTATCGGCTATGATCGACTGCATAATACTTGTTCGAGCTAAACAAGTTTTTCCAGAATGCACGTCACCTCAGATAAAGTTTTAAAGTACATTGCGGTTCTTATACTGTGGAACAGACGATTTTACGGAAAATCGATCCTTGTATTCTCTTATACTCTTACATTGTGGTTCTTATACTATGGAACAGATAATTTTACGGAAAATTCAGCTGTATCCTTGTATTCTCTTACACTCTGACATTGATATACTTATATTGTTATATGATATGCTATAACTTTTTTTTATTTCGATACTCTTATACTCCTTCACTCTCTACTTACATACTCTTATACTCGTGGAGTATTATTCTCTTATAGTAATTATCTTATATGCAGGTTTATACTCCTATATTCCATTATTCTTATACTACTTGAATTGTATACTCTTATATTATCTCGGTGTGTAGGAATACACTTTAGCTAAGAGCCAATATACTCATCACTTTCGCCTGGTGAGCGAGAGTCGACAGGAGGCACAGCTGGCAAACACAAACTGGTGGAAGAGCAGCTCAGAGACAACTTGACACTCTTTTGGCCAAGAGGCACATTAAAAAAGGTGACAACAGAGTGGGCGACATGGCAATTAGGAATTATGTGTCTGCTGAGCAGATTATGACAAAACTGTTGGCTAATTGCAAATTGCTAATTGCCTAAATCAATGCCACATGGGGTCTGAGACTGAGACTGAGACTGAGACTGAGACTGAGACTGAGACTGAGACTGAGACTGAGACTGAGACTGAGACTGAGACTGAGACTGAGACTGAGACTGAGACTGAGACTGAGACTGAGACTGAGACTGAGACTGAGACTGAGACTGAGACTGAGACTGAGACTGAGACTGAAACCGAGATTGAGCAGGAGCAGGAGCAGGAGCAGGAGCAATTGCAATTCATCAGGCATCAGAGCTAGAGTCTCAAAATTTTAAATATAAATTCATGAGTATTATATAAAATTCACTCCTTCCCTTAGTTCTAGGTCGATTGACTAATAGAATTCGCCTCGGCCGTGTCTGACAAGATGTTGAGCGAGTTAATTTTGTGAAATCGATAAATCACGCATAAGCGTAGCTATTTCGATTCGTTTCAGTCATGCCTTCAAATGGGGTATAAAATGGAAGCCCCAGCCCGCTGGTTATCCTCATTTTTAAAACGGAGACAACAATCAGCATGAAATTGGTGAGATAGAAATTAGTTGGTTCTCTTCCAAGTAATTATTAATATTATTTTGTTCTTACTCACAGATACTTTTAACCGCTGTGCTAGCTGCCCTGACATCCAGCTGCTTTGCAGCTGCTGCTGCACCTGCTGTTGCACCTGCTGTTGCTAATGATACTACTGCGGCTGGTGGGGACCAACCAAAATTATCAGCTAGTAAAATTATTTACATATTTTAGCTTTCTGATTTATATATTTGAGTATGCTGATTGCTGTTGTCCACAGCTAATCACATGAGCTCTTTGCAAATATAAACTTTCCCACATACTTCGAAATTTGTATGTCCTGAGCCCATTAAAAATGGCTAAATGGGGATATTATGGCTTTTATAAAGGGGCGTGGCAGACTTTACTGTTTCCTGTGTAAGCGAAAGAGAAGCGAAGAACTATTGATGGTCTCTGGGGATTTCGTAGTCGATCGAAATCGATCGATTACATGTTATACCCTGAACATAGAGAAAATGAGAAAGCTGGCAGACATGCAGAAGTAGGCGTGGCAGATCCCATCAAGTATACAGCAAGTGAATATGATATTGCACCTGATTTAGTTCCAGCTCAACTATTTTCAATAATATAATTCGTCTCGCTTGAGTCAGACAAGAGGTCAGGCGTATTAGTTTTGTGAAATCGATAAATCGATAAATCACGCATAAGCGTAGCTATTTCGATTCGTTTCAGTTATGCTGTCAAATTGGGTATAAAAGGGACCCCCAAAGCGCAACGCTATCCTCACTTTTAAGCGGAGACTGCAATCAACATGAAACTGGTGAAATAGAACTTAGTTTTCTCTCCGACAAGTAACTAACTTGTGTGTCTTTTACTCCCAGATACTTTTAATCGCCATGCTAGCTGCCCTGACCAGCTCCAGCTGCTTTGCCGCTGATGTTGATGTTCCTGATGTCACTGATGTCGCTGCTAATCGTGATGCTACTGCCGCTGCCGCTGCTGCTGGTGTTGCAGCTGGTGTTGCTGCTGCAGTTGACTCCGCAGCAAGTCCTCCATCTAATAAAATTATTTACATATTTTAGCTGTGTGTGTGAACACCTATAGCATGAGCAGTGTGTTTCTAAATATCGATAATTATCCTTGCTGTTTTGTTATCGATTAAAAAACTTATTCAACAAAATGTTGACTTGCACATCTTCGTCGTCCTAGTCTTTATGTGAACTAAAGAAGTGAAGAAACTGCTCTCTATGCCATCTATTAATTAAAAATATGAATGCACATATACAAAGCCTTATCAAGCATATGATAATGAAACATTATCGAATGCACAGATAATGTTTCATTATCATATGTCTGTACATCTCTCTCCCTGTCTATCTCCCAGTCTGTCCTTCCGTCTGCCTGCCTAACAAAAGCAAGGAACGAAGAAGAACTACAGATCATTCAAGTTGCCTAGATGTATGCAGCAGTACTCATTTAGTATGTATACATATATAAGTAAAACGAAGCTAGAAGCAGCAGAGAGGGTTCCCATTGGTCACTGAGAGCGCGGCTGCTCTACTTGACGCCGGGCTCAACGGGCTTTGAGTGAAAGTCTTCCTATATAAAGGGCAGCAGCTGCAGCATTTCTTCAGTCGCTTAGGTCTGGTCGTGGTGGTAAAGTCAACGGAGCTGTAGTGAAGTAAAGTGAAGTGTGCGATATTTCTGCTAAGTATTAAAGACTTCGAGCAAACACTTAGAGAAAATAGTTACTTTAGGGGAATACTTAAGGGAAATACTTAAGGGAAATATTTAAGTGAAATACTTAGAGAAAAAACTTGGAGAAAATACTTAGGTGAAATACTTAAGGGATATACTTAAAAGAAATACTTCTAATTTATTTATTTATTTTCTTAGCAAAAATACCGATAAGAAATACTCAGAGAATATACTTCGAAGAAATATTTTGGGGAAATACTTAGGGAAAATACTTATAGGAAATATTTAAGGGAAATACTTAGGGGAAGTACTTATAGGAAATATTTAAGGGAAATACTTAAAATACTTACTTACTATTTAAAAGAAATACAAAAATAGAAAACACTTTCGTTTATTTTTTTTTTTTTTCATTGTTCAATTAGGAGTACAGAACCCTAGTGGATTGTTAATCATACATATATACACTCAAATGTGTATATGTACATATATATATGCTTCAAGAGTCGCCAAGCGAGATCTCTGTATACCTTTAATACATTTTTGCATACAACAGAGAGTCTTCAGGGTAATTTCTAGTCAGGCACACCCAACTTGCTATAAAAGCATACGGCGTCATCTCCTGGCTGTTGGCTCCCGCTCTTGCTGCTCCTGCTGCTCCTGCTACTCCTGCTGCGCCTCCTGCTACTGTAGATGAGGTTGATTGTATGCGCCTTCAATTTCGCTGCTGCCAAAGATTGTTGCATATTAAATTTTGGCTAAGTGCTGGGCGAATTCACTCCTGCCTCATTCATCTCCCCCTAACCATCAACCCTCCAAATCAGCATGACCATGCCTCTGCCTCTGCCCCTGCCTTCTCCAATAACCCCAAGCAAACAAATCAAATCAGATTCGGAACGTGTGCCAGCGGCTTTCAGTCGACCTCGACTGCGTTTATTTAAATTCAATTTCATATTAGAGCCACTCACTTGAGGGACTTTATTGCCATAGAATGGCTTACAAAGTGGATTGAAGGCGCCTATAAAAACAGCCAACAGCCGATTTGTAAGACTCGCCATGGCCATCCCGAGCCCACCGCCCCCCACTCCATTAGGTTCCAGATAATCAAGTTCTACATCTTTGTATATCGGACGTGGCCTTTTTCGGAAAAGAAATTCATTGAAGAAATTTTAGAGTTGAATTACATACATATAAACATGAATACATGCATACATATGTATATACGTATGTAGGAAGTCTCGATAGGAGATAGTAAACTGGTGCTGGAAGTGACCGACTAGAAGTTACCTAAGGCTAAACTACTATAGTCTTATAATTTAAATTCCTCTGCTCATATAAGTACTCCATAATTTGTATCATCCTACTCTTATGCTACTATTACTACTATCATTATAATAACTCTTATACTCGTATTCTTCTGCTCTTATATTTCCTTTTTCAATAATTACAAATTAAATAATAGCTAATATGCCCTATTTCTCCATGCATGCGGGCACAGGGTATAACAATTAATTTCATTAAATTTATGTAAATATATATATGAAATTCTGTTGGCTCAATCTGTCCGTCTCCATCCAATCTCCATCCCAATCTGAATGTCTTTTAGAACTCAATTAAATTTGTTTCCTCGTGTAATCCATAGTTGTACATCCTCCGAGGACAATGATTTCGAGCTGATTGTTTGCCATTATAAATGAGTTAACAAGCATGAAAAGGACGTGCTGTCATGCTCAAATGCCTAATTAATTAAAAAACTCATAATGAGCTGCAGAAATGCTGACAAAGCAACAGAACTCGAGGGCTCTCGACCTGGAATTACACGACAACAAACAGTTCGAATAGAGAGTGAGAGAGAGAGAGAGAGAGAGAGGAGCACAGGTATATACAGATATACAGTTATACAGTTGCACAGGTAGGTCGAGTAGATGTGTGCCCATGCATGTATCTAAGAGATATGACAGACATTTTCACTTGCAAGTTAGCAGATAAAACGCCAAAGACAAGCCAAGGGCCGAGAGCTACTATCGCCATAAGGCTGCAGCCGGGAAGCCAGTGGAACATTTCGCAAATTGCAAAGCTTTTTAATTACATGCCAGACCCTGAAATATATAACAAGCATTTGCTTTGCTCGACTCCTGCGGTTAGCTGTTGCGGTTTAGGTCGTTGACTGATTGCAAATGCTTTTCATGCGCGCCCATCAAACGAAAAGGGGTGTATTGGTTGAATGTGTACAAATGTTTAAAGAGTTGAAATTGCTAAAAGATGGGAATATGAAAGTTATACAGGCTGTACCTCCACTAAAATTACCTCTATTTAAATTTCATAAAATTATTAAAACATATTCTTTTATTCTGCAAATATCTCACCTACAATGCAGTCAGCTATTCCCAATATTATTGACTATTCCATTAGTATTTGTATCGTGTATCATGCAGTCAGTTATGCCCGAGTGCAACATCCCCACTAATTTCCGTATTCTATTTGTGTGTCGTAAAGCCAGAATAATTTCGTCATAATTAGCTTTTGCTTTGTTTCAATGTGGCATTTGGTTTTGCTCTTTAAAAATATAATACATATAATATAAGGTTGTATCTATTGGCAAATCTGATGCAGCTGCGGGTAGACCTTATTGTGGATCTATGTATATAAAAACATATTATTGTATAATATATGATATATAAGAAATTATATAGATACAAAAGTATCAGACAAGCCAAATCTAACAAAACTCTTAAGTGTAATAGCTTAAAAGTAAGTAAGACCCATAGTATTAATGGTAAATTAACTGTTAACTGTTAAGGATACAGATTCTGAAACTACTTTCACTAAAAAATGTAAAAGAACCAAAAGGCCTTATAGTAGTACATTTTAGCTGTAGTAATTCAATATTATTGTAAAACAATATCAATTCTAACTGTAAATCTCTTAACTTTCAGTGCTACATACACATACATATATATATACAATAGTGATTCGTATAGAAAAATTACATATTTATTTTACCTAAATTAGTTGCCTAATATAAAAGACACAGGCCAACAAGAACCTTTAAAAACATGACAGACAGAGGTAAATCTAAATTCAGATCTGTTAAAAAATCATCGCAAAAATCTAAACTGATTACTAATCTTGTTGGCCTGCACTGCATTGAGAACACGTTTGGTTGTTGAGCGTGTTAAGTGCCTGCGAAAACGATCTTCGATTTCCGTGATTATTCCGGAAAGCCGAATATCTTGACATTGCCAACATCGCGCCGCCGATCGCCAATGGTCTCCTTCTCGTCGCAGGCATAGGCCAGCAGATACTGCTTGGGATGCCACGCCACAGTGAAAGTGGAGGCGTCTACATGGATGTCCGTGACTCGCTCGCCCGTCTCCGTGTACGCAATGTCGATGAGCAGATCCTCGCTGGCCGAGGCTATCAGTCGCTCGTCATGGCTGAAGGATATGGTGCGCACTGGCCACTCCAGTCGGCTGATCATGCGCAGGCAGGCCAGCTCGTTGGCATCCCACAGGGAGACCTGCGCATCCGCTGAGCCCGTGGCAAAGTATTTGCCTGAAATCAAATTCACTTGATGCTTGCTTTTAACATTAATGTCTATGCCGCGCCTACCTGTGGGCCCAAACTCAATGCATATGCAATTGGCGGGATGCGCCTTCAGCGTCATGTAGTGCTCCAGACTGGGATAGCTGAGCACGTGCATGCAGCCCATGCCGTTGGTCAGGAAGAACAAGTCGTTCGTATTGTTCCACGAGATCTCGTTCACCTCAAAGCTGAAGGGCTCCTCCACGCGGATCTTGTTGGTGCGCGTGTCGATGAAGGTGATCAGATCCTCCTTGTTGCCCACGGCAATCGTCTTGCCATCGGGCGACCAAGCGATGTTTATGTTCTCGCCCTTTGTGTTGGTGACTGACACGCATTTGCCCACTCGAATGTCCCAGATTCGC
Organism: Drosophila aldrichi; assembly: GCA_035045965.1. Taxonomy (NCBI): domain Eukaryota; kingdom Metazoa; phylum Arthropoda; class Insecta; order Diptera; family Drosophilidae; genus Drosophila; species Drosophila aldrichi. Next base: position 1,015,858 of record JAWNOM010000038.1, read on the forward strand.
ACGGTCTTATCGCCGCTCGCCGTGCTGAACTGGTCCGGGTTAGTTTTGTGCCAGCACAATTGATCCACGGAGGCTGTGTGGCCGCGAAACACATTGTTCTTCACAAAGCGATCCCGGTCCAGGGTGTAGACAGCCACAGTCTTATCAAAGGAGCCCGATGCCAAGTGGCAGCCATTTGCATTCCAGCAAACCGAATGCACCTAAGCCGAATGCGAAGAAGAAGCAGATTGCAAAACAAGTCAAGGCGTGCTGAGCGCATTGGCGGACTCACCTTGGACATGTGCGGCCGCTGCTCGCGTATTTTGCTGTGTGATCGAAAATAGGATTTCAGATCCTCAAATGTCTGCTCGCTGCGACTCATAATAAATATTTGTGAAAACGCTAAATAACTTTCGGCAAACGAAATGAAAACCAAACAATTTGTGCCAGTGCTGCCGCTGCCTGCTGTCAGCTGTGGCACGCCGGCTTGGCAGTGTTGTAAAACGTCGCAACTGGCTCAATTTCGCTTTTGAATCAATTTCTGTTATCAGCCAGCAATAAATGTTGTTTTTAAATAGTGCAAGGTTATAGGAAACCCATAAGTAGCACAGCATCCACTCGAGTCAGCTCATTTCAAGTTAGTTCCGGAAAAAATCAATATGCGCACTTTATTTATATATTTCATCATCTGCCTCTCTTTGCTGACTTGCAGCAGTGGCAGAACTTTGTTCGATCAACTCTTCCAGAGCGAGCCAAGAGGAGGCTACTATTATCCCGCCGCCTCTCCAGCCTATAGACAACCCCAGAGAACCAGAGGCAGAGCCCAGGAGAGATCATACAAAGAGATTTGCCGCGTAGTCAACACGAATGGCTTCACAAATCCCGGCAATGTTCCCAGATGTCCGTACTAAACTCATCCAATCTCTGTATTTATTTAAGGAGAAAAACTTACAGTTGTGATTTGAAATAAATATATGTATGTATATATACGTGCGTTTACAGTTAATAACTCTTAAATTAGCAAAGCAGTTTGCACCCACATCTCGAATGATATCATATACCGACTATATTTATAAACTAATTGCGAAATTCCGGCTGCTAGGCAGACACATCGATAATCTAGAACAGGCGCTTCTGCACTATGTAGAAGACGCAGGCCAGGAACAGACAGAAGGCGAAGAAGAGCAGCATCTTGTCGGTGCACTCGCGCCTCCCGTACTTCTTCAGCAGCTTGCCCGACTGCGTGATGCTGCCGGCTGTGTTGTGCAGCTCGTCGCTGGTCGCCGCCACATTCTGGGAGGAGGCGACCAGGGTCTCCAGCGTGACGGCGCTCTTCTGGGTGGTCTCCGACAGGTGTCGCGATATGGCCAGCATTTTCTCTGTGACGTCGTTCTCCTGCGTGACGAGGCTGCTGCGATTGTGCCGCGCGCCGCCTGTAGAGCGCTGCCTCAGGTCGCTCTCGCCTGTGATGGCCATCAGCTCCTCTCGATTGGCCTTCTCTATCTCCAACATAGTGGAGACGTTGGCCTTGCGGAATGCCTGTAAAGTCTTCGAGAACTGTTCCCGATGCGTGTCCACCTCTGCGGCCAGTGCGGGATCGCCCATGTCCCTGGCCCAATCATCGAGCCGTTCGATATTCTTTCGTATCGCTGACAACTTGGCACGCCCCGCCTCATTGAGCTCCTCCAGCTCGGCGATTGAGGATCTGCTGTTGAGTATGTCCTACAGTGCGAAATATTTGCAAGCTTTATGTTTACATTCATGTTTGTGTGAATAAAATCCATCGCTTGCCTGTATGATGGCCTTTGCCTGCAGATTATTATCAATCAAGTCCTGCCGTATGGACTGAAGCGTAAATCTGTCCTTGTCCATTGCTACAATTCTTTTTCTATCTTTCAATTTTCAATGTTATTGTTGTTTTTCTGCTACACACTCAAAGTATTGTTTTGATGTGACGTGTGGCATATCGATAGTTGGCATATCGCAGCCAAACAGTTTTTCAACACTCACAGCGATTTCAACAGCTATCGATAGCTTGTCAAACAGCTGCTTGTCGATAAATGTTTTTTTTCCTTGATGTGGCCGCCTAAATGTCTAATTCTTTTTTGAAACTTGCACGAACCGAGCGACATGTCAAGCTTCTCAGATTTTTCACTTTCTGATTCATTAACACCAGCGGTAAGTGTAGTTCTGAAAATTGTGAAAGTCATTCTAATGTGGCACCAATTGCAGACATCTGCAGCTGTCGTAAGCTCTCCCATTTTCGGGCTAATGGAAAATTCTAGCCCCGAAAATACCGTCGAATCGAACTCTAGCCCCGATCATACCATCGACTCGAACATGACATCGGACAATTCCAACTCCAGTTTCAATCGCTCCCCTCAGGAGGAGCTCTCGACTGTTACATTAGACTTAACCATCGATATCCGGGAGGAGTCAACGGAGGCTTCATTTCAGCATGATCTACTTCAAGCCGAAATAGCGAGCAGTAAGTAGCCGACACAGTTAAATAATTTAATCGTTAAAACATTTACAATGGTTTAGTTCGCCTCTTCTGCGAGGAAGTGGATAATAATTTGACCCAAATTGGCCTGGGTCCAGTGGGCAGCAATTCAACACCCAGAAATTCATATGCTCGCCGTAATAATCGCCGAATTGGCAACAGTAAGTGCTACTAAAGTGAAGTCTCCCTCCCATAGGCGGATGATAACTAGGATGTAGCTTAAAATTGCAAACTAATTTTGAATAACTTACAGATGAGCCTGAAGATATAATTGACTTGTCCAATCTACACTTTAATCCACCTCGTCGCAACGATACAGTTTGCTCTGCCGATATTGTTATCGATCTGTGCACTCCGGAGCCGTCGCGTCATCTTCCGGCTTTCATCAATTTGACGGACTCGAGTAATGAGCCCACAACTGTCAGTCGACGTCGTCTATATGACAACAATCCGCCGGCTGTAGCTGAAGCTGTAGAGCCTGATGTGGGTGTCTCGAAGCCAAAGCGTGAGTGCTTAGATAAGTCGGACTCATTCACTGAAGGCTACAAATGTCCCGTCTGCCTGGAATGCGTTCGCACTCGCGAGCCCTCCTCGACCAAGTGCGGTCACATCTTCTGCAAGAGTTGCATCGAAACAGCCATTGCTACCACCCACAAATGCCCGCTTTGCAATAAGCGCGCGAGCAAGCGTTCGCTATTTCGTATTTATCTTTAAGTTCCGTACGGTATCTTTACATTATAATTGCCTGTATTAGCGGATAATTTAGTTGATAACAAATGGAATGTTCCTCCTCATAATAAGAGTCACATTTACGCAGAACTAATATTATTCATTAAACTCAACCCATCGTCAGCATCAAACACACTAACCGAATCCACCCAAGTTTCATTTGAAATAGTTTAAATTTGATTTTTGGTTTTTTTTTTATCACTTTAGAAATATAAGATAATTAAGTTTTTAATGGAATAGAATGGAATTGAACAAATATTAATATTCAATTCAAGTAATATTCAAATTACTTTTTAGATATTTATAACTAAAATAGAATAGCAGTATCTGGTTTTCATCTAATCATACAATTTTCGTTTCCATCCATAGTTATTTTTAGTGGAATGGAATGAATTAAAAAAAAAAAAACAGAGATTGTTTTAAAAAAATGCACAACATATTAAAATAGTGCAAAACTTATTTCCAGTAAAATTGTGTAAAAAAGTAAAATTGGCTTATCTTTTATTTAATGGAGATATTTCTTCTTATTAATAATTGAGATAAAATGGAATGGTACAAGAAAAGCAATTCGAAAAGCATTTTTATGAAAAAATTGGTCTATCTTTTATGAATTAATGCATCTTGAGACGTTTCCTTATTTGTAAATGAGATTGAATGGATTGGAATATATTAGAGTTTCCTCTGAAGTTTTTAGATCTATAGATCGCAAGCTTTCAATACTAGAGCTCATCTCTGCCGCCTCTGACGCGCTTCATTGTATTATCTGGTTTCACATCATATTTAATCAGTTTTCCATAGCGTTTCAGGAGCTTGCGCCAATAGCACTGGACATCCTGCATCCTCAGGTGCTGAACAATAAATTCATGTCCTCTCTGGGCAATTTGCTGAGCCAGTTCATCGTGGCTCTTGAAGAAGTTGAGTATGTCTTCGTACTCCTCCTGACTGGGATAGCTGTGCAGTGGAACGTAGTGGACCCAAGGCTTCAGCTGGTGATAGAAAAATTCCTGCCACTCGTCGCCGACGTGGAGCACGAGGGATTCACAGAGAAACAGATGCTTCAGGCGAAAACTGGCCGCAACGCCGCGAAAGTTAAATAAATATTTATATTTGCAGTGATCCTCAAAGGAGACCTCATTCGCTGGCGGCGCATTGAGGGTGTCCTTAGGCGATTTCCAGGCCTGATTCTTGGTGTATTGCGCCTCCACCAGTTGAGGTTTTCGCCTAGACAGCAAAATCAACGAATCGCGCTCATCCGAAGTACGTGAGCCGCGAAAGAAACCAACTTCCTTCTTTTCCCGCCATGGAATCGCTTTGGAAGCCTTTTCCAGTTTCTCGCGCATCAAATCCCAGCGTCCAATGCCCGTGGGATGCAGCTTCGTGGCCGGTCCCCCGGCCCAGAAGGTCCACGCGGGGTACATGATATCCAGATACTCTGTAGTTTTCGAGAACGAGAAAACGGGTCCCTTGTGCTGCCAGGAGGAATGCAACTGTGGATAGTCTCGAGTGTTGATCACCAAATCCATATTCTTCAACTCCGGCAGCAGCTGCAGCAGAAAGTGCTCGATGCCCTGACAGCGCGCCGGAAACATACAGTTATCCTCTCTGAACAGCTGCTTCCCATAGATTTTGTACCGAGTGCCATATTTGCCGGCGTCTTCGATCATCTTCCGGGTGAAACCTGTTGATTTGTATGGGGCCAGATCTCGCTTGATACCTGCCGCGTAGCAGGTGCAATTGACGTCAGTTGCATCCGTAGTGCATGGCTGGTAATTGGCTAAGGCCTTCTCTATGTTTCGAGTGAATTTATCAAATTCTAAAAATAAATATTAATATATGAAGTCTATAAAAACTAGATGTAAACAAGGTTTACTTACTTGCATTCTGCTTCACTTCTATGCCTTCATCTTTAATGCAGCCTGAGTGATCTGTTGCATCACATTGTGTCTCACATGTTGCTTGACTTAAGGTTATTATGAAAATAATTAATAAAACATTGCTCATTCTTCGAATAAACAAGTGGCCTGCCGCTTTGCGAAAACTTATCGATACGTGTGTGTCAACGTGAACACAACCGTTCTGTTTCTTGTAACTGTGTCACCGTCTGGCAGACCGTTTCTCTGAGTTGCATGAACGCACATACTGAAACTAGCTTCACTCTTGTCAGCTATCCCGCTCTGGTCACACTCATATTGTAACAGTTGGCAGTTGGAGTTTATTTATCGCAGTCATGTCGGGGTGTACACACTGGCCGCGATGAAGTGAAGAGAAACCAACACTGCGTCGAAAGTTTGCGTATTAAATATATAAATTTTACACGACAAATTGCGGACGACATTATTTAATTGAACGACTTTTCTTTTTTGCGATCGCCTTGTTCTACGTGTGGCATATAGTCAAATCGAAAACACGTCAAACGAATCAAGCGCGAGTGTACATTCATTCCATTGTCCATAATTTACATACATATGAATTTTGCAACAACAAAACATGAAACGAATCGAAGATTAAAGAGCAATCACAGTTGACATAACTGCAAACACACAGACACACACATAGACAAGTAACTATTCAAAAGTAAATTATTGAACAGCGGAAGACACACGTAAAGAGAAAAGAAAATACATGAAAAACAACAAAATCAACACAAAAATCGTAATTTTTGGCAACGAAACGAAGCTTAAACGAAACGTTCCCACATTGGAAAACTGCAAGAGCTGATTGGAATTCGCAACAACAAAGTGGGAGAGGCGAAGGCGTTGGCGTTGCCTTTGCCTTTGCCGTTAGCGTCAGCGCACTTCGCAGCAGCAACAACAACAACAGCCCGCCAGATGTTTGTCGAGATAGTTGCCTAATACAATTCAATGCAAAAGAGGTAATTTCATCCAATCAACCTGTAGGTGCAACTTTGTATGTGTGTGTACGTGTGAATTGCTCATACATACATATGTATGTATGAATGCTCAATGTGTGTGTGTGTGTGTGTGTGCGGATGTGCCTTGCTAATTAGTATAAGGCTGTCTTTGGAGTTTTACTTTATATATTTAGCTATAAAAAAAACAAAAACAATTTCGTATTGGGCGTCTGCATCAATCATGTGTGTGTTTGTGTGTGATAGAGTGAGAGGGAACGAGAGGGGCTGCCACTGCTGTGATTTAATTTAATTCGCTGCCGCGTTTTGGTTGGCTTTGAGCTCAGCTTCCGTTCCGCTTTGATTCGTTTGTTCGCTTCTGGCAGCCGCTGTTTGATTTCTTTTGTGCTTTGGTGTCCCATTTGTTTTTATCACGTCTCTGTTTATCTTGTGTTTTCCATTTAACAGTATCTTGTCGACATTTTTTCCGAATCTCTTAAGAAAATCGTTTTCGAATTGTATTTTTCGCTCTCACGGCTTTTACTATTTTTCGATATTGAAGCTACAGTAAAAGCTGGCCTTATTGGACAGTTGTGTTATCTTATTGGCAGAAAGCGTTTGGAGTTTATTCAACTGTTATGCATGCAATATAAACATAAATAATATATTATAGTAGTATTTTTTGTTTCATGCTACCCCAAACTCCATGCTCCAAAGAGATATTTTTTATGGGCCTGCGCATTGAAAGTTGATTGGTGGGGGGTTGATTGGTTGGGTGTATGCCTTATACTATGTATTACTCATTGATCAAACTAAACATCGTTTGTTTACTTGCACAAATTGGCCATTTATAACGCTACTCCAAGACGATCTGCTATGATATTTGGCTTTCCGGTACGCCAACAGTGTCTGTAGCTTATCATCAGGTAGCCCGACTGTGTGTCACGCATAATGTTCCAATTTCATTGTTCTATTGCATGCACTCCCACCCATTGGGTGACTAAGAAGTCGCTCTCTCTCTCTCTCTCTCTCTCTCTCGCTCTTTCTTACCTTCTCTCTTCCGTTGCTCTGCACGTTACATATGCTTTTATGTTGGTCAAGTTATGTGTCTGGAGAGGAGCCGACGCGTCGCTGCTTATGCTGCGGCAGCGCCACAGCGAGTTGTGGAGCGAGCGTGAGTGCGAGTGCGAGCGCGAACGCCTCGATGAGTTACAAAGCAGCGGCCCACAGCGACGGTTGCGCGTCGCCCGTTTATTGGGTTTGTTCGTTCGGACGGTCGTTGCGTTTATTCGATTATTTTATTAGTTAAAAATACAAATAAAAACAAAAACAACAACAAGTTTATTGTTTAAACAAAGTGGTTGGTGTTCTTAGCGTATAAATAACATTTGATTATTTGTTTGCGGCACGTATTGATTAATCAATGTGTGTGTATATACAGGGTACAAGGCGCGTTTCGTTGTATTCACCACACCCGTAGTACCCCTCGCTCTATACCACCATAACGCAACGTTTGCACTCTCGCTCTCTCTGTCTCTTTCAATCTTTCGCTGTCTTTGGCGCTCTCGGAGCGTTTCGTTTCCAGTGCGTAGTGCATTTTCAACATTAATGGCAAGTGCCAAAGGAAAAGTTCGTGTGTGGCACATTGATTAATTTGCAAGTGTTAAATATAGTATATAATTAAAACACACACTTATATACATATACATGTACATTTATATGTAAATGTATACGTATGCATATTATCGCACAGTTCTATAAAAACTACGTGCTGGAGCTTTATCGATTCGAAAGTCATGTGTACATATATAATTGAAACAATGGCCAAGTGTGTTGCAAAGTGTTATTCGTAACGGAGTTCATTTGATTACGTTATATACATTTTTTACCGTAAGTGTGCATGCAGCTGAAAACATAGTTAATAAGAATTTCATTCTCTAAATAAGTGTTTTTAATGCAACCCCGTGGAAGTGGCAAAAGGTTGAATTTGTTTTGAAAAATCGATTTTTCTCTTTATCAAATATGTATGTGCGCTCTCTGAGGCTCTCTCGCTGCCGCTCTCTCTCGCTCGCTCTCTCTTTCGCACCTTAACATGAACCAGCTGTTCGTGCGGCTGGGGTTCAGCTATGTCGCAATTGCTTCGCTGCCACCTAACCGGATCGAAACGGTGTTAATTTCTGTTCAATAAATTAATTATGCGTAACTTTAATATTTACATTTTGTTTTTCTGTTTTTCATAGATTTTTGTTGGCTTCATGTAATTATTTTTCCAAGTGTAAATATTTATGCAAATAGCTAAGGCCAAATACATAGAAGTTTCGCATTCGTGTCCAAAATTTGTTTTGCTTGTATACGCAGATAGAGACGAATAATTGAATAACAAAATAAATTTCTTTATTAATTGTTTGCCAAACTCGAATGTAAAGTGTTTTCATACTTGAATATCCAGGCCATATATGAAGAGTCTGTGAGTTGTCATCGACGCCTACACACGAGGTGAATGTGTGTACATACATATACACATATGGTCAAATTAATAGGTGTGAACAACTTTTTTTTTTTTAAATGGTGATAACGTCTATATTTTTTCATGTATCTTCAAAATTCTTTTTGTATTCAAAAATGGGCATATCTTAGAATAATAAAAGCAAAAAAAGTTTTAAAAAATATTAATTTTTAACATCATTTTTGCATATTTCACAAAATACTCAAAATTTTGCTGGTCATATTAATAGGTGTATTTTAGTAAAACAAAAAATATTAAGAAATTAAAGAGTTTTTAAGTAAGCAAAGGTAGTATTTTTGTTAAATATAATTAGATTTAAGCATACAAATTTTTATTTGCAACATTTTCATAAAATTAGATGGGTCATGGAGTTCACTGCAGTGCTGAAGAGGGAAATCTCGTTCTTAAGCTTCGTAAATAGGGTAAAACTTATTAATCCATTTTTTCACTAATGGGACGATCGGAGAACTTCGTCACAAATGCCATAAGACTAAAAAATGATAAAAAGAAGCCGGGTTTACGGCGGAAAACTATTGCAACCGACGATTCCCGTATAGTAACCTTGGCTAAAAAGGACCCTTTTCAGTCGTCGAGGCCAATTGCCAGCGAAATGGTCAATGTGGCATCAGCAAAAACTATTTGTCGACGACTATTAAGCTCGGATCTACCTGGGAGAGTTGTTCGCAGGGTTCCTCTACTGCGTCGACAAAATATTCAGATGAGGCAACATTTTGCTGAAACTCACAAAGCCTGGTGTGGCTTATAGGGAGAGCGTAAATGGAGGAATATTCTCTGGAGTGATGAAACAAAAAGAAAATTTGTTTGGGAATGAGTAAAATAGAAATGCTCGAAGAGATAAAGGCAAAGAATCGGGTCCTAGATATACAAAAAAGACGGTTTGGCACTGAGGAGGCGGCATAAAGGTTTGGGACTGCTTTTCATGACATCATTTTGAATTCGGACCATCGACCATTTTCATTATGGACAGATTCCTGTAAAAGGAATTATTGAATAGTGTTATGCTACCATATGCCCACGACAACATGCCTTTAAAATGGAAATTCCAAAAGGATAACAATCCTAAATAGGACTCCCCAGTAGTTAAGGATTGGTTTCATGAAAATAGAATTGACGTTTTTGAGTGGCCAAGTCAGTCTCCAGATCTCAATCCAATTGATAACCTTTGGGGACACCTGAAAAGGCAAATGTCCAAGACTACCTGTTTCAATAACACCCAATTAGTGGAAAATATTCAGGAGGAATGGAGCACCTTTCCTGCTGAAAGGTGTAGAAAGTTAATGTCCCCTATGCCCTTAAAGATCAGTAAAATCTTTGCGAATAAAAGCGGACATACAGGGTATTATCAACATTCATCTAAATATTTCATAAAAATTTCACAATATTTCCGAAATTTTAATTTTATTTTTTAAATCTGTTAGGCACACCTATTAATGTGACCAGCAAAATTTTGAGTATTTTGTGAAATATGCAAAAATGATGTTAAAAATTAATATTTTTTAAAACTTTTTTTTGCTTTTATTATTCTAAGATATGCCCATTTTTGAATACAAAAAGAATTTTGAAGATACATGAAAAAATATAGACGCTATCACCATTTAAAAAAAAAAAGTTGTTCACACCTATTAATTTGACCATATGTGTATGTATGTGTATGTGTGCGTGTTTGCACTGTACAACAAAATATAATTCGATTTTTATGATAGATGATTTATAGGTTAGAATTCCAATGTTTATTCCTGTAGTTCTTCTGGATTTGTTGTCAAAATATGCAACAAATTTATTCTAGATCTAAAGCGCTAACATATCTTCACTCCTTTGTACATTCCTTTCCATTGTTTTCTTCTACAAGAGTTCTTGTAGTCTAGTGTAAAATATTCGTAACTCTAAATGTATGTCCCATAACAGATAGCTTAGTTTGTTTAGTATTCCCGAAACATATTTGTAGATAACGCTACTTGTTCATCATTTAGGATTAATGAACTCTGGTAGGAGACCCATTTAGCACTTGATCAGAACTGCAACCAGAAGCGCCCCTGTCATTCAAAATAAATGTAAAACATTCTCGCATTGGGGTCAAATGTGTGTAAATCAAATAACGTATTATACATAATGCCAAGATAGCAAACTCAAGTGGATGCGTTCGCCCCAACAGCGAGCACGATGCAGACAAATATCACTCCGAGGAGGGATCATTGGGGTATCTATCTACATACATATGTATGTGCAGAGGGGCTCTGGCTCTGTCGTAAACTGGGTCAACTGCTGCTGAGAAACTTACGCATGGGGTTTGTTTGATTTATTTGAGGCTTTGTCTACTTGATTTATCTCAAGAACCCGGGAGACTATTTTATTTCTGTTCCATGCACCTTTCGTATTGTTAGCTGAAAAGAGTGACTCAGGTGCGCGTACAATCACTTGTTGGCATTTCCAGCTGCTTTTCAATAGATTTTCTCTGTAATATTGATACAGCTGAAAATTATTAAATGTCAATGCATATTATATAATATTACGCATTCAACTTATGGAACTTTTCGATAATAACTACTGTTCGACTAGACTTTATACAGTTAGCTCTTATTTCCAGAGAGCAGTAATGAAACTCGATAAAAATCGATAACAAACTTCAAATGATTTAAGAGCTAGAGTAAATTATAAATTCAGTATATATGTAGATATCCTTCATATTCCATATACTCTACTCTCATTCGATATTTACTTTGAGTCTTTTTTCTTTTCATATGATTCACACAAATTGTTATAAATAATTGGATTTCATATTGTTTATCAATACGTAATTCAATACTGTCGCAACAGAGTTTTTCATACACAGCTTTATTTAAAACATAAAACCAACCACATACATATGTATATGTATATCTATATATGTAACATGATATATTTATAACGTTTTATTTAATCGACTGTTCTAAATGACTTGTATTACTCGATTGCAAGGCAGGCAAATCGGTAAAGAACCGTTGTTCATATCAGAGAACATTGCAAATTTATTAAATTTGTGTAAATCCGTTATGTTTTTGTGTTCTCTTTTGTAATATAAACCATATTCAATCCTTTATAAAGCGGAAGTACGTGAGTCACAAAAGAAGCAAAACGATTTCAATAGTCGCCATTCAAGTAATCGATTGTCAGTTGAAGGTCGACAACGACCTACATACGCAGTTTCTCTCCGACATATGTGCCTGGTATATTATACATATAGAGAGATATATTGATATACATGTTGTTTTTTCTGCATCCATCTTGGCCTCTCGGTGCGTGTTCAAGTGCTTAATTCTGCTTTGAAACCGAATCGCATGCTACGCTCAACTGCGCCTCCATTGACGTTGACATAGTTATATACACATGTATATACATATAGATATACATACATATAGGTGAACATATATGCATGTATGTTGGTTGTATGTAAGACCCAACGCTTTTCTTGTCACACCCTAAAAATTTATTAGATTTATGTTGAAGAAGACATTTTTTCGTATTTGCTGACATAAATATTGTGTTATGAAATGAAATTTCGATATATTCCCATAGATCATTTTCACTAGATATACTTCAGGCCTTAGCTATCTTATTTGTAGAATTTATCTTATGCAAATAAACAAGAAGATAAACTAGAAATACTTACGGAATCTTCAGATTAAAGTGGAAGCGAGTGTATTGGCTTTGCATAAATATTTGCCTGTATATATGAAGATAAGCTAGAGATTAGACTAAATTGGATCAAAAAGCTGTACTATAGTCTGAGGCACCAGCACATCTAAGTCTTAGCAGTAGATTAATGTTGACTCACTTGGTCAACAGTTTTATGATCAGAAAATATTCTCTTTTGTAGAAATTTAGTTCTCTTTGAATCTAGGACGAGTATTTTGCAGTCGGTACTTATTTACTTTATGCTCACTTCCTATAAATACCATTAAATTCAAGTAAGAAACAAATTCAATTAGCCTAGACATCTGTGTATTTGCTGTATATTCTATTGACTAATAGATATAATGAGCATTCATGAATTATACATAGTATTAATTATTATTGTATTGCATTATTATTGCTCCAGCTTCAACTGCAAGTTAGCTTAAGTTAAGTTTTAGAATATCAAGCATTTGTTGCCGCTGTTCATGTTGGTGCCCAGGGGGCAGTTGAACTCCTTGCCGAATTCCTCGGAGTTGCTCAGTGGCCCATTGACATCCCAGCGCTGTGGCGTGTGCTGGAGGAGCGGCATTGCCTCTGAGGGGGGCTCCTCGTTCTGCTTGGCCCAGCAGCGCAGCTGGGCGAAGTAGATGAAAAATAGCTGAGTGTTGGTGAAGTTCAGCTCGGGCAGTGTTTCGCGCAGGAGCAGCGGAATCATCTTGGAGTCGATCTGCTCCAGCCAGCTCAAGTACGCATTGAAGGCCACATTGAGAGCTCCGGTCTCGGCTATGATTTCCCTCAGTCTCGTGGCATTGCGAAATTCGCTGGGCTGATCCGACAAGTAGTTGCTGTACTGAGCACGCTGGCATTCGGTGGCATTGCGATAGCCGGACATGGTTAGTTCGTTCCAGGGTGCCGTCGCCTGCGGATGTCTGTTCCAGCCCTCGTCATCGAAGGCCTGCAGCAGGGCAGCGGCCAGGCGCTGCCCCAGCAGCGCATACCGCAAGGCCTTCGGGTAGTAGTGGCTGTAGTAGGGCGCCTGCATGAGGCCCCAGCCGACGAGCACCGCCTGCTGGCGCGGCTCCAGCGCCGCTCGCACCTCGAAGGCGTTCAGCGTGTTCTCCGTCATCTGGCCGAAGTCGTTGCCGCGCAGCTGATTCAAATACTCGCGCGAATTGTAGCGCAGCGTCGTCTCCAGCTTGTGCCAGTAGTCCTCGTTCTTCTGGAAGTGCAGGCCCGCCAGATCGACGCCCTGGTAGTCCGGGAACTGTGTGTGGTACTGGGCTAGCCGGGTGCGGGCTGTGCGCCGGTCGCTGTCGTCCAGCCACTCGACCCGGAGCTGCTGATCGAAGGCCTTGACGAGGTCACTGAACACATCCTCCATGTCGTGCTGCACGTCGTCGCGCTGCACGTGCCGCTGGTACATGTCGCCCAGCACCTGGGGGAAGAGTCGCTGCATGACGCGCACGCATTGGCGGGGTCGCATCATCGCCTGCTCCTCGGGCGGCTGGTTGAGCTCGAAGAGAGCTCGATACAGAATGTAGCTCGAAATGGTCACCTGGTTGTTGCTCTTCGCCGTGCGCACCAGGTGGGCCAGGTAGCTGGGGGAGCGCAGGTAGACGTAGTCCGGATAGCCGGTCTCCACAATGCTCTCCACGAAGAGCTTAAAGTCCAGCCAGGTGCCCATTTTGGTGGTCAGCTCGATGAGCTTCATGCGCGGATACTGCGGACTGCCGCCAGGCTGCTGCTGGCGCAGTCGCTCCTGGCCGATGCGCGACCGTCCGCTGTAGACGGGCGGAACCTCCGGATTGGTGGCCTCCACGGGAGGCAGTGTCTCCTGCTCGCGCATGCGCTTGCACAGCTCGAACTCGAAGCGAATGATGTCGCCGCCGAAGCGTGCCGCCTCGCCGCTCTCCATTTCGAACCAATCCCGCATGTTGTCCGCCACCTGCTGCTGGATCTGCTCGTAGACCTCGTCGCGCACGTTCGCCTGCCGCGTGACGAGTGCATTGCAGTGCTCCGCCGGAATGATGGTCAGGCGAGGCTCGCCCAGGTAGACACTGTTGCCGCTCATCTGCTGCAGGTTGAGATCGATATCGAATCCGATGAGTATGTCCAGCCCATAGTTGCGCCGCAGCGAGGCGAGCATTTGCAGCCAGTGGTAATCGTGTTTCCAATGGGAGTTCGGCACATTCCGCAGTCCGCCGTGCTCCCGCAAGACCTTCATCAGGAATTGGCGACGCTCCGCCGCATTGGCCTCCACGGCCACGCAGGAGTCGTAGAAGCTGCGCACCTTCCGCACATTCGCTGCGCTCACCGGATTCAGGTCGTTGGCCGACAGGGGAAGCGTCAGCAGCTGCTGCAGTTGCTCCACGATGCGAGCCTCCATCAAGTGCTGCGCCGTTATCAACTCACCTTCGCGCAGCTGACGCGTGTGATAACGGCCCCAGTTGCCGCAGGCGTATTCGTAGAAGTCGGCGCAGGGATCTGTGCTCAGGTTCATATACTTGAGCATATCTCTGGACATGCTCTGGCGTATTCTCTGCTCCTGGCGACTGTCCACAATGTTGCTGTTGCTATTGCTGTTGCTATTGCTGTGGCCGTGCCCGTGAATGTGCATGGCAGCAGCAGCGCCGCCACGATTCATGTTGTTGTTGTTGTTGTACCTGTACGCGGGTCCAGCTCCATGGGCTGCCCTGGCCAGGTGAAGCAGGCAGAGCGCAAAAATCTGTGCAAATCGTGTAGTTCTCATTTTAGCGTTCTAGAATCAACTGAGCCAGCTCCAGCTCGGTTTGATGGATTGATAAGCATTGCTTAGTCGTATAAATTTTCCGCTCATGAACTTGACGAATTGGGGTCAAGTTTGCGCTCAATGTACTCCCGGTTCTGGTTCCTGGGGTTATCGCCAAAGAGACGAGTGCTGCGAGAGCCAAAGAGAGAAGCAAACAAGAGGCGACCTCGCACGTTGCTGGTTTTCATTGAATGTAACTGTTATCGAAAGCAAAACTTATTCATGTCGATCGATTGCTGAGACGACTCGTGTGTTCTTCAGTCTTTCTGCTAGATACTTGCCATTTCATGGGTTCTTGGATACCTAGTGCTTTAGATAAACTATGCTAGATGAAATCAATCGATAAATATCGATATCAGCATAGCTTGAACAACCGTAATAGATATATCTTGTTAGAAATGTATGTATAATATTTTGCTCTAAATATACAGATATATCATAAATCATTTGGATGAAATATCACTTACAATTATCGATAAATATCGATATGTGAATTAAAGCATAGTTAAGTTGCAGAAATCAAATTCGGTTCTCATATAACATCCTTAACTTTCTACATATATTTTGATTGAAACCCCTTTTCAAATATTAGAGATTCCACCTCCCAAGCGCGTATAATCCAAGTTCAGCTAAACTATTACTCATGTTGTGGGAAGGCCAGGCACAAGTGCTGATAATGCAGATAGTAGAAACCTAGAACAGATTGAAACAACAGCTCAATGTAGAGTTCAGGGTATTTACTAGTCGAGCACTTCCTGTTTCGTGATATTGATAGAAAATCATGAGCAATTGTGTGGTAAAAAAAAAAAATACTTCATTGAAGGTGCATTTATAAAGGTATATGTCAGTTAAGCTAGCTCAGTAGGTGACACACTTGTCGGATGGGTTCATTGCCGATCCGGGTGGGCAGTGGAATTCACGTGCGAACTCAGCCAAGTTGCGCAACGGCCCATTCACTACCAAGCGGGTCCAGCTGTGCGTCTGCCTGGCGCTGTACGTGAGCGTGGGCTCACGTGGGTCGGGCCATAACGGGTGCTGCTCGCTGTCCCTGGGCTGGCAGTGCTGTTGGGCAAAGGAAAGGAAGAAGAGCGCCGTGTTGGAGTAGTTGAGGCCGGGCAGAGTCTCCTTGGTGAGCCGGACGAAGTCGTTGTTGGGCTCCTGCAGGCTCAGCCAGTTGAGGTAGGCATTGAAGGCGATATTCAAAGCGGCGCTGCCATTTATCAGCTGCTTCGTTGCGGTCTCGTTGCGCTGCAGATAATCCTCGACCTGGCGGGCGAAGCATTCGCTGCGATTGTGATACCTCCAGGCGGTCAGTCTGTCCCAATTGTCGTGCTCGAGCAGACCCGCCGACCAGTGCAGCTCATCGAAGGCGGAGACCAGCGGACGGGCTAGGCTGACGCCCAGTGTGCCGTAGCGCTGGGCGTGGCCATAGCGCTCGTCGTACTCCGGGGGCTGCAGCAGCGCCCAGCCCATTTCCAGCCGCCGCTGCAGCGGGCGATAGACCACGCGCGTCTCGTACGCCTCAACTGGATCAGTGGGCAGCGGCAGGTTCTCCTCGGCCTCGCGCTTCTGCTGCTGCAGCTGCACCTGCTCCATGAGCTGTCGCAGATTGTGCCAGTAGTTGTTGCGCTCGAGCTGAAGCTTCAGTATCAGCGGCTGCTCATAGCTGGGCATGGAGAGCTGCAGTAGGCTCAGCTTGCGTTGGGCGATGCGTCGACTGCCCTCCTCCAGCCACTCGGCGCTGACGCTATGCTTGAGTGCTTCCTTCAGGTGGTCGTAGAGCTGCAGCAGCTGCTGTTGCTTCGACTCCTCCAGGGCGTAGCGCGCCGCATAGAGCTCACCCAGTGCCCGGGGCAGCAGTTGCCTCACTCTCTCCAAGCAGAGGGCCGGCCTGTGCTCCGGCGTATCCCCGAGCGGAAAGGTCAAAGCGGCGACTGCCCGGTACATGATGTAATTGGCTATTTGAGTGCCGTTGCGTGTGCCCAGCGTGCGCTGCAGCTGACGATAATAGTTCGGCGCGGCCATGTAGACGGGTCTGAAGACCGTTTGCTCATAGACGTTCGTCACGTAGGTCTCGAAATCCAGGCCGTACAGCTGCCCCAGCTCTGCCAGTGTCTTGCGCGTGAAGTTCGTCGAGTACAGATGGAGCTCAGCATCCCATGGCTCGAGGCCTTGCATCCCCTCGCATAGCTCAAGCTCGAAGCTAACTATCTCGGCGGCCAATCGTGCCGACTCCTCGTTGCCCATGGCCAGCCAGGTTCTCAGCTGCTCCGTGACCAGACGCTCGATTTCCCCGTAGGCCGCATCGAGTCTGTTGAGGCGTCGCTTGCTGCACAGCTCGCCGGGTATCAGAGTCGAGGGCTCGCTGAGGTAGATGCTGTTCTCCTGCACGCTGGCGTAATTGTAGCTAACACGCAATCCAATCAAAATGTCCATGCCGTAGTGCCGCCTCAATTTTCCCGCTATCTGCGCCCAATTATAGTCCCGGTTATACGCGCTCCACTTGGCGCCGGGCACCGCCGGAAAGCCGCCATTCTGCTGTATGAACTCGCTGAGGAACACCTGCTGCTGGCTGCGCTGCGCTTCGGCAATCAGGCACGATTGATAAAACTCCTTGGCCTGGCGCACTAGCCCACTGTCCTTGCGGTGCATGGACTCCTCCAGCAGCCGCTGCAACTCCACACTGATGCGGTGCTCGACCCGCACTTGAGGCGTCGTCCCTGTCTCCCAATTGCCGCAGGCGTACTCGTAAAAGTCGGTGCAGGGATTGGCGCGCAGATTAATGTGACGACGCATCTCTTGCGCCTTGCTCTGGCGCACCGTCTCCTCCGTCTGATAGACCCGCTGAAAGCCAACACTATCCTCGCCAGGTGCTTGACCAGCTGCAGCCAGCAGCTGCATCAGCGCGAGCAGAACCGTTGTATAGCCAGACTCTAACATGCTGCTGCATCTTTGAGTTGCTCTCAACTACTACTGTCAACGCTCGCCGCAGAGCTCGGCCTCAAACAGAGGCTGATAAGCCGATAAGCCGTAGTTCATGCCGAGGTTATCATGCGGAGCGGGAGAGCAAATACAATGAAATGTGCTGAGCTCTAGTCGGAGGGGAGTACAAAGTGGGATACTCTGTGTTGGAAGAGAGCTTAAGTTGTATTATGAAATAGTATAAGAAGGAGTATGGGTTATAACAGGTCTATAGGCCTTATGAGAGAGAGAGAGAGAGAGAGACGAACCTTTGTTTGCTTCTTCAATATACTCTCTTTTACCTATAAAATCAAGAAGAGTCGTAACATGTGCATAGCTTTATTGGACTTTTAGTATATATATATTAATATGTGTGTGTGTGTGCGTGTGTGTGTGTGTGTAGAAAAATGATGTCTGGGCAAACATTTTAATAGAGTGCGCACTTGAAGCGAGCATTGAGCTTATCGCTTTTGGAGCAGCTGAAGGCTTGTGCAAACTGCTCCGAGTTGGAAAGAGCCGTGTTAACGCGGTACGGCTCTGGCAGCTCCTCGAAGAGCTCAATGGATTCGGGATAGTCGGAGCAGTAGAGCTGTGCATAGGCCAAGAAGAAGAGCTCGTTCTCTGTGTGATCGAGCAGGGGCAGACGTTCGCGTTGATAAGTCGCCGAGGTTTCAGCCGAGTTCCTCAGCCACTTGGAGTAGGCGCGATAGGCGATGCTTAGGGCGCCGTTATCGGCTACGATTCGACTGAGCAGTCCCTTGTCCTGGACGGGCTTGTCTCTGAACTGGACAAAGACGGCGTATTGCTCCTGGAAGCATTGGGCGCGACGTAAGTAGGAAGTCTCCGAGGTGAGGTCCCACCAGTTGTTGCGATAGCCGTGTCGATCGTAGCGCCGGCCCACGTCGTCGAAGCCATGGAGCATTTGGCGGGCCAGCAGCACGCCGATGGTGCCGTACTTCAGGGCATTCGGGTAGACGGGATCCCAGAAGAAGCGGGCCTGCAGGAAGGTGATGGGGATTTGCATCTTGTTGGTGGTCAGCTCGTAGTGGGGCACCTTGTACACCTTGTCGGTCAGCCGCGGCTCCTCGACGAGTTTGGCCAGATGTCGCTGGGTGCGCCACTGCAGAACCTTGACTAGGTTCGCATAGAACTGCTCCTGGTGCAGATTCAAGCCGTGCATTTGTCGTATCAGCTGTGTGTCGTCGTGGTTGCGGAACTGCAGCTCCAGGGCCTCCAGCTTGGCAATGGCCTTCTGTCGGGTCTCGAGCGTGAGCCAGTGCAGATCGGTGGATGCCTGGAGATCCTCGCGGAAGACGCGCTTGATGTCCGCCCAGGTGGACTGCAGCTCGTTGATCATCTGCATGTTGTTGAAGTTGCGATGGAAGAGGCTCTCCAGGTGCTGCGGGAAGTACTGGCGCACCAGCTGCACACACCAGATGCCCGGCTGAGCGTTGAGCGGCACGCGTGCCTGATCGAGGGTGTCCAGGGCACGCCAGATGGTGTAGTTGGCCAGGTGAAGCTTTGGGGTGTTTCGTATCACGTCCACAAGATTGGACATGTAGTCCTCCGGCGTCTCGTACAGATCCACGTAGAGGGTGTCGTTGTAGATCATCTGCAGGTAGCGGCTCACGTCCACGTAGCTGCCGTAGGCCGCCTTCATCTCGGCCGCTGTGCGGAGTCGGGTTGTCTGCTCCAGCGTGAGCGCCGGATTGTGGGGCAAGCCCTTGGCCAGCTGCTGCTCGATCTGCAGCACCTGGGCGGCGACCTCGTGCTGCCAGCGCTCCGATTGCTGTGGGAAGTAACCCTCGAGCTTCTGGCGTATGGCCTCCTCGTAGCGCTCGCGCGCCTCATGGAAGGCCGCATCCAGGTATTGGCGGCGATGGCCCAGGGGCAGCTGGGGCGCGCCGATCTTCAGCCGATGCATGTGCTCCTCCTTGTAGTCGAGCACCACGTCCAGGCCTATGAATATATCGACGCCCAGGCGCCGCTTGAGCATGGCCACAGCCTGCAGCCAATCGTACTCGTAGTAGTACCACGACGGCACACGAATCTCTGGCCAGCCGCCGCGGAAGTCGGTCACCTGCAGCAGAGCCTCCAGCGCCGAGCGCGTGTCGTTCGCCTGGGCGTGGCAGGAGACATAGAATCGCTTCAGCAGGCGGTCGGCGCTGCTGTCGGCGCTCGTCTTGCTGCTCTTCAGCATGTCCGCGCTCTTGCGCACGAACAGCTCCTGCAGCTCCTCCAGGTAGTTCGTCTTCTTGTTGTGCAGCCGCGCGGGATGCAAGCGCGGCCAATTGCCGCAGGCAAAGTTGTAGAAGTTCTCGCACGGCCTCGGCTCGCCCGTGCCCAGGTAGGCCTTGATGTGCGCTGCCTTGGCCAGGCGCAGTATGTCCGTCGTATAGTTGTTCGGCGCAGGATACGCTCCGTTAGTGCTGCAGGCCAGCGACACGAGTGCCACGCCTATCAGCAGCTGCTTGCTCAGATCCATTCTCTCGTTTCGGCTGATGATGCGCTTCGTTTAGTTGTTGATAGAAAACTAAGCTCGAATTGAGCTTTGCGTCGATTTTTGACTTGGGGCGGCGGCAACAACTGCTTATCGTCGACCGCCTCGCCAGCCTCGCCAGCCTCGTCAGTTTGCTCGCTTGATTAATTAATTAGCTCTATTAACCGTTGCAACAAATTTTTTGCTCTCCATTTTAATAACCCCGCTGACCCAATTCAATTCGCTGTTCTTCTCTCACTCTCACTTCGAATCGAGCCGGGCAGCATTACTGTTTTTGTTTGTTTATTATTATTTTCGTTGGTTCTCGCGCACTTGACCCACAAGGTAGTATGTGAGGTATACCCTGTAAGCATTGCAAATGGAGTATATTGATTTTGTGCAATGCAGAGAGGAGAGAATATATCGGAAGTGAACTTACTGTAGTATAGTTCAGTTGATTCCTATACAGGCTCAATCTCGTTTCTTTATTTATAGATTCTTGTAAGGAATATTTTATCGATTTTGTATATCGTTCACAATGCATAAAGTCCCAGCTGATTGCAAGGACAGACTTAGGATATCTGCTAGTCGGATATATGCGCCTCTAGCTCACTCACTTGTTTTGCTTTTCTTGTTCTTATAATTTTGCATTGCCTCTCGCTTTTGGTTCGACTGATTCTACGACTTTCTCAGTTGCTTTGCGCTTTGTGAGAAATAATGAAAATTTGTGTTTTCCGCATTTAAGCAACAATATTTGTTTGTCTACTGTTTACGTCTAATTAATGTATCCCTTATTTACAATTTTTGTCTTGTCTCTTTGCAGGAACAACAATAGATTTATTCTTCTTCTGAAATTTCTGTAACACTTTCAACGACCGGCGTCTCTAATTGAAGCAGCCTCTGGTAGCTCATTCGGAATTGCCTTAAAAGTGTTTGACTAGAAATTCTTTCGAGCATTGTGTGAGGGACAACGCAGCAATAAAAGAAACTTCACAAACGGTAAGAAAATTAATGTTACTATATGAATATCGTATACGATATGTGAATGTCGCTTAAGGTATAACAATATTGTTGACAGAGTGAGAAGATCATGTCATGATATGTTCATTTCCGCCTACGATATCTGAATATCGTTTACGATATATGCAAGTTGTTTGGTATTGGTATAATTCATAAGCTTATGATAGATGGGTACTGTTAACAATATATGTATACGATATGTAAATATGATTGCATGAATATCGTTTACGATACATGCAGATCGTTTGCGATATTCATTTAGAAAGTAAGCCTTAGTCTGTTAAACTGGTTTATTTGAATAAATAATTGTAATCTTGTGGCATTAGTTGTTCGTATATTGTAACTCCCTGCTCCCATCTATTGACAATTGTATAATACTGGTAATTGCCGTTAGCCTGTGATCACTTTTAGGGTTACGCCATTGAGCTGCGGATCCAGTACAGCTGGCTGGATGCTCACATTGTAGGTGACATGATAGCCGCTATCGTCGGCTGTATAGTATGCTGTCTCCGTATAGACGCTATTGGGTGAGTTTTCATCCTTGCCATTCAGTAGAACACTCGAAGTGTGTTTGCCTGTTATAATCAACTTGGGCGTGTCTTCCGTTTTATTGTTCTTTGAACTGTTTAGCACTGCTGTTTCATTGCCTTCACTGTTCTGTTCACGTATGCTAGGAATGTCAATAGAGAATTACTTTTTTTTTTCACTTGCTGAAATGTCAACTAGACTTACTGAAATTCATAGAATACTTTGGTTGCGGCATAATTATGCTTGATATACCCGCAAAGCAGCAGCAAGAAGCCCAATAACTGCGAAATATTCACCTATTTCACAACTTCGATTCACAATTCACAATTCACAATTGCATACTCACTGCGATTCCCTTCAACATTCTAGTTGAAGCTCTTACAATGCACTAAACGCGTTTTGAAAATGTTTATGCATAGTTGATATATGCCAAGTAATGCTCGATCCACTGATCGTGATTCCATATAGTAATCCAAACTAGTTGGACCGGTTGCAATTGAGACACTCGGAATCAGAAATTATTGAATGAGCTAGCCATTCCGCACTGTTTATTCTAAACAAGTTTTCTAACGTAAACTAATGCAGTGATGCCCGCTCAGAGGAGTAAAGGGGTATATTGATTGTGATGCAGTCTGTGTGAGGTCTACAATGTTTGAGTGCCCATGGCAAATGGGGAATTACTATATCTAGAACACAATTTATCTTTGAATTATATATTCAGGAATATAACTGCCTGATAAGTGTATCAATCTTACACATATATCGAATAGTCTTACCTTGATTCTAGAGTGATTATATATTTCAGGAGTTTTGGGAAAGTATTTTTTCTCATATATAGTTTTTATGATTAGCATCTACAATAGTAATCAACTCTACAGTCATAAATCTCTATCAATTTATATAAATTTACAATGTAAACCAGCATTATGCAGTTGCTTATACCCGTCTGCATTGGTCTCACCTGTTCTGTGGTGGTGTTGAGAGCTCGATTTTCCGATTGCATTGAGCGACAGTCAGTCAGATTGACGTTAATAACTAGTTTGATTACCAACAGCAGCAGCCATACCAATAGCGGCGCAATTAAAATACTGAGGGGAAAATC
This sequence comes from Drosophila aldrichi, assembly GCA_035045965.1. Taxonomy (NCBI): domain Eukaryota; kingdom Metazoa; phylum Arthropoda; class Insecta; order Diptera; family Drosophilidae; genus Drosophila; species Drosophila aldrichi. The sequence goes on from JAWNOM010000038.1 coordinate 1,038,973, forward strand.
ACATAGACTTTTGGAAAAGTTTTCACTTTAATACTATGTAGATTTATATTGGGTACATTCTGTTATAATTGATGTAAGCTCTTAGATAATTCCCATTAGAAATGCAGCTAATTGGCATATGTAATTGGCTTTATCTAATTAGTGAGATTATTATACTGAATGAACTTAGCCGAGACGTGTTAGTATTTTCAAGAGCGTAACACTCAATCTGGGCTCGATTCCCATTGGTGTCATATCAGTTGTTGGTTTTAGATCTTGCTTAGAGCTTGATGTGGAACTGGACTGGAAGGTTTCCACTGTTGTCTTACTTTGACTGCTAATCTGCGGGTTGGGGCTTGTCATAGAAGACGTGGCTTCCATGACGGTATTTCTTACAGTTGTTGCATCCTCATCAATTCGTTGTTGAATCGTAAACGTGGGGTTTGAACCAATTGTGGAAGACTTGGCTTTTACTTGACTTGTTGTAGTTGTTAATTCCATATCAACTGCTGCATTCCCGAATTTTTCTTGTTGATCCCTGGTCTTTAGGCTAGGGCTTATTGTGACAGACTTTGGCTTATCCTTATCAACTGCCATATCCTCAGAGATATCCATATGAACACCAATTTTCTTAACTTTTGTGTCAGCTGTGATCGAGCGCTCTTCTGTTGCACTGTTAGAGGGGCGTGCCTCTACGGCCGCCAATCCCAATCCCAACAACACAATCGTATAGAAAATCTAGAGAAGTCATAAATAAAATTGAATATAAGTAGGTGCTATAGTTGATTAAACAGTTAAATACTTACAGCTGGCTGCATTGTTGCCGGTGAACTGTTCGTTCGATTCACAGTTCAGCAAGTTTTATAGTCTTCGATGCGTCGTTAGCAATGCATAGAAATACCCATTGAAATCGAACAAGTTCGACGCTGGGCGTTACAGATCCAAAGCAGTTCAATAGTCGAATAGAGTTTCGGGAAAAAATCCAGACCTAATTAGGCGAGTTGTTGGTGGAGAGGTAGGGAGAGAGACTGTAGGGAAAATTGAAAAACTTGGTGCTCTATGGGAAAATGTCTAGACAAATAAGGAAATGTATATGAAGCTAGATTTGCTCTGGGTAAGATTTTAAAGATATGTAAAGTGATATTTTATGAACAATTCTTGTAGGTAAGCTCAACTTGATATTATAGGAATAAGTTTAGAAGAGGTAGGAAAGAGTGCAAATAAGAATCTCAGACTGACAGACAACAACAAACGAGCAGTAAAGCAATTATGATTTAATATACGTATTCAGCATGCTAGAGACTTAGTTAAAGATCACTAAACTTTGATGGCTAATATAATCTAACGTCATTTGAGCGATTGAATTTCATCAAGTCTGAAATTGAGCAGCTCTCAATCGGTTGGGAATTTCGTTGGGTAAATGAGGAAAGCGACGGAAAGGGGTTTTGCCCCCTTGCTAAGAAGATATAAATGCAGGCTTATTCCTTATCAACAGCTGATTGGCTAATTGTTGAGTTACTTAAGGAATATTTGAGACAAAATAAAAAAAAAATTACTACAAATTGGTTTTATATAATTTATTTAAAACTTATTTAGTGGAAACTTATTTAGTCATTATTAATATGAAATTTAAATATTAAAGGCGGACTAAATATTAATATATCACAATTTGGTTTGAATAAAATTAGTTATAATAACTTATGGATAAAGTTAAGTATATATTTAGCAAATATACATATTTGTTTTTTCTTTTTTTTGGTATTTAAGCTAGAATCTTTAGTAGTTTGCCAGATAGATTGTTTACTGTCTCGGCTGGATACCGTTGATACTTGTAATCGATGCCCTTTATAAGTTATTAATATGTTTAGCAAACAAACATATTTTGTTGAGCTTAAGCCAGAATTTTTAGTAGTTTGCCGGATAGATGGTTTACTGTCTCGGCTGGATACCGATCGTAATTGTAGTTGATTCCCTTCTGGAGTACAGCATAAATTTGGCTGTGGGCGAGAGTCAAGGAAATTTGCTCCAATGCGATAAAGTTCTGAAGATCTGTTGGAGAAAAGTCTCTACTAGTTGTTGCTTGTGTTGTTGCTCCTTGCGTGGACTTTAGCTGATGCTTGGCTGGGGGATTTTAGCTGGAGCTTAGCGTGTTTAGCTTATCACTTGAGTCTCTGGTACTTTGTTTACTTGCTATTAGCTGTGAATTGATTTGAAGAGTTGATCGTACGTTGACTTTTATAGTCTCGTCTAGGTGTCGAGTGCAATGCCCATGGCACACGACACGTAGCCAGATGTAAGATCGGCGCACGTCAGTGATTCGTGCTGCAGTCTCTCGGAAATTTCCCAGAGCACTTCCAACGGTTCGCGACAGAAAAGAAAAGTCACCGGCTCCAGCCATTAACTGTCATTAAAAATTATACTATTTTAGTACATTTAGTCATCCAAGAGCGACTTTTAATAGATCCAATATCACATGCAAAGTGTATCGATTACCTATGGGCCATGACTCATGGTTTTACAATATACATATATGATTTCTCTTATGGGCTCAATCTATTGAGAATGGGGGAACAGAAAGAGGGGTAGCAAATGTCATAAATTAAGTCAGGACAAGGAGCTGCATCGAATATCGATAGGTATCGATTTCTCGATTTGGTCTCTGATGCATAAGAGGAAAACTTATTTGGACTATTATTAAATTGCTCGTGGAAGTAGGATCAAAACTCAGTTCCGAAAAGAACAATATGTTAATTTTCTTATTACATTTTACATATACTTTTTTTTTTGCTTTCAACATACAAAATTCTGCCATAAATTTGACAACTAACAGAAAAATCAATGAAAATTTTAAAGACTTGTAAATGCAAATTGAAAAATTGTAATATAAAATGTTTGAAAATATATTTTTGAGAGGGGATTTTTGCGTAGAGAATATTTCATATCCAAAATTTTCTTTTCACATTTCCCGTTTTAGTTATTAAAACAACTTATTTTTTTTTGTATCATTTGAAAAATCTTAGTTTTAAATATTGAGGAAAAACAAAAAGCAAATGAAAAGAGAAGGAGCAAGTGAAAAGCAAAGTAAACCTTAAATATTTTTATTATTTTTGTTGTTTGTGTTTATGCGAAAGAAACTCACGTGATTCCCCTCTTCAAAATTATTTATTTTCAGACGAAAAAAAAAGATAAAGAAAAAGTAAATAGAAAAGTGTTTTGCGCGGCTGGCAGGAATAAAAAAAAAGATCTCTATAGACAAGTCGAGTCGAGCTGAATAGGCTCAATAGAGAGAGAGAGAGAGAGAGATAGAGATACAGAGCAAGAGAGAGAGAGAGACAGAGAGAAAAGAAGAGAAAGATAACAATAACACATTTTTCGATAACGATAACGATAACGATAACCGTTTGCTGAATGCCACCTATCGACTTATCGAATCGGCTAACAAAACGAGAAAACACGTAAGCATACACAGTGTGGGGTTTTCTGTACCGCTGTGCCGCGGCAGCGCCATTAGCTACCATGGGCGCCAACGTATCGCAGCTGGAGCGCGAGATCGGCTCCGAACTGTTCCCGCCCAACGAGCACTACTTCGGGCTGGTTAACTTTGGGAACACATGCTATAGCAACTCGGTGCTGCAGGCGCTCTACTTCTGCAAGCCCTTTCGCGAGAAGGTGCTCGAGTACAAGGCCAAGAACAAGAGGCCCAAGGAAACGCTGCTCTCCTGCCTGGCGGACCTCTTCTACAGCATTGCCACGCAGAAGAAGAAGGTCGGCTCGATAGCGCCGAAGAAGTTCATCACGCGGCTGCGCAAGGAGAAGGAGGAGTTCGACAACTATATGCAGCAGGACGCCCATGAGTTTCTCAACTTTCTGATCAATCACATCAATGAAATAATCCTGGCCGAGCGCAACAGTGGCAAGACACCGGCTGCCGGGTCGTCGAGTGTGCCGGTCCCGGCCAGCGGCGCAGCGCCGGGCAATGGGAATGCAGCGAATGCAAAGTCCAGCTCGAACTCCAATTCATCCAATTCCACGTCGACTTCAACATCAAACGGGAACTGCAGCAACTCGACGGGCTCGCTGAGCGTTCTGGACGGCAATGGCAGCGTCACAGCGACCACGACTCCAATTGGTCAGACGAACGGAGCCAACACGGAACCCACCTGGGTGCACGAGATCTTTCAGGGGATTCTGACGTCGGAGACGCGCTGTCTGAACTGCGAGACGGTGAGCAGCAAGGACGAGAACTTCTTCGATCTGCAGGTGGACGTGGATCAGAACACGTCGATCACGCACTGCTTGCGCTGCTTCAGCAACACGGAAACCCTTTGCTCGGACAACAAGTTCAAGTGCGACAACTGCTGCAGCTACCAGGAGGCGCAGAAGCGAATGCGCGTCAAGAAGCTGCCCATGATACTGGCCTTGCACCTGAAGCGCTTCAAGTACATGGAGCAATTCAATCGGCATATCAAGGTGTCGCATCGGGTGGTCTTTCCGCTCGAGTTGCGGCTGTTCAACACCTCGGACGACGCCGTCAATCCGGATAGGCTCTACGATCTGACTGCCGTCGTCATACACTGTGGCTCCGGCCCGAATCGTGGCCATTACATAAGCATTGTCAAGAGTCACGGGCTGTGGCTGCTCTTCGATGACGACATGGTTGACAAAATCGAGGCATCGACCATTGAGGACTTCTACGGCCTCACCTCGGACATACACAAGTCCTCGGAAACGGGCTATATATTGTTCTATCAGTCGCGCGACTGCGCTGCTTAGATAAATTCGAAGTTTAAGTAAATGATTTGTTTTTGATTTAAGTAAAAAGTTTTGCTAAGCTCCATTTATAAATGTATTACTCTATACTCTCCTAGCCCATATCAAGGCGGAATTCTATAATCATTCATTTTATATTATTAACAACAATAATAAACATTGATAATCTCTAGCGAGCATTTCGTCTTTGCTTTTGCGGTAGGTCAGTGCTGCCTAGGGGCTTGCCTGAATATGCATATATATCTATCTCTCTATATTATTATATTGCATTCGTAGTAGATCATGAGATTTCCCATGCAACTGGCTAATTACTAAATGATTGCCACGCTTCCCATTTCAATGGAACTCGCTTCGTCTTCTTCTTCTCTATTGAGCTTGGCTGGCGCTCAGTTGGCCAAGTGGTGACGGCTAATGCAATTCCAATCTTGGCTTAGTCACAGCTGTGTCATGGGCGCCCACGAGCCATGGCTATTGGCTATTGTCTAGGGAAACTCGGGCATGCCTGTGCATGAATCAAAACTACGTAAGATGATCGTTGGGTCTATTGATTTGCATCGATACTGTGATTATAGTTAAGCCACGTGATCGTTCATGCTTCTAGGTATAATATAAGTAACTGCTTTTATGAAATTGTGGAACTATTTTTAGTCACGTTTACAAGATGCTATATTATAAACTTTATGGCATAATAATATATTATAAATACTGTCATTGACTATCTGAAACTGGCGAAAGGGAACTGAATAACAATAAGGTATTATTGAAATGTATGCAAGAGGCCGAGGGAAGGGTGATCGAGCCAATATAATATATATAGCTATATGGATATATGATAATTATGTGTATGCATATATGAAATGTGAATTCTTTGAACTACACTGATTCTTTATGGTTAGTTTTACTCAGTATTGATTGATTTGAGTTGCGAATTACGCGATATTCAAGCAATGTATAGAAAACGTGACGATCTGCTGACGATGATCCAGCGTAAAGTCTCCCGGAATCAGCTTATTTCACAACGCTGATCAATATTGAATATCATCAACTGAACTGTGAGAGGAGAGAGATGATACATGGATGACTTTGATATAGTATATTATTGGCTTTACTGCTTTAGGGCATCTCCTAGTCGGAGTCACTCTTGCTTATTGAACCTGTCAAATGCTTAGCAAGCGATTATTGTTAATGTGAAAACACTTTGACTTATTGAAAAAGCAAAAACTCCATTAGCCACAGTCAGCTGAGTGGAGTTTGGAGTTAACCAATTTGTTGTCGCTTGTTTTGTGGCTGGAGGTCTTGGAGACTTGTCAATTATTGTATCTTAAGTACGATCTTCAATCTTCATTTCGTTTGATGTCGCTGGCTAAAGTGAAAACTACGGGTGAGTGCCAAAAACCGGTTGAAGCTCTAATGAAATATCAAAGTTGGAGTTTTGGCTCTGCGTGTTTATGTGTGTTTGATTGGGAAACGTTTTCCACTAATATATGTATGTATATACATAAATAGTTAAGTGTGTGGCCAATTGACGCATTTTATGCTCGTTTATGGAGGCTAAAACGAGCATATTGGCTTAGTGTATGGATTGTAGGAATATGCATATATAGAGTGTAGAGGAGGTGAAGATTTTTCACTTAGATGCACTTAGATGTAGGTAGGCTCAAGTCGGCTTGAAATCTTGGATATCTTTAGCATATCTCGTTAAATTTAAGTATCGTAAAGTACTCAAGATTTATGTTTACTTTGATCTATATACAAATCTGCAGTATTTCAGTATATTTTATATACCAAATGGAAATAGATAGGAAAAGTATTTTTCTGAATTATATTCTATATGTAACTAGATATTCCTATAACCTATATCATATGTAAGCAAGTATCTACTAGTCGTGCCCTCCCGACTGGAGCACACTTTATTGTTGTTGTTGCTTGAACTTGTTGCTGCTGCTGTTGTTGTTGTTGTTGTTGTTGTGCTGGTTGTCGCTGAACCCGTTGCGTTGGTCCCGCAGCGCACTGAATTGATTAGTTGTATCTTATGGAGCGCGTAGACAATTCCGCATTTGTCCGCCCGGTTATTACGCACGGCGGCTGGAAAAAGACTTTCACTCAACTTGACGAAAGGAAAAACTTTACGCAATTTTTCATATCTTGAATGGATAGTTGGGTTTGTTGGCATCTGAGCAATGTTATCTGTGACATATTTTGTTGCTGTTGTTGTTGCTTTCTGACTGTCAGTCCTGAAAAATCTAGCTGACAGCAGCAGCCGAGGGGCGTGTCAATTGAAGTTGCAACATATGTCAGCGTCATTTGTAGCTAGAGTTTCCCCATAGAGTCTCAAGCAAAACAAAACATTTCGTTATATATGATCAACTGTCAATATGCTGAGGCGTGGCAGCTGTCCGCCCATCCAGCCACAATACGCAAATCTATTACAACAGTTCAGTATCTCATTTGTTGTCGCCCGGGCGGCATTTGTAATGTGTGCCTCATATGGATGGACGGACATAAAGCATATGTAATTAAGCCAGAGTGTTCTAGTTGGGAGTGCTTGGCTAGATGTTGCCCTAAAATATGCCAAGAGCTACTGATCTGAATCTGAATCTTTTCTGAATATTGCTTACATATACGGAAAGAGAGAACCCACACAAACCCATTCATTTATGCATTAGTAATACTTGTTCTTAACTTTAAACTTTGCTTCTGAATGAATGATTGCTATGATAATTACTCAATGAGGCAGTTATGCTAATTCGAAAATATGTTTAATATTTATTTATTAGTACTACATTTCATTCATTCTGTGAATTTGGTATGATTAACTGTAGTAGTCATTCATAAAATAATTTATGAATATCGATATTTATCGATAAAGTGGACTAGTGGACAGACAAGCAGAGATAAACATGATATTAGCATACATGGATCATACATAGTATCATATTGTTCAATACTCTATCTACTTTATGGTCGCTTTCACTTCTTCTCATTGGCATGCAACTAAAACTCCCTCTTTCGATGTTGTAGAGAGAGCATAAAAAGGGGTCATCATGTCTTTAATTAGCTATTTACCACATGTGGTGCGAGCTGTCGTTGCTGCTGGAGTAAGATCACCCTTTGCTTTCTAGAAGCAGACATAAATCTCGCTCGCTTGCTGACATAATTACGATGCGTTATGATATTAAATATGTCAATTGATTCCTGAAGTACTATATAGATAAGCATGGAGAGTAGATTGAGAGCAAATATATGTCAATCGATTGAAGTATTATAGAGATCTTTATGGAAATTAGATATAGATTAAAGACCTGTTCCAAGACTATACTGAACTGAGCTGATAATTATAAATATATTTGTATATAAACTCTTGGTTCTTCGGTTAAAGATAGATGAGTTAAGATAAACAAATGCTGTAAGGACCCATGTGAGCTGGGTCTGACCAATGCAGTTGCTGTTTTTTCGAACAATAAACACAGAATTGAAGAGACTAAATTTATTTTCGTTGTTGAGTAAGTGGGAGGCCATATATGTGGTATACATATATCTAAGCCGAGGGTGGTCGGTAAAAAGTTCAAAGTTGTTTTTCGCTAATTTGCGTTCGCTTAACGCGAATTCAGCCAACGCTGCGAGGTGGGAGGTGAAATGAATGTCTCATAGATGAGTGCGAGTGTGAGTTTGAGTGTGTGGGGCCGATGAGTCATGGCTAACAGTTGAGCTGGCAGTCAGCGGGCCAAGTACAGTGAGCACTCGCTAAAGAGAAAGTAAAAATTTTAATATGAAATTGAATGCAGTATCTTAAAAATTTCCCTGTAGTTCTACTTTATTCACGACTTTTTTTTGAGCACCTAAAAGCATGCTATTATTCTTTTGTTTTCAATAAATTTCCCTTTTCGTTACTCGCTCGTTTTTTTGTTTTTGTTTTTCATATTCGTTTAAATTACTATTTTAAGAGGCATCTCTGGCTGCTGTTTACACAATTGACCGATGATCAAAATGACCTTACTCATCTATGTAGTATACCTCAGCTGTTTGTGAATAAGCAAGCATAAAAAAACCCATTCGCTGAATGTGCAGAGCTCGATGAGATAACTAGAACTGTTTGGTGGCATAAATTTGAAAAGTTTGTTGTCAACTGTAATAATTTGATAAATTATCCAAGAGTTCTTATACTATTTCTTATAGTAGTAGTGTAAGAGTATATTGGTTTTGTGCAATGTAGATACGAATTGAAACTTAAGATTTGTTATTTGATAAACGTTTGAGATTTTTGTTTGGTGTGAGACGGGAAGTAAATCGAGACGTGGATAGACTAAGAAGTATTATATCTTTGATAACTTTCTTCGTATAGAGTCTACAGACTCGGAATTTGAAATGTAGACACGTATAGATATGATGAAGTTCTAAGTTCTACTTTTAATCTGTGGAATCGTGGAGCAACAGAAAATGATATGTATATAAAAGATTGCCAGTACGACACTCGAAGACTCTATCTCTATCTCTTCTATAGATCGCATATAAATGCTGATTAATCTTCAAATTGGGCAAGTAAATCAAATGTTGGCTTCCTCTATAAGTAGACTTGTGAATAATATGATATAGTAAATTGAATAATATATTTTCTATTGTCATACCACCTATAAGACACAAACATTTCATACTCAAATGATAAATTGGAATATATCAATAATATATATTGTAATATTTACTATGTAGCTCCACTTGCAATTGGAGTTGGGAACTGCTGTGCATGGTAGAGGGAGATGTTGCACATGTTTATTTATGTATTCTCTCAGATTTCCATGCAGTGCCATAACATTACGCCCTTATTGGGTTCTCTTCGAAATTTATGCGCATTTGTAATTGCTTTATTGGAAACAGTTTGTAGTCTTTGTTCCTCTATTGTCATCGTTAATGAGCACTTGCAGCCGCCTTCTGTATTCCGGTTCCCTTCCGGGTGCTGCGGGGCCGCAGATGTTCACTGTATTCGAGGCACGCGCACATGCGCACTCTCGAGCGCCGTTGTCCTGACCCTCTGTCTCCGGCAAGAGTCTTTCGCTTATCGAAGTACTTCATTTGTTTGCATTGCCTTGAGGATGTGCTCAGTCCGCACTTGAGTTCGTTTTGGGCTATGGGTAAATGGTTTATCGTGTGCCCCATTAGACGCGGCATAAATCTCTATCTAGCCTACTCTGTAGAGTTTGAGAGTTTATATATTAATATATATCTGTATACATCTTATTATTATATATGCGGCATTTTGACTCCTCATTCATTTGGGGTTAATTCGAACGCACATTGTATAATCGTATGACTCTCAGCTCTCAAATGCTTTGTCGCCCGCCTGCCTGGCTGCCTGACTTTGGTTGCTTCTCATGCTCTTTGTCTGTGTCGTTTGTGAAGTGCATGCGGACGGGTATATAGGTTTGTGTGCAGGCTCAGAGTTGAAGTTGTTCATATACTTATATGATATGATATGATATGATATGATATGATATGATAAATTATGATATATGATATGATATGATATGATATGGTATTCAACACTCGTCTAGTGCTGAATTATTTTGATGTACTTGGGGCGTGGCAAACCAAATCTATATTGAAATCTATATTGAATTCCCAAAATTTGGTGGGAGTTGAGGTTGCTTTCTGTTAATTCTCTTAGAAATCCATATTCAAATCAACTAAATATATACCAAGTGTAAATCTTTTGTGCTCTACCTATCATCATCATCATTAGACAAATGTTTTATATAAACTCATACATTTGGAGGGCGTTTGAAATGAAGAAATCTTTTAACTGTCATCATTGTTCAGTAAGAATCTTAAAATTTGGCAGGCGAAGTATTATTGTTTGTTTTTATATATGAAACAAAACTTATATACGACAGTTGATCTATAGTTCTATAGCTAGATCTATTGGGGTGTGGCCAAGTGGTAAAAATAACTTTATGTGATGTAAAGGAACTCTCTGATGATAGTGAAGCGGCAAATCGGATGCCATTTCATCATTGCATCATTTAGTAATGCAGAACGTCTTACCAGAGCGTGCATTAGGCAGTCTGGAATGCCCGTTTGCAATGTTCTTACTTGTTTCACTTGCACTTGCAAGCACACACACACACACACACATAGAGAGAGAGAGAGAGATTACACACTGGGAGGCAATGCTAGCAGCCCCCATAATCACACACACACACACACGCACACACATAGATAGAGCCCGGGAGAGTCGCTGCCACACATCGGCGGCGGTCGTCGCTTTGTAGTCGTCGTCAGCGTTGCTGCTCGCTGTTGTTGTTGTTGTTGTTGCTGCTGTTGTTTGTGGTCGAACGCATTGCTGCGGCGCTCGTGTATTTTCAGTAACGGTCTTCGGTCTTCAGTGTTCGGTCTCCGTAGCAGTCGCAGTCTCAGTCTCCTTGGGCTTGTGCAAGCGTGAAAATGTGCGCCGCGTCGCGTCAGTTGTGGAAAAATATGAAAAGTTTCTGAAATGTATATATAAAAACATATATACATACATATATGTATATAAAAATGTTGCTTTCGATAGCAAATAATTTGTTGTGCAAAATGTTAATTGCGTTAACGGACGCCCAGAGAGCAGCTGTTAATAATATTAACCAAAACGAAAGAAAGAAAGAAAGAAAGGAAAATTGTCTGCGTGTGTGTGTGTGTGTGGGCGGGCAGCATGCCAAATGTATTTGTTCAATTTACGAAATACACATGTATGTGTGTGTGTATGTGTATAACTGTGCTTCAGTCTGTGTCTCTGATTAACGAAAAAAGCATGAAGCTAACTAACCATCTTATCTGCGTGCAATGCCGGTTGACAAGTGACTGTGTGACTACCGTATATATAAAGAGTATATACATATATATAATTATAACATATATATGTAAGAAGTATATGAAATGAATATGAGTTTTCTGCAATTGGAAATGAGATCATCCACAGCCATGGAACGAATTGAATGCTGAAGTGCGTTTTTTTCTTCTTTTTTTTTTTTGTCATTTTATCTGCGTGTGGCCAACGGAAAGTTTTACTTCTACTCTTCCCCCTCTGTCTACGTCTATGGCTATGTAATGGCCAGAAATTGAAGCATTCGCTTGAACTGGCTTCCGCATTGTTGCCAAATGCAATTGGCTAAAAAATAGAATAGCGAAAGGCTGTCGAGCAGACTTTGATATGGATTTGAGTAAATTGATGCTGTTTCGATTGAGAATGCAAACTTAGAGAAAGGTAAAAGAGTCAGAGAGGTGGGAGAGGTGGGAGAGGGGAGACGAGTGAGAGAAAAAGCAAAGAATGTAAAGAGAATGGGGAGGGAGAAAAAGAAAACAAAGAAATAGAAGAGATGGGAGAAGGAGAATGGGGCGGGAGAGAGACAAAGAAAAGAATTTCGAGAAAGCATAGAGGATAATGTAGAAAGTCTAGAGATGGGAAGGAGTGAGAAGAGAATGGGGAGGGTGGAAGTGTGTGAAACATAGAGGATAGTAAAAAGATGAGACTAGGGAGGGTCAAGAGATAGAGCGGGGGAGAACAGGGACAGAAATGACGAGGGACAGCTAACAGATAGTGGAGATTGAGGAGGAGAGAGACTAAGGATATAGATAATATACATGGGATAAAGGGAAATGTGAGAATGGAGGTAGAAGAGAGAAACAATAGAAGAGAGGACACTAAGAATATAGAAGAGAGAATGCAGATTGAGAATAGAGTTGAGAGAGGAGCGACGAGAGTTGGGATAAGAGAGAAGGGGAATAAAAGGAGACTGAGGCATAGGTACAGGTATAGGTTGAGCTAGAACTAAAGGTAGAGCTAGAAGGAGAACCTAAGGTAGAGTCAAAAGAGGAAGTTGAGGTGGAGGCTAAGTAAAATAATTAGAGCAAAAAAACATACAGATGCAAATGCATAGTCAAAATTAGAGCTAGAGAAGCTAGAGGAGCTAGCTGAATCTAAAGAGTAAAAGTTGTTCATTTTATGCAACTGCAACAGCAACAACAACAACAGCAGCAACAGCAACAGCAACTGCAATGTAGGCCAACAAGTGCGTTGAACTACAAATTGCTCTTTTCTATTATTCTATAGAGCAAGGAATGCATGAGCGCAGGCAGCTCTCAGCCAGCTGCAGCTAGCTAAAGTTTGGCCAGATGTAACACATAAAAAAAATCGAAAAAAAAAGGGGAAAAAAAAACTCACACATTTCATTTTGTGGCCAAGTCGAAATGTGATTGAACTCAAGGTGCACATGTGCATATCACGATTTTAATTGCCTCGGGTTAGCTCTGCTCCAAGATCTATTTACAGCTGGTTGAGGCCATGGCTAAGTTTCCTCTTGTTTGTGATTGTCAGAGGAAGGGGGGAGGGGGAGGTGGAGGCGGAGGCAGGCAAAGCGATTTGTGGTAAATGGCAAATGTATTTATCGATTGCGTGTGCTAAAATGTTTTTAACTTGCTTTCCTCTGGACAATCAGCAGCGCCCTTAGCCAGACCAGGCCAGCCGAGCAGCCCGCAGTGCTTCCTCGTTGCTGCTCGTTTTGGCTGCTTGCCAGTTAATCTAAACTTCTGCTGCTGGCAGCCCTTGCGTATAGTGGGCACAGTGGGGCAAGTTTTGCTTAGATTTGAATTGTTTTTATTTGAAATTTGGAGGGAATTCTCTAAGACGAGAAGAGAGTTAGTTTTTCTTTCTATTATCTTCACTTGTCGCACTTTTCAAATTGTTAACTTATCTATGGGAACTGCCTAGCGTAGCTCTTTATCATATCATATGATTCATTTGCTATCTATCATATACAATGGTAGATATGTAAGCAGTGTAGATATATAATCACAGCAACTATCATTGTTTTCTGTTATAACTATATGGCATATCTATTTTTCAGCTAGCTAGCTAGCATAGCTGTGCACTATAACTAGCTAACATAGTTAAAATACTTCCCATTTCAACTATCAATCTACTTATTAGCAGAGCTAAACTCTTTATCTTATATATTTTATCGTAGCTATCTAGAGCAACTATTTATTATAGTTTAGATATGAACTATACCTACCTCTCTTATATTATGGTTTATATATAAACAGAGCTACTTTTTATCACGTCTATCTCATATAGCTGTCTCTAAATTCTAGCTAAAATAACTATCCCTCATTAGCTAGATAGATCTCTCATATCCAGTATAGTTAGCTATTATAACTGGAATATTGTATTAGAATTATTTTTTATAGTTTCTTGTAGATTTGCTCTGAACATAGTCTAGTCTAAACGTTCTACATATAAAAAAATTTCCAAATGTAAATTTCATATTAATTCGCATATCCAATTAGAGATTTCTTAGCTCTGTCGTAGCTAAATAAAACCAAAAGATATTTTTTGATATTCTATATAATTGATTGTTTAATACACTTTTTATGCATTTTACTTCAATTTGAATGGAATCTCATCCATTTGGCCCACTGTACAGCGTTTATATAGCTTTGGCAGCCATTTTACTGTTGCCTCGGTAGCTGCTGCTGCTGCTTCACGTATAATGAGTAGAGTCCTTGTTAAAGGCGTGAAAGAGATGGATAGAGCGTGAGAGAGAGAGAGAGAGAGAGTTTTCTTCAATATTCGATATGTTTTTCCTTGTTGTAGTTGGGTTTTTGTTTCTTCTGCTGCATTTAAAATGGGATTTTTACGAGTTAAGTTTCTTTGCGCTGTTGTCTGAAATATTCCTTTGTGGCCAACAGGGCGTGTCTCCAAATTTACTTATGTATATATGTATATATATGTATATAATATGTCTGTGGTTATATATGTATACCTCTTGCTTATGTCAGTCAACAAAAATGTCAAAACACCTGGTTTGTTGGCACACGATTCACAATTCACGATATTCGCAACACGATATGCATGTGTGTGTGTGTGTGTGTGTGTGTGTGTTGTATGTGAATCGGCTGAAATAGTCCAACTGTATAGGCACTATACAAACACCGTTTGGCTCTGCGGCTGTCGGATTTCAAATAGATTTCATTGCAGTAAATGTCGAGGGAAGTCGAATTTCATTTCCGTTTAGCGAGTTGGCAAAGTGGGCTAAATGGCCAAAAGCAAGGACTCTCAGTTGGCAGTTGGCCTTGATGCAAGTTTCGTTTTGGCTAAAACTCTGCATAGGCATAGGCAACGGCACCCATAGTACCCCATTCTGTGTTGAATTTGTATACTAAAAACCGAATGCATAATTTGCCGCTGCTGGCAGAAAACTCATAAATATCATTTCTATACGCTCAGCCAGAATGAAAACAAAATATAAATAAATATCTATGTATATAGACAACTTTGTGACTGTACACACACAAAACACACACACACACACAGACATACAGACACACATGTATGTGAGTGTAGCTGGTGCAGAGAAACTTACGCATTGGAAGCAAAACAAAATGATTTAAAAATAGAAAAAAGTACCAAGAAATCAAAATCGAAATCAAAAAGTGCAGTGTGAAGAGCAGAGTCAAAGCGTCATCCTCGTCGATCGTCGCAAAGACACAAAAGTGAACAAAAACAAATTCTATAAAGCTAAAGTGTGAATCCGATCAATGGAATGAGCCCTTGAAGAGCAAGGGAGAAAGGGAGAGAGTGACTATAATTATAAATAAGAACAGAGCCAAGCAAGTTGGCAACAAGTGAAGTGAAGTAGCAGCCCGAGGCAGCCACTTCGATTGGGTCTTTTGTCCCTGAGACTGCGTTGGTCCGATGTAACGCCAACAACAGTCCAATATACCAAAAATATAATCAACGCGGGCAGCAACAAAAGCTGCCAGCAACAACAATCAGCAGCGGGCAACATTTGCTGCGGCAACATTTTAGAAACTGCAAAAAGGAAGGCAACATCTGTTGCGGCAACACTGTGTGGACAGAGGGCCAGCAACAAACGAAGGCAACATTTGTCGAGCCTCATTTGCCGGCAACACCAACAGCGCAACATTTGCTGAGAATATTTGGCAGGCACATAAGGCTGGCAACATTTACTGAGAAGTTGCGACACGAGACTAGCAAGAATTAGCTAGATTAGCTACGGCAACATCTAAGGCTGGCAACATTTGCTGCGACAACATTTGAATAGCAACTCAACAGCAGCGAGCAACATTTGCTGCAGCAACATTTGTGTAGCAACTACAACGATAGCAACAGCAGCGAGCAACATTTGCTGCAGCAACATTTGAGTAGCGCCTATGCAACTCGATGTTGTTGCTTTTACTTGCTTACATTATGAGATTCGTAGACATTTCCAAAATGCAACGGCGTCAACGCTGCACGTCGTGTGCCAACGCAGGCATTGAATGCCCGCGCAGCAACAATAACAACAACAACAACAACAACAACAATAGCTGTAGCAACAACAACTCAACTGCTGATGCCAATGGCAACACGCAGTGCTGGCAACATGTGCCTAGCGCAAGCAACAGCAGCAGCACCAGCAGCGGCTGTGATAGCAGCAGCTCCTCCAAGGAGAACTACTATGCACCGCAGCAACAGCAACAGCAACAGCAGCAGCAATATTACAACAACAATGGCCTAACGGCACAGCAACTGCAGCAGCTGCGTTATTATCAACGCATGCAACAGCAACAATTGCAATTGCTGCAACAGCAATTGTTGCAGCGTCGTCTATTGCAGCAGCAGTTGCGCGACCAGGGCGTCAATTTATGCAAAGCAACAACAACAACAACAGCCGGACTCACCTGCAATCAGCAATATTTGATGCAACAGAGACAGCAGCAGCAACAATATGTTGCCAACTACAACAACAACAATGAGCAGGACAAAAGCTACAATCTAAACAACATCATCAACAATAACAACAACCGTATTGGCCTAAATGTGGCTCAAGGTGCGCACTCTTAGCCCTAAGTCTTTGTCTTTGCCTTTGTCTTTAAGTCAATTCCCATTTAATTTTGTTTGTTTGCCTTTGAACTCGTTTCTGGGGGCCTCTGCAAATAATTTGCTCAGCCAAAGAGCTCGGCCAATATTATTTTATTTCTTGCTCAAATTGACTTTACTCAACAAGCGCTGCGGAGTCTCTTGAGACTTTCCTCAATTGAAACATAATTGGCATTAATAACGAAAAAAGTGGACTTTAAGTGAATTCCTGCTCCGTTAATTAATCTCGCACTGCAAAACTGCAGTCGACTGTACTTGCAAAGAAGTTGTATATAATATGATATAAGAGCTCTACCCCATTGGAAATACACATTCAGACTATATTCATTTGATGAAATTGCAGGTAATACAGAGAGAGTCAAGCATAAAAGATTCTTTAAGTACTATACACATATATTATAATAGATCTAGTTACGTTTAGGGTGTTTGCTAGTCAGGCATACTCTAGTAGAGCGCTCTAGTTATTATATGACCGAATCATATTGAAAGTTATTAGTTAGTCTAAAATTGTTAGTTGTTAAGACTCAGGGCATCTCTTGGTCTGGCACTACCGAGTAGAGCTCTCTTATTTGTTTAGGTAACAGAAGAAAGCCGTCATATATGTATATCCACATACTTAGTATTCAGTTTGGTACTGTAAAAATTTCATAACGTTCGTACAACCAGAAGCTGAGTTCAATTAAGTTATTTACCCCTTAAGGGTAGATCGCTTAAAGTAAGCTGTAAATGAAATGCTCATCTATGTGGGTGTATAGTTATGTAATATATGCATTGTATATGTGTCTTCCTCTCTCAGTATGCATAGATAATAAATTTAAATGGATTCTTACGTATCTCTGAGTCAGGGAGATCTTAATTAGCTCAACTTTTGTTTACATATTTCTTACATTTCCATTGTCTTATCTGCATCGGTAATCGAATGTGCCCAGCACAGGAGATATCTTCTATCTTACATGAGTCATATAACAATGCAGTTGCTCTGACGAATTTGGTGCTCTATTTATCTTTATTGAATTTTCGATTGACTTGTCGCTGACTTCTCGAAAATAGAAATCACCTCGTGTCATGCAAGTCGTCTTCTTCTTCTTCTTTTACCTGCCCTGCTCTAATTGACTTCACCTCTGCAGTTGCATGTGCAACGCTCTGAATGCCACAGCACTGGCTTCACATTTAATGGAGAGCAGAGCCGAGTCAAGTTAGAGTTTCTTCGGCCTGGGTCATGGCGCTTGTCGTCGCTGCTGAGTCATAAAACTTGATTTCCATTAGCTTCCCGAATTGTTATGCCCAAATAAGCTAATTGAGGGAGGGTGCTAGAGGGAAGCACGTGTGGCATGCTAATGCGCATTAACTAGAAGCTATAAATGTTTCATAGACTATAAACTATAAAGTCAATTGGAGATAGAAGAGTGAGATAGATATAGATATAGATATAGATATAGATATAGATATAGATATAGATATAGATATAGATATAGATATAGATATAGATATAGATATAGATATAGATATAGATATAGATATAGATATAGATATAGATATAGATATAGATATAGATATAGATATAGATATAGATATAGATATAGATATAGATATAGATATAGATATAGATATAGATATAGATATAGATATAGATATAGATATAGATATAGATATAGATATAGATATAGATATAGATATAGATATAGATATAGATATAGATATAGATATAGATATAGATATAGATATAGATATAGATATAGATATAGATATAGATATAGATATAGATATAGATATAGATATAGATATAGATATAGATATAGATATAGATATAGATATAGATATAGATATAGATATAGATATAGATATAGATATAGATATAGATATAGATATAGATATAGATATAGATATAGATATAGATATAGATATAGATATAGATATAGATATAGATATAGATATAGATATAGATATAGATATAGATATAGATATAGATATAGATATAGATATAGATATAGATATAGATATAGATATAGATATAGATATAGATATAGATATAGATATAGATATAGATATAGATATAGATATAGATATAGATATAGATATAGATATAGATATAGATATAGATATAGATATAGATATAGATATAGATATAGATATAGATATAGATATAGATATAGATATAGATATAGATATAGATATAGATATAGATATAGATATAGATATAGATATAGATATAGATATATAGATAGATATAGATATAGATATAGATATAGATATAGATATAGATATAGATATAGATATAGATATAGATATAGATATAGATATAGATATAGATATAGATATAGATATAGATATAGATATAGATATAGATATAGATATATAGATAGATATAGATACGAATCTTGTCTCCATTAGATTTCTTATTCCAATTCCTTTTACTATATCATATAGCTACTATATCATCTCTATTCATTGCTCGATTTGATCTCTTGCAGGTACACATTTGCGACGTGGTATGACAGACATCTCGACAGCCAACGACATCAACAATATCAGCAACATCAAGCGCCATATCGAACACCCATTCACCTCGCCACAAAGTTCACCCACAACTCACAACAAATCATATGCCAAAACTAATACAAATCAAACGCAAATCAATTTGAATTCACGCTTAACCCAGCAGCAGCAGCAACAGCAACAGCAGCAGCAGCAGCAGCAACAATCGTCGAGAGTCGGGGGTAAGCAATACAACGGCAACACGGCTGCTTTCAATACTAGTTTGGCCAACGCCAGTGGCCTAGGCTCGGCCCCGCAGTCCCCGCAGCACTACCGCATCCCCCTGAACAGCCCGAACAACTCGCTGTTCACGCTAGCCCATGCGACGGCCGGCAGGCAGCGCTACAAGCAGCAGCAGCTGAACGACCGCCTGCTGCAGCAGCAGCACCTGCAGCACTGCCAGCAGCAGCAGCAGCAGCAGCAGTGCAATGAGGAACTGAGCGAGGAGAGCCTCAAGCAGAATGTGGCAATCGTCCTGAGCAACTTGGATCGCTACAACAGTGCGCTGCGCAGCATCATACTGAACGAGCAGGTGAACCACATCAGCAGCAACAGCAACAGCAACAGCAACAGCAGCGACAGCCTCTTTCTGCTCGACAACATCGCCGAGCCCGACAACAACAACACCTCTGTGAGGAGCAGCGCCATGGCGGCAACAAATGTGGCGGCTGTGCTCACGCCCGAATCGGATTACAACAGCAATGCAACAACGCCGGGATCACAGCAACAGCAGCAGCAACAGCAGCAGCAGCAGCAACTGGGGGTAGGTGGTATGCTTTGTGGTGGTGGTGGTAACGGTGGTGGTGGTGGCAACAATCTCAACTGTTCGCTGGCCTCGTCGCAAGACTTTACTCACGACAATTCCGATTATCAGTGGTTCCTCGACTACGGCTATCGGGATGGCTGCGGCGGCATGCAGCGCAGCGTGCTCAGCTCGCTGTCGGCCTCGTACAATGCCATGGGCGACTTCATCTACTACGAGGATCTCAAGAATCTGGACGCCAATCTGGCCGAGGTGGACATGGAGAGCTTTCGGGCAGAGGACATACACTCGCTGCTCTCCCAGCTGCCCGCCTACTGCAAGAGTTTGGGCGGTGCCAACAGTCGCCTGCAGCAATCGCTGCTCTACCAGCAGCAGCAACAACAGCAGCAACAGCAACAGCAACAACAACAATTGCAGCTGCAGCTGCAACACAGCAATATGATGAGCAACATGCAGCACATGGCACACAACATGTCGCAGACCTCGACCACGTCCACGAACGAGCTAATTGACAATTCATTCTGCAAATCGGAGCTGCTCTTCTCGCCCGTCAAAGAGTCGCACATATCGGTGGACTCGTTAGATATGGACGCCTACCCGGACGAGGGCGACATCATCTTCACCTGTAACAAGGACAACTACACCATCGCCTTCGAGGGCAGCGTCCTCTACTCGGACGACAGTTTCTATGGTAAGCCTCTGTCTGATGTTATTCCATGTGACAATCTCGATTTCATTGCATTCTCTATCTGTTCACAGCGGAACCCTGCGACATTGCCGCCAGGAACAAACAGAACTGCATCAATCTGCACAGCAATCTGGATGACATTGTGAAGCGCAACAAGGCCCTGGAGGCATCCATGTCACGCTCGGCCCAGTCCTTTCAGCTGCCCTGCAAGTCACCAAAGACGCCGACTAAAGCTCAACTACAGCGGTGAGGCAACGCAGGCACTCAGAACACAGCAACACTATACAGTGTACAGTGAAAACTGCTGTGAATGAACACTCGGAATTGTAGTAGAACTGAAGGGGGAAGATAGATCAGTTTGGAGTGTGAGGAATTCGTAGATTGTTAGAATTGTCAGAGATGTGTAGGGTAATCGGGTGTAGGGCGTAGATGTATAGGGTACAGGGTATGCGGCTCTTTCTCCTTGATATAAATCCTATTACTGATCTCTCCTTCATTCCACAGTCAATTCTTGCTCCTAAATACTCTCTCTGATACAAATTGGAGACGGAAATGGATTAGATAGAGAGAATTAGCATTACTTATGAATACATTGAGAATGTTTTAGAAGTAGAATTCGTTTTTATTCTAGAAGACTTCAAATATTCCAACTGTAGTCTAGAATATCTTTAGAATCTGTTGGAATTGGTCCATATAAGATGGAAATTAAGGTTCACAAAGTCTTCAGGAATCATAATCTATTTTATGGTTACGAATTTCTCCTGGTTAATAGCTCAAATGGAAGTAGTAAACCCATCGAACCAATAGTCAAAAATTTCCATTATATTTATGGGAAATTATTATTAGAGAAATTCCATAGATTAACCCTAAGCAAGGGCGTGGAATATAAATGTGGGCAGAGGGTTTGGCATAGGGTTGACTTATGGAATTTCCGTAAATATAATTTCCCATAAATATAATGGGAATATTTATCAATTTGAGTCTGTTGGACTAATGCTGTTGAGGGCAATAATCGAGCTGTTCGTTCACGGAGGGATCACTGTATGTGCACACACACTAACCCACACACACACACACCCTCAGATTGGTTTTTGACTGTACGGCGGATGTCTGAGTAAACCCCTTTTTCCCACTTTGCTGTGAATGCAGGCCATGCGGAGAGGTCATTTCAATTGATTTCAATTAGGTTTCATATTCATGCCAAGCAAATTGAGGCTTGACTGCGAGAGGCATGCAAAAATAAGCAGAGCTCGAGTGGGACAAACCAAAGAGAGAAAGAGATAGAGAGAGAGAGAGACCGTAGAGGGAAAATAGATTAGGAAATCCTGTAGATGCAGGCGACAGTCGCAGGTAGTAGAACGAGTCAAAAACCAATTTTCGTAAACTTTCCGATAAAAACAAACAAAAACAAAAGAAAACAACAAAATTATAATGTGAAATATTTGCTGTGTCTGCGCTGTGTAAAGACGCTCGCTTCTTCTTGTCTCGCCCGCGCGCAGGTATCCCTCGGGCAACAACAACAATGGCGGAGGAGGAGGAGGCGGAGGCGGAGGCGGAACAGGAGAAACCATTATACTCACACGACATTTGCCGCAATGCAGCGTGCGCAAGAGCAACAGTCTACCAAATCTGTCCAGCGAGCAGATGCTGGGCGAGGATCAGCAGCAGCAGGAGCAGCAGCAGCAGGAGGAGGATAAACTGGAGTCGAATCGTTCGGGGCCATTGAACGTCTCGCAGGCGATAAGTACTTCGACCATGGAATCGTGCTCAACGCGCTCCAGGAATCTGCTGCCCATGTGCCAGATGCCGATCTCAATCAGTGTGTCCGTCTCGGAGCGCCTGCAGGAGGCGGACGAGCGGCACAAGGATGGCACGCCCACGCCCACGCCGCAGCAGCAGCACCAGCAGCAGCATCATCATCATTCGCATCAGCATCGCCACAAGCATCGCTGCAGCTGCGCGCTGTCCTCCACGCAGGGCAGTCAGAACTTTTGCTCGAATGCATCGCATGGCCACATCTCTGGCTCGGGCTCGGGTTCCGCCTCGTCGGGTAATTCCAACCCGGCTGCCTTCAATCTAGTCAAGCTGTTCATCAAGCAGAAGAGCCACAACAGCAGCAGCAGCAACAGCAACAGCTGCGCCCAGGAGGAGAACCAGGCCTGCGCGCTCACCTGCATGGACGTCTCCTCGGGCTGCTGGCCGTCGAGCGACGCTGCCGCCTCCAGCTGCAGCAGCGGCTCCCTGGAGAAGCGTCTGCGCAAGAAGAGCATGCACGACTCGGGCAAGGGCTCGGCCGTGAGTCGCCACGACGAGGAGGACAACTACGAGGATGCCGACGCCGACGTCGACGGCGATGCGGCGTCTACGCCCAAGCGACAGCCGCGCACGCGCTGCGATGCCGTGTTCTATGACGACGGCGCCAGCTCCAGCTCGACGGGCTCCTTGACTGCGACCAATTCGCCGGCGCATCGCCGCCGCAGCATGCCCTTGCGCAATCCTCAGCTCTATCAGCTGGCGGCCAACTCACAGAACCAGGCGCAGTCACATACGCAAACGCAGTGCAGCCAGCAGTCGTCGGAGGCGAGCAACTCGGAGCAGCTGACCGAGGTGCCCGTGCAGGCGGGAGGCAAGCCCAGGCGCGGGTCGAGCCAGCGGCCGTTGTCGTGCGCCTCCAGCTCGGAGATGATCACGCGCTCGATGCAGACCTCCTGCGGCTCCCTCAGCACGACGCACAGCAGCCTGAGCGAGCGGTACCGGTGCGTGCCGCCCTCGTTCCTCGCCAAGCTGCACAACCTGGGCGAGCAGTGCGAGGCGCCGATCTACGTGATCTACCCGAACTACGCGCTGCCCGACCTCGGCTTCGTCAAGACCAGCAGCAGCAGCACCGACGTCATCTTCTCCCCCTTCAACTACAAGATGACGCTGGACAGCGCCGGCGCCGGCGCAGGCGCGGGTGGCAGCTCGACGGGCTCGCTGGGCAGGAAGCAGCGCAGCAGCCAGAGCCAGAGCGGCAGGGAGAACCAGAACGAGCTGTTCAAGACGCTCGACTACAAGCACATCGCCGACTGGCAGTCGCTGGTGACGCTGCTGCCCGCCGAGTACCGGCGGCGCCTGCAACACATTCCCGAGGTGCGCCAGATCACGAGCCAGCTGGAGGCGGAGCTCTCGCAGCGTCCGCTGTTCTGCATGTCGCCGCCGATTCGACGCAACCGGCCGAGCATCTGCGACTGCGCCAAGACGCTGCAGCAGACGCAGCTGGACGAGGCCTCCAGCTCGGGCTCTAGTCAGCCGCCCAGCTCCGGGTATCGCGGCTCGTCGACGCTGCTCACCGACTCGGAGGCGGATGCGGATCCCCTGAAGCAGATGTACGTCTACCAGTACGAGCAGCAGCGCATGGACTCGGGCGCAGAGACGAGTCCTGCCAGCCGGCCGCAGCCGATGCCGCGCAGCATCCTGCGCAAGGCGAACTCGGCGCAGATGCGCACCAAGCGCAACTCCATGATCGAGGCCAAGCAGACGCAGCAGCTGTCGAAGCTGGAGAAGCGGCGCAGCTTGCAGGAGCCGCCACACAACTACGCGCTCGGCTCCACTGACGAGCTGGCCGAGGTCTTTGAGGAGGAGGAGCAGCAGCTGCAGCAGCAGCTGCAGCAGCAGCAGCCAGCCAAGCAGCGGCTATCGCGCAAGGATCTGGACGCACGGGCTCGAGCTGAGAACTTCCTGGCCTCGCTGCCTCGCTCGGAGCTGAAGTATTATGCGGAGATAGCGGCAATTCTAGAGTCTTCCGGTGGGCAGGTGCAGTACGATGCGGCGGCACTCAAGAAGGAGGTGAGCCGCGTGCTCAGCCAGCAGAAGAAGGTCTCCTTCAACGACGGCGCCAACTGTGAGGCTGAGCTGCAGCAGCAGCAGGGGCAGCAGGGACAGCAGGCGCAGGCCAAGCGCTTCACAACGCCACCGAATTCGCCCAACATTTCCATAGCTGCGCTGCAGCGGCGCGAGACGCTCGACGTGCAGGAGCAGCGCAAGATCGAGAGTAATCGCTTCAAGCGCCTGCAGATCCAGTGGGAGCTCATGAGCAAGGACTCGAGCATGCTCAAGGAGCTGGCTAACGAGCAGGCCACCAAGAGCGGAGGATCCACGCCTACCTCGACGACCTCAGCCAACTCCAACTCGGCGCAGAAGTCGCGCATCCCACGGCCAGTCAGCTATCCGGCGGGCAGGTGAGTTCTCGGGGAGGTGGACAAACTGAATTTGTTTTTGTCGAAATTATGATTTTTGGAATCTTTGTGCTAAATTTGATTTCTTCTTCTTTTCATTTGGAACATTTATCGTTTGGCATGATTTATGTTTGTGTTTTGTTTCCGTAAACCACGCCCTGGGCCACAGAAGTCCGAAGCCAAGCGCCGCCTCGCCCGCGGCTGTCGGCCAGACTAAACGAAATTCGCCAGCTAATGTTATCTCTCCACAAATCTGCAGAGTCAGCGCCGTGCACGATGCGGCCAGCAGTGGCAAGTGCAACACCCGATCTCCCAGCCGCATTGTGCAGCCGAAGCGGTACAGCCTGGCCACCACGCCCACTTCCTCAGCAGCGCCGACGGCTGGACGAGCGCGCACGCCCACGTCACGCGGCGGCGTCTCAGCGGCGACCACGCCCAGTACACCCAAGCGACAAGTAGCTGCAGCAACGTCCAGGTGTGTGAGCGAACGAGAGAGGAGAGAGAGAGATAGAGAGAGACGGAGGTGAAGCCGGAAGATCAGAGATCAACTGATGGGATTTGATTCTAATTTTAGTCAGACTTAATAGTCGGAGATATTAGTAAAGGAATTTGTCTGTGTGTTATATTCTAGTCATATGCGACAGATGTTAGATCACATAGTTAGTAGGCCAGATCTACCTTCTAAGATCCATTTTAAGATTAACAATATAACATTTGAGATCCTTGAAGAACCACTGAAGTGATATGATATTCATTCAAGTCGAAATTATGAATTGAAAAGCAGAAGCAAAACTCTCTTAGTTAAATGTCTAAAGATAATCTATAATCTAAATCAAGAAACTTATATATCAGAGCTTGTAAGATCAAGATAATATCGATAAAATTTGATCTTCTTGATACCAAATGAAATCGAATCAGATAATGCTACGATCTTATCCGCATTTAAGTTTAGGCTGAGAATTGATAAAGCAAATGCTGAACTGTTTAACTTATTGTAGATTGAGTGAATGTGATTTCAAAATGCAGTCAGCAGCTAGTATAGTCAGATTTTAAAGAGTCTACAAAACTAGACTTTTAGCACTTTGGAGGGTTATAAGAATGAAAGAGGAGGAGAGGAAGGAGAGTTTGCTAAAAATCAAATCAAGTCTCGTAAAGTAAAACCCCCAACTCTCTCTATATATAAGATCTCAGTGAACTTTACTAAAGTCAAATTTCTTTGCAGACCCACATCGCGAGTACGTTAAGAATGGAGAATGGAGGCGCTAGATGGAGGCCAAGCGAGCTGAGTGAACAAGGGCGTGGAGCGCGTTTAACAATATCCAAAACCAACCAGAAAACAACAATGAAACATTGTATAAAAAATATATATAGATTAAGGCTTTGCGCGGCTCTTTTGCTTAGACAACTGGCCACTGAACAGCGCCTGGGTAAAGTGATACCAGAGAGAGAGAGAAAGAGAAAGAGAGAGAGAGAGTTAGATCGGCTGATTGGGAAATGGGCGCGCAGCAGCGGTCAGTCGCAAGTGCTAAAGTATTTTTTGATTGACTTTTGAGTTCAAGTGCAAGCAATAGCGGAGGTAGCTAAATTTTCTTTTGAATTTCCTTTTTGACAATTATACAAGACATAGATGCCAATATGCAAATATTTTGATGTATATATACACACACACAGACTCACACACACACTTACTCACTCATTCAGACACACGCAAACTTAAAAGTTATTTCCATTTAGCTAATCGAAAAGAAAAGATCAACATATTTATGACACACAAATTTATACCTATATAATATATATATATAGAGGGATAGAGCGGAATGTACGTAATGCTGATTATACAAGTACATTCCGGGAAAGGGAGAGCGCGTTAAGCGAAAGAGAGAGAGAGAAGATGTGTAATGCTCAAATCGATGATTGAGGCAAAAATTACTATAATTATGCCTGAAAGCAATGAATAATAATATTTATTAAACGGGCCAACAGAATTTAAAGAAATTTCATAATCAAGCAGCAGACAATGCTTTCCAGAAGTGCTCAGACTAAGTAAAGCTCATGATATGAGCACATATTGAGTTAAAAGAGCTAAAAAAAAAGTATTTTGCGTAAAGATCACTTTGATAACTGAATCTACTGCTACTCATCTATAAATCCGTTTTGACATTTTTGAAAACTCTTTAAATATCACTGAAATATCATCTATTGAATTTACTAATCAACTGTAGTCCATAACATCTTATTCCCCTCCTTACTCCCTTCAAGTCTTATTCAGTAGCTGAAATATTTTTGATATATAAACAATTTTGGTAATACTTTATGTAGTTCTTTCAGTTATCAAAATGATCTTTAAGAATAAGGAATATATATTCATGTGACAGAAGCTCAAATGTAAACAGAAATTGAAGAAGAATTATCTCAAGAACTATAAGAGAGATATATATTGGCCAGTTTGAGTTACGATTGCAGCCAGTCAAGAGCCCTTTCTGGAAAGTAAAGTTTGACTCATGTATTGAGATATCAAATGCATATTATTTGGCCTTTTACAAAACTGAGTAAATCAATTTCTACATTGCCTTTAATATATTTAGCGAAAGACACTTAAAACACACACACACACACACAGCCAGATAAACCGCTTAGCAATTTTGTACATTTGACAATGATTTTGGTTTTTGGTTTTTACTTTGAGTTAATTGTGTCTGCTTTTTGCTTTGCCTAAGCCTAAGTTCAAGTGATTTCAAATCGTACGATTTAAGATTGTACTCTATAAATACGCCTATATTAGTTACGCCTACTATGATTTGTACTTCAAGCTGACTAGAAACAAAAAGGAAGGAGAAGACTCTTGCTATTCTTAATTACTGGAAGACATAACTTTAGTTTAAGCCTTACATTTAACCAACTTTTGTATCCTTAATTGTATAGACATTTTTATTGTATATCATATTTACAAGCAAAAGAAAACATAATGTATTTGTGGGTGAACTGTATCATGGAGAAGGATATGCGGGAGAATTAAATATATATATAAATAAATAAATATATATTATAAATAATGCTAAAAAAAAGAAGAGAAAAAAGAAACAAAAAAAATGTATAAAACACAAATTCAATAAAAAATATTAATAAAGAAAAAGTATTATCAAAATCAAACTTGAAATTTTGTTTATTCTTAGAAATTTTAATTTAATGATAATTGAATCTTGGTTTTTTATATATAATTGTTAGAATAAGGCCTTATTTCGTATACCTATTATAATGACTACTCAGTAAAAATTGAGAATCGGTATATATATTCTGTATCAGAATGATATCCTTTCGTTTTTCCTTTCGAACGAACGAATCTCGTAAACCCCAACAACTAGATATCTGAAAATTTATATTCATATTACCCTAAGTTTTACTCTTTATATCAACCATCTCTTTTATCCCTTAATATTTTATCAATCATAATTTATATTAAGGTTCCGTATTTCAACGTAGCTAGAAGACCAATAAATCTAGCTATTTCAAATATGCCATGGAGTTCTCTGCATGCAGGATGGGTTCTGGGTGTCTGCCCTTACTTTGACTTTGACTCACTTTTAATTAGATATTTGATATGAACGATTTTCGTTTCAAATAGATAAGTTATTAACAGCTATGTATGCCATTTGCATGCCTAGTTGGCTGAGGAATAAATTTTAATAATACCAAAATATATTGAAACGCGTTTAGCTTATGGGAAATTCGGTAGAGTTCGTCGGTAGGCGCTAAAGCACACTTGTGCCCCAACTTGGGTAGTTAATTTTTCCAAATGCCTTTAAAGTTTTATGGCTAACAATTAAAATACATTGCTACCTTTACACACACACACACGTGCACATTGTGCTTAAAGTATATTTACAATTATACGCACTGTAGGCACAGGCAGGAGCAGAGGTAGAGGTAGAGGCCCAGGCCTAGGCCTGGCATCTTTATTAAACTTCGTTGTAATTACAACAACATGTGTTGTGCTACTTTTAACTATGTGTGCGTGTGTGAGTGTGTGAGTTTGCATACATTTGCCTAATTAAATAAAATAATGTTAACGCAAAAGTTGCAGAGAGCGCGAGAATTTTTGCCTTGCGCCTTTTTCTCAGCTCTCAGCTCACATTTGACTTCAAAATGGCAAAAGAAATTTAAGCAGCTCGACTAGCAAATACCCTGTCTGCATATGCATGGTGTCCTCATATGAGGAAAGGGTATGTAATTGCGGTCATTTGCTATTTAAATGTGCGTGTGTGTGTGTGTGAGTATGTGCTGCGTGTGCTTGATAACACTGTCAAACAAGTTTTTTGATGGCAATTGTTAACAAGTGTGAAAGAAGTCTTTGCTGTGAATTCCGTTTATGTGAGCTGAGGCGTGAGCAGTGTATTGATACTGTTCTTGGAATCAGAAGTTCCGGCACTTTGAATGCTCAGTTGGGGAAATGGAGCAAGTATGCCGTACATCTGATTTTATGTAACATTTTGTGGGTTCTCACAACAGAAGAGGATATGCTACGATTCCACAGCGAGTCAACAGATAAAGATCACAATCGAATGATATTCTAAAGCTATGTCTTGAGCATGGGAAATTCTCATCATAGTAATTATTTTGTAGAGCTCAATATAGAGATGAATCAATAATCATGAAACATCATGAATCAATAGACATGATTAAAATGTAATATGAATGAATGAATGAATTTATAAGAAAAGCCTAAGGAGCCATAAAACCTGCCAATTTCAAGGTATACTTTGATCATTGTACTTAAACTTATAGATATGAAGATATTAAACAATATAGCTATGAATCAGTAATCATGAATCTTTATGAATCAATAGACATGATTAAAATATAATATTAATTTATGAATGAAAATAAGAAAAGTCTAAAGATTGCTCTTCTAAGTAGTCATAAAACGTATCAACTTCTAGGTATACTTTGATCATTATACATAAACTTTCATCTACAAGGCAAGTAACACCAAATCGTCATACCTAATCGAGTGTAGCCAAGGCCAAAAGGAGTTCTTTAACTAGCCAAACTGATTGAAACTTGAATCTTGAATAAATATAATCATTCTCTATATTGATCACACTAAAAATCAATTTCAGAGTCTAACCAACACTAGGTGAGTTGCTGCTGCATTTGAGCAGAAAAAAAAAAGGTATAATTATGTTAAGCAGTGTAATTATCGTTAGGCAGTGTGAATTTCTCTCCCTTCCTCTTTCCCATTGTGTATACGTGTGTGTGTGTGTTGCTCTCTCACTCCATTGCAAATACATATTGTGCGTGGGTCGGAGTGGGCTGAAGAGTTTTTGGCTAACTGTGTTAAGGCTTTCAGCCAGTTGTTGAGTAAATATTTAGCTGAGAAAATTCACTTCGAATTTGTTGGCCATTAAGTTTGCTCATTTTCCGTTGGTGTTGGTGTTGGTGTTGGTGTTGCTGCTGCGACTGTTCCAACATCAATTTGCATACAAAATTGTTGTTTTATTATTGCGGCATTTGGCAAATACAATTTAAAATTTTGATTAATTTGCGGCTGCGAGCTGAAAAGAATATAAGCAACTTCAATGGCGGCCTACCCGTTACACATTTAAGCCAAAAACTCGGTCATATGTATATACATATATTGCTGTCAAACGAAAAGGAAAAGTGCATAAACTATGCAGGGAGCAGGAGGAGGAGGCAACTTGGAGTTTCTACAATATTTGCATTGAAATATTTTTCACAAAAATAATTACATGCACATGGCCCAGCAGCAGGCAGGAGACGGCAACGTAGCGGGGCAGGACACGGCGCTGTTTATGACTGGAGACAGGAGACAGCAGACAGGAGACATGGCACAGGCGACCGCTGCACGAGCTTTTCTGTGGCTTTGCTTTGTTTTTTTCTACTTGTTGTTTTTGTTGTTGTTTTTTGGCAAATGTCAGGACACGACACGGCTCGACAAAGCCAAATGGCAAAGAAAACTTCTGTTGTCGCTGTCGTGGCTTGTTGTTGTGGCATCTGCTGGTTTCTCTGCAACTTTTTTGTTGTGCTGGGGGATGGGGGGGGGGGGGGGGTGAGGCCCGCGGACACGCGATGCAAAACCGAAAAACCCAAAACTGAAAACTGAAAACCCAAAACTGAAAACTGAAAATGGCAAACAGTAAAAGCGAAGCCCACATAATAAAATGCAATTGATATTCAAAAGGGAAATTGCAGAGCACAAAACAAAACAAAACAAAACACAGCCAATCGCCCACTGTGCGCGCAGGGGCGGCTGATAAGGGCACGAATTGGCCTGCGGCGAATTTGCGCGCCTGCGGCGAATTGCGCCAAAGGGGCGCCAGATGCCAGCTACCCGCTTGGTGGCAGCAGCGCATGCTCCTCTGTCGCCTCGGGCGTGGGGACTGCCTGCTGCCCGGCGAATTTCACACGACTACCGTTAAAGCCTGACCTAGTTCAACACACACACACACACACACATGGGTGTGCGTGTGTGTGTGTGTGTGCGTGGATTGGCTTGGCCCGCTTCGCTGGCTATTTGCGCTACGGTTTCTTCGGTCTTCTTTTTTTTTTTTTTCGTGTTTTTGTTTTTTGGCCAGCATTTTATGGTGGCTCGAATGTGCCGTTATTGTTGCATGCCATTTTTGTTTGTTCTGTGTGTGTGGTTTGATTTGATATTTGCAGCACCTGCACCTGCACCTGCAGCTACAACCGCATGCCTGCATATTGATTGATGGCCCTACGCTGCTTCTGGCCTAATGGCCGCCGCACTTGGCCACAAAATTAGACAACGTTGTTACAGGCCAACTTTAAAAGTTCATTGAAAAGTGCGCGACCGCCATTGCCATCACCGCTGCTGGCTGTACACGGCCCCCGGTCCCCGGCCCCTGCAGTTTTCAATTTTGTCCCGCTACGGGGGGGCTCTTGGCCACAAAATATGCAAACAATTTTCAATTAAAAATCAATTTTATGCTTCAACTGCAGCTAAGTGCAAAATGGCCAAAATGAAGGTGGCTCACGAATTGCGCAAATATTAAGCCAAGTTAATGGCCCCAACACATGCCGAACTTTTGGGGCGGCCCTTCGTTCGTCTCCCGCTTTAATCAGCGCCAATATTGTAATAAAAATTGAAGATAACTAAGTTTTTCGGGCCAACAAGAAGTTTTCGCAACTGAACTGACAAAGATGCACGAATTTGCATTTAATTTTCAAGTCTTTTTATAAAATATACCCTGGCGAAAGTGCGAAAATGGGTATATACGTGTAACATATGTATGTAGGACTGTATGTAGGACAGGCTAAAGATGAAGCAGTTAAAGCGTATATATCTTATATCTACATATTAGATTGGCAGCGGAATTTAATTGTCATATTAATGCAATTATTGGGTTTTTTCCATATGAATGAACGTGTCGATCTCGAGAACTACAAAAGCTGTAGACTTCAAATTTAAAACATATATTCTTGGGTACCATATATTGCTTAAAATAATTAGCATTTTGTAATACCAGTAACTATATTCCTTAAATCGGCAAGTATCGATACTTCGATTTGGTTATAAAAGCATAACTTGGATACTATTTGACTGAAGCAAATTTTTCATTGTATATAATAAAAACATGAGCTTTGGTAGCATACGAGTTAACATGTTATATTAAAGGCCTTAAAATTTCATTAAGATTGAACTTCTAGAATCGGAGTTTCATCAAATCAATTTTCATAGGGTTGAGTCTAAACAGGAAACGTAATTTCTTAAGAGAGTGTCTGCACGTCTGCATCATAAAGTGTTTGGAACATGATTTTGATATTGATTGATTGAGTGCAGCTCCCAGCCAGGTTAATTCCTAATCAGGGTAATTCCAAGTCAGTCACATCCAGTATGAGAACCTTTCAGCTTGTTTTACCTTTTTTCTTTCTTTTTCCTTTTTAGAAATACAAAACTTGCGCGAACTGTTGAAAGTTAGAAGTAACAGTAGCTGCAACTGCAGCTGTTGCATGGCCAAGAAGCGGAAGCCATTTGACCAGCTTGACATGTAACCAAAAGTTGAAGCCAAGCGCGGCCCCACCCCGCCCCACACCGCCCCCTGTTCAAACTGAGTGGGCTGAGTGGGCGACAATATGGCAATTAGATGCGGCAATCAGTAGGGGCCAAAGGACAATAGTTAAAGACAAGACAAGGTGCCAGATAGCACTTAAACTCGCCCAGATAAATGCAGACAGCTTAAGATATTCCCCAGTCTGGTGTTAGTCAAGGATCGCCTGCTTATGGCCACATTACATGCACTCAACATCGAGTCGAGTAATTGGCAAATTGATGGCCAAGCGGGTTCCGCGTTTAGAAATTTTCATAAAACTTTTTATGGCTGCCATTTTGTGGCTGCGCACATACAATTGTTGCCAATCTCCCACAGAAGGCAAGCGAGACGTGTGCCTTTGGCTGGGGCCTTGTCATGGGACTCCTCAGAATGCATGGCCAATATTCCTGTCGAGTATTATTACAGCAGTCCACAGTTCCAGCCAGAGTCAACCCACATATCCAATTACGTTTATAGATATTGCTCACATTCCCAAAAAAAAAAAGAGGAGAAAAAGAGGAAAGAACTCCCACAATTTAGCCGTAAAAATGTACGAAAAAATTCCTTAAATAAAGCTTAAGCATTCGCTTAAACAGTAGAGCCAGAACAAGTGCAACAATCTAGCGCCAATTGTCAGGGGGTGTGCCAAAACTTTGGCAATTGCAGCGAATCCTTTTCATACCCTGCACACGATGAAAATGGGCTGGATTTGTTCTTAAATTGGTGTCGACTTGGCTGAATCCCAACAGTTCATATCTTCCTTATCAGCATGACAAATTTTGCTAAGTTTAGACTTTTTAATCGATTCATTAAAACCCAACAATCTCGAGAACTATAAAAGCTAGAGACTTGAAATTTGAAATATATATTTGTATAGACCTCAATTAGTATATGCTTTATATTTTTATAAAATAACTGATATTCATTTCATTATATCAATAAATATGTAAATCTGCTTTTGGTTTTAGGAGCATAACTTTAAGAAAACTCAAACTAAAGACACACAATTCTGTATGTAGACTTTTTTAATTAATATGCACATTAATTCATATTCAAATGTTGGATACATAGCCTTATTAACCTAGGTATAAACTTATTCTAAGTATTTGATAGTTATTATAGTTATGTGCAAGCTCATCTACAGGGCATCTCATATTCCAGCACTTCCTATCGAGTCAACTCTACCGTGTTTTTCTAATCATTGTCACTTGTAGTCGCAGTTTATCGATTGGCCGGCAGCAGACTTTAAACGCTTTGCTTTAACAACCTGAATTCCAGCTATGGCCCTTAAAGAATTAGCCAGCTCATTAGAATTGCACATGGAATCCGGAATAGATGCCTATGTTAGTCGCAGTTACAACATTATAAATTAATGCCCGGAATTACTGGAAGTACAGCGTATATAAGTACGCAAACACAGGTGAGCTGCCTAAACGCTCTGGCGGCACACACACAACCTGAACAACAAGGCAACATGAAAAGACAGCAGCTGCATTAGTCAGGCCACCCTTTTCCAGGTATTGTTTGCGAAGCAAGTATGGGATAGCATGGATCGAGTAGCATGTAGAACTTGAGTCTTGTGGGTCTTGTAGCGGCAAAATAATTATTGATTTAATCAATCTGGCGAGTTTACTTACGTATACTATTATTATTTCCCTTACTTGAAAGTCCAAATATGTAAGCGCATTGAAGTATATTCAATATTGATTCATGGAAGGAAAAGGGTTGTTAGTTTTGTGGAGTTAAGTTGTCTGATTCAGTTGAAATTTGATGGGAGGAGACAGAGGACTATATATGTATATGTTCTTCAGTGGATGGCTCTCATAATAATGTTGTAGATGTGGTTATATCAACTCCAGCTGACGGTGTCAGAATATTTCATAGTCCCGCTTGAACAGATTTGAATACTACAATTTTAAAGCTATATTTCTGACATTTATAGATTCGTAATGGACAAGTTTTTCACTACGATTACAAGTACTACTGCAAGTAGTTGATAGAGGCAGCTTGGGGCATGACAAATGGGTAACCATCCATTCGACAGCCAATAAGCATTATGCGCTCGAATGCAACGCAACCGTCAATTGATATGAACATTCATTTAAAACGAAAAATTGCAGTCACTGCACATTGATTGCCATGTGGGGCATATAGGAAATACGATCTGCTATGTTATTAGTGATATGTTTAATAAGTGCTATCCATGATGGCAAGTCAAGTTGGAATTGGCATTGTTTTGAATGCAGATGTGAGGTAGACACAAGAGAAGCTTACTCAAAATGATATAAAAGTAAGACAAGTAAGAAAGCTCTAGTCGAGACTGCCCGACTAGGAAATCCCCTGAACCCTTCGGAGAACTGATATTTCAATAATTCTTCGCGTCTTTTTGCTTACAAAAGAAACACACACACACATACATAGGCACATATAGGCACGCACGCATAAACACGCATGGGCTGCAGTTGGGCTTCTCATGGAAACTTAATTGTTTAATAACTTTTTTTGTGGATGTACGTTCTTCATGAAACTTTTAGATTGTGATTATATCATTACTATGCGTGTATATGCTGAAGCTCAAGTCTCTAGTATTTGAAATACGCTTTTTACAAAGGTGATGGTGAGGGGGTGGATATAGGGGTGGGGGTGAATTATAAAAAAAACCGAAATTCTATATTCAACATATGAGTCTACATTTCAAATTTGGAGACTCTAGCTCAAAACATATAGGAGATATAATTTTATAATTGTCTTTCGATAAGGTTTTTTATCGATAAAAAATAATCGGACGAGTTATCGTTATTCTGTGATAAACTCGATATGCGCGTGCTATATACGGACATTTAAAAAAAAAGTTGAAGTCTCTAGCTATTGTATTTTCGGAAATCGACGCGTTCAAACATACGGACAGACGGACAGACGGACAGACAGACAGACGGACAGGGCTAAATCAACTTTTCTCGTCGCCCTGATCAAGAATATATATACTTTGTGGGGTCTGCCACGCCTCCTTCTGCCAACAAAACCATTATACCCTGATTTCCCATTGAAAATGGGTTCAGGGTATATAAATAAAATAAATAAATATCAAAATTACGTTTAAAACGATCGTCAATTGCAGTTCATTTAAATTTTATTGCATACTTTCAAGCGGCAGCTTATTTATTCACCAACCATACACAAATTTGCAAGTTTTTGCTGCATACTTTTGGGCTGTGCATTTTTTGTATTTTTGTTTTATTTTTGATTTATGAAAGCATTTTTGTTCGCTGCAGACTGCAGGTAAGAAAAAAATCTTTTAGAAAAATAGCTCCTATTCAGCTATATCCTTACGCAGGACGAAAGTAATTGATGTTTTAGACTCACGAGGAGTAGCGCCAATGTTTGCCTGCAAAGGATTAGTATGTTATCTAAGAGCCAAGGACTTGTAAAATTTCCGTCCCAATGCTTATACCAGAAGAAATCTTGTATAACTTGTACAATAAAAGTACGATCAGTATGTCCTTTGGCTAATTTGTACTCCTTGACATTATGCACTATGTGAGATGTCACACGCCAGGATCTGCAAGGATGCGGCTGAGTTTTGTCGATTTGATCTACCATGAATGTCCTTTGATCCTTAGATGACCCCCCCAATATTTTGATGTAAATCGATGTATTTGGTCCTTCCGATGTCAACGCATCGAGTCTTATCAAAATTTGCAAGGATATGACCAAGTTAGAGCTTATTTTCTATATCAGGATATTCTTTGCATAGCCATAACTCAGTCATATCCTTGACGATCCTGTAAGGACATACCATTTTGAGCTTGTGAGCAACTCAGCTATCGATTGGCATTCAAGGATTTTGAGGATTCCATAAAAAATTTTATCCCAAATTTTTGCAAGGGGTTTGGTCGAAAAATGGCCAACTGCCACCTTAACTTGGCTATTTGAAGGACTAGCAGCTTGTCTTTTTTACCATAGAAAGTCCTTAGGCCACTGATGACGAATGTGAAAGTAGAAGGACGAAAGTCCTTTTAACAACGGATAAATAGGGACTTTTTTGTGCAGAGAAAACTGCCTCTAGCTCAGCCGTATCCTTGCGTATCCTGGCAAATTTGACAGCACACTAAATGGGGTCACCAGGACTACCAACTGGCCAAAGAACATTAAAATCGTCCTGGCGGTTAACGAGATATTGGCGTTTTAGCGTGTTTTGGGTGATTTCCTTAGCTGCCGAGGCCGCTCGGCATTTCAAGTCCTGGACTCTTAGATAACCCCCCAATATTTTGATGGGGATCGATGCGAATGGCTCACACGATCCTAACGCATCATTTTCTTTTGTCCTGCGAAAGGATATGGTGGAGTTATGCCTTAAAAACTTAGACGTGAGGAACTTGGAGAATTCGCTTTGTATTGGAGGAGAAAGAAACAACATATTTTATTTTAGCTCAGTAATGAAATTTATTTAAATAAATATAAATACATTTAAAAAAAAATCATATCTTTCAATTCATTTTTAACTACATATTTTAGCTGAAAAAAAAAAAAAAAAAATAAATATCAAAATTACGTTTAAAACGATCGTCAATTGCAGTTAATTTAAATTTTATTGCATACTTTCAAGCGGCAGCTTATTTATTCACCAACCATACACAAATTTGCAAGTTTTTGCTGCATACTTTTGGGCTGTGCATTTTTTGTATTTTTGTTTTATTTTTGATTTATGAAAGCATTTTTGTTCGCTGCAGACTGCAGGTAAGAAAAAAATCTTTTAGAAAAATAGCTCCTATTCAGCTATATCCTTACGCAGGACGAAAGTAATTGATGTTTTAGACTCACGAGGAGTAGCGCCAATGTTTGCCTGCAAAGGATTAGTATGTTATCTAAGAACCAAGGACTTGTAAAATTTCCGTCCCAATGCTTATACCAGAAGAAATCTTGTATAACTTGTACAATAAAAGTACGATCAGTATGTCCTTTGGCTAATTTGTACTCCTTGACATTATGCACTATGTGAGATGTCACACGCCAGGATCTGCAAGGATGCGGCTGAGTTTTGTCGATTTGATCTACCATGAATGTCCTTTGATCCTTAGATGACCCCCCAATATTTTGATGTAAATCGATGTATTTGGTCCTTCCGATGTCAACGGACGAGTTATCGTTATTCTGTGATAAACTCGATATGCGCGTGCTATATACGGACATTAAAAAATCGACGCGTTCAAACATACGGACAGACGGACAGACGGACAGACGGACGGACGGACGGACGGACGGACGGACGGACGGACGGACAGACAGACAGACGGACAGGGCTAAATCAACTTTTCTCGTCACCCTGATCAAGAATATATATACTTTGTGGGGTCTGCCACGCCTCCTTCTGCCTGTTACATACATTTTAACAAAACCATTATACCCTGATTTCCCATTGAAAATGGGTTCAGGGTATAATAAAGGGAATGAACTGGGTTGAGCTTTAATTGAGAGAAATGGAACGAAATCATTGACAATAAACCAACAAAATTATGGGGTATACATGAAATTAATAGAGTTAAACAAGGTTCCATATGAACTTTAGAAAGAAGAAATTGTATGACCATGAAGACAAGAGGAAGAGTGAAATCATTCGAAATAGGTCTAGAACAGATCTAGCATAAAAGATAAAGAAAATGAAGCTGGGTTACTCAAGATTCGAGAAGTGGTGTTCAAGTATTCCATTTCTAACCCCAAAGACATGTTGAAGAGGTAAGTGCCCTCGATTCTACACCAATATCATGGAGTATGCATGGTGAGTTCTGCTCGCTTACAGTCAACGCGAGCACCGTCCACCTCTAGAGCACCCACTCGACGCTGGTAGGGTGCACTACACCCCCTGTAAGTGTAAGACTAAAACTATTACCAAGTTTTTTAAGCAGTCAACTATAACTTCAATTAACTAGAGATAGTGGGGCTGGTGTAAGTAATACGAAAAGTTAGCGCTCGCGTGTTTTTTTTCTGTTTTTTTTTTTTTTTTTTTTTTTTTTTTTTTTTGTCTCTCAGCTGTGCAGAAGACGCAACTAAGTATCAACGGGCGTATACTTAATATTGCGCGTGTTTATTATCTGACGTCGCGTCGCGGTTACATAAACATCATGGTCGTAAATTAAAATGACACGTTTTGCATATTTATACACACACACACAGGCAGACACACACAGTCAAACAACTATAAAAAAGTTAATTATTCAATTAAATTACACTCGAAGGCGTTGCAGATGTCGCATTCGGCAAATGCCTGACGACCCATAAAACTGACACGGCCAACGCGCACGTCAGAAGAAGGCAGGACTCTGGCGCAGCTGCTGTCCGGCCAACTGTCCTCAGTCGTGAGTCCTGAGTCCGGCCAGACAATGCACCGAAATCATATAAAAATCATGTTTATTTCATTTGCATTATAAAACGAGGCCCATTAAATTCACTTGCCGCAGCTCGCCTCGACGTTGGCTCCGGCTCCGGCTCTGGCTCTGGCTCTGGCTCTGGCCTCGTGCTCGTGCTCGCATTTTAAAAACAATAAAACGCAAAATGATTGACAAATATGCCCCAAAAATAGAAGGTACGTATACCAAGATATGTTGCCAGCGTTGCCACATAGCAACGAACAGACGGTTCGAACCGACTGCGCCATGCTCGTTTAGCTTTTGGGAATGAGCGTTAGAGAAGTCATATTTTTGGTATTCTGTTTAGATATTTACATATAGAGATGATCTAAGACGGTGCTTTGGCCACAT
Organism: Drosophila aldrichi; assembly: GCA_035045965.1. Classification (NCBI taxonomy): domain Eukaryota; kingdom Metazoa; phylum Arthropoda; class Insecta; order Diptera; family Drosophilidae; genus Drosophila; species Drosophila aldrichi. The sequence continues at coordinate 1,078,657 of JAWNOM010000038.1, forward strand.
TTTTAGATGTTCTTAGTTCTTAAGGTTCGATTTCATTTATCAGCTAGACTTTATCTTAACTTAAGTCCATATTAACACATGATGTGATGGCTTATACAACTGGCATATTTTCTAGCAGCATTCAAAATAGTGTATCCCTTGTAAAAGATAAGATAAAAACTAACTATCCATATCGGTAGGCTACCAAAAGGAACATACAAACAATTTATAAACTTTCCGCATGCCAATTCACTTCCCATAACGAACATTTAACAAACTAGGGAAATTAAAAAAAAAAGAAACAACTAATAGACTCACTTCATTCAGCGTGAGCGGGTATAATTACGCCCTTAGCAGCAAAGCAGCAAAGCAGCACGGCATCACGCAAGGCCCGTTGGGCCCGTTGCTCTAGAAACTGGTGCTGTCCGAAGGGTGTAAGCACGCATTTTAATGAGCTGTAGAGGCGAAGGGACGGTGCTGAAGGGTAGCGGCTCCACTAGCGCTGAGTGACCCGCCGACGTTGAAGGCAACGGGAAAGGCAGAGGCAACTGCTGTACGGGCTGTCCGTCAGCCCGAGGCGGAGGTGAAGTCAACTCGTGCTCGCACTCGAACCGTTTTATGCGTGACCGTGTCCTTTCCCTGTCGCACATTGTTGTTGTTGTAGTTGTTGTTGTTGTTGTTGCTTTGCTTGTTGTGTGATTAATTCGCGCAAAGAGTTGTGCGCTTCCGTTTCCGGTTGTTGTTGTTGTTGTTGTTGCTGTGGTACACATTTCACAGGAGGCTGCATGTGTGTGTGTGTGTGAGTGTGGGCGTGGCATAAAATTAATTGTTTTGTACCCAACGAGGCTTAAAAACACATGCTCATGTAAGCAACGTCCGCTGCACGTTGCTCATGTTTGCGCCAACTCCCATCTCCCCCCGATTCTCCCTCCCCCTCACCCACAGCACTACTCTAACAACTATTCCTTCTAGTCTCGACACATACACTCTCACACACAGACATCGGTCACCAGGCAACGTTTGACGATTTGCTTGGAGCTCCACACGCATTTGAGATAAGAGCAGCGCAACGGGTTTTGCCTTTTGCGGAGCAATTAATATGAAAATCAGGCACACTTATCTTAATTAGTTAGTCGCTTATGAAAGCCCGAACCGAAACGACGACACGGCTCTAAAAAACACTCCTCTGCCACTGTGGGTGTGGGTGTGTTAACGTGGCTTATTATGACACTTCACACACATATAATGCAGAGTGAATTGTGTAATGCAAGTGCCACGTTTACTTCGAATGTTCGCAGCTCGCAGCTCGTCGGTAAGCCTAGGGGACTTGACTAGGGCCCTCTGCTAATTCGCGCTAAATACTTATATACATATACAGAAACATACTTACATACATGTGTATATAGCTAGCTGTAGATGTATATGTAATGCCTTCAAAGAGCCTGTAGTCTGTGTAGGTCTGTAAATATTGTGGAAATAGAAAATATTTATGACAGCAGGCAGACTGCGCTTTTTTTTTTGCACTCTCTCTCTCTCTCTCTAGAACCTATTGAAAATGGGGCTGAGGATAGGGTATGCAGATTTGGATTGAATATACACGAGATGTGTATTATATAAATACATTGCAAAATGAAAAATGCAAAAAGAAAACTCATTTGGGATAGTAGATCCTTGATATTTATTATACAAACACACACACTCACACACATTCTGCTATTATAATTATGCTCTCGAAATTTCATTGAGATCGCACAGCTAGAAGCCGAGTTCAATGAGTCAGTTTCTCATAGTTGGGCAGCTACAGCAAGGGCAAACATCTCACTGTATTGCTATATATAGTAACAGTCTATACGCCTATACTCCCACTTCATTCACGGCAAATGAAGGTCATCGGTTAGTCGTGCATAGCCGTCCGGCCGTACTCAAACTTGTTTAGATATTACTTTGTTTCCTTTTCGTTTCCATTTTTGTGTATTTGCTGGCTGTTCTTTGTCTTCGCATCCTTTATGCGTTACAAATTTACAAATGCTTTGCAGCGACTACAATAAACAACAGCAAAAAATTTGAATGCATAAAAACAAATGCAAACGCCCTTTACGCGAATATTTCAAATACACAAACACACACAGACATATGTATTTATATAGATATAGATGTATATACATATGTACATATGTATATCCCTTGAAATATGCAGCATTGAATAGAAAATAAAAATATTGCACAACGTTTTATAGAATTTGGAATCGTTTCAAAGGCAACGACAGAAATATTCCCAAAGCATTTGACTATTTGTTTCTGCTTCTTCTTTTCATTTATGAATTCCATTTGTTGCATGATTGCTTACAGTTGTTGTTGTTACAGTTGTTGTACCTTTGATGGTCGAACTGCGTTGCTAACTGATTGCCAGGATAAAAATAATCTTTGGCAGGATTCTTTGCACTCTCCTTGAGCACGAGTGGAATAACGGGATTGTGAGAGTTTATTATGAACTTTGAATCACATTTGTATAAATAGTTGGGCGAGGGGTTTGTTAGCGGGGGATGATAGGATTTAAATTAACTAAATGCAGTCAACAACAGATTCTTTAGGGTATTTATGGTGAGCTGACCACCAATAAGAGCTGGCATTTTTTATCTGGAATATTAACCGAGTCGATCTAATCATGGACATCTATAGTCGTCCATCCTTCCGCCCGTAATATTCTTCCAATTTGCTTATTTGTTCTTCGATTTTCTCTTGTCCATCTTATCATTTCTTTATTTATCTATTGTCTTGCCTTCTCTTTGTATATCCGTCTGTCTGTCTCTTTATCACCTCTCTGATCTCTTATTTATTTCTCTGTCTCTCTATCGATTTTTCCTTTCTGCATCCATTCATCTATTCTCTCCCCATCTCTTTGGACTGTCCCTTCATCTGTCCACCTGTCTGATCTGCTGTCTATCTGTCTGTCTGTCCGTATATGCCTGAAGCATCCGTCTGTCTTCTATTTTCGTACATCCTTCCGTTCATTTGCTTGTTTGCTTATATGATCTACCAATTTTTCTGTCTGCCTGTCCGTCTGCCTGTCTATTTGTGTGTGTGTTTTAGTATGTCCAGTCCATTCACCCGTCTGTCCTTCTACACGTCCGTCTGTTCATACGTTTGCTATATGTATTTCATCTGCTTCATTGCTCTGATTAAGTTTGCTTAATGGAATTAACAAGTTTTATCGTTTCCATGAAATTCTGTTGAAATCCTCAGTCCCCCAATATATTTCTGTATAGAAGTTTACAGAGTTTCACATATTAAATACCGCAACTGCATTACGTATAAAAGAGATAGATAGAGAGTGAGATGGATAGAGGATAGAGATAGAGTATATTGCTTTTCAATTTGAAGCAGCAATTGTTTAGGATATTTGTGAAATCTTGTCTTCTGACAACTTCGACTAGGAACAGACTTATCTATGTGTTATATTAGGCATTTAATATTTAAATACTTCGGGCTTTCATTTCATAGGAAAAAGCCTCAAGTGTCTCTTTCATATACATGAATAGCATAATGCGCTTAAGTCATTTAATTAAGATTTAATTGGAAGTTAATTAGAAGTGGCTAAGCCTCTATCTCATTTTAATTTTAAATGACCTTTCGTATTGTCAGATATTGATTGAATTATTGGACTTGGGTTAATTCTGAATATTTAATATCTATGAATATCTATGTTTTTCTTAAAATTTCATTTAATTTAAGTCTAAGTAAGGAAACTTTCTTATACTCCTAAGCTAAGGGAGTGAAAGAGAAGGCAATAGATCTTTACAAATTGCAAATTCCATTCATACGAATGGAAGCTGCTCAGCTGAGATGTTTTCTGTGTTCCAAGCGCAGATGTCATCTCATTTGTGTTTGACCATAAATCAAATTTAAAGCTTGACCTGCGTTGCATCATTTATTTGTTGGGTCAAAATTTCTTGCATTTACTTCCATTAAATTGCGCAAGCAGACTATAGAAAGAAATCATGTAATTGTAATTGAAATGAAGTAAGCGTAAATTGCGATAAAAAAAATAAAAGTCAGCAGCAAAAGCAAAAAACAAAAAACAAGCTGAAAGAAACTTACAAAATAAGAAATGAGAGAGAGGCCAGTGGAAAGCGAGAGAAATATCTTGGGCAGTCAGCGAGGTTACCGAAATGTTTGTTTCCTTTCAAATCAGTACACTTCCTTTTTGGCCCGCTTACCTTCGCCTTCCCCTTCGCCTTTGCCATTGCCTTCACCTTCCCCTTCGCCCTCGTTTGTTGAAGTGGCGCTGAGGCTGGGGCAAAGAAAATAAGTGGAAATCACTTGAAAATACTAACGAGCTGTTACGCTTGGCAAGTAAAATATAATCAGCAGCATCATGTCTGCAGGTGCACTTAAAAGGCGTTCACTTTTTTTTTTTTTATGGCCGCGCCCCTTGCTCTCTCTCTCACTCTCTGGCCCATAAACTGAACAATGGCCAAATGACCAAAAGCAGTCGTAAAACAATTAAAATTAACCTTTTTTTTTTTTTGGACATTTGCACAAAGTAAATGCAAAGCAGTTTGCTCAGACAATGCAAATAATTAACGTTTTACAATGTTTCAGCTTCAGTTTGTGCGCGATCGCAGCAGCCAGCTTTTTGTCACTCAACCTGCAGCAACCAGCTTTTTGTCAGCCTGCGGCAAATGCACTTCGTTTGCATAGACCATGGCCAAGCAAGAGCAAAACTTATTCCTATAATTAAATAATAAATATAATAATAATAAATATAAAAATAAGAAAACATCGAATAAAGAAACTTTTTGTCAAGGTATTCGATATGTGATAAATTATATATAAAATATTTTATATGGAATTAAATGAAACAAATACCGCAACATCAGATCGTGATATAGGTCACGGCTTCTGTGCGCCACAAATTCGTTACACAATGTAAGCATTTAGGCATGAGTGCACATTTATGAATTATGAACAATAATCCAGGCGGAGATTGGCACGAATTGAGCAAGATATAAGCGCCGTAGTAGCCAGGCGCAAATCGATTAACGCTGATCACCTGAATTGGCCATGGGCGCAGATTTAATATATTGAACTGATTTATAGTCAATTTTATAGTCAATTGAATGATGTAGCATTTTAGATAAAATGCCATGAATATAGCTTTAAATTTAAAAATAATTTAATATCTCAATTGCTTTTGTTTTTATTGCAATTGCTTTTCCTATTACTCTTAGTTGGTCACAAAACTATCTGAGCCTGTAAAAGGAGGATCAAAGTGAGGTAAACTGAAGTACATATACAAATATTTACATTTTATTTACATATAAATGTATAAAAATATAAATATTTGAATATATATAAATATATATGTATATATAAATAAATTATAAAAATATATTGTAATAAATATATATAAATCATAAAAATATATTGTAATGTTCCAATATGTCGGTAATATTTCTTTACTTTCACAATATATGTATGTATATGTAAGTATTTTTAATCTAAATTATAATAGATTATGGAGATCTAACCCAGGGCTGAATTAACCCTCAACTGGGCCATAGACAACTGCCTAGTTGTTAATGTGGCCATGCCCATCTCTCCATCTATATACATACATATGTATGTACAGTGGCTCACAGCTTATTTCGTGCAGTAGTACAATTTCAAAGCCGTATTCCCAATAAACCAGTAAAGATATCCAAGATATGTATCTGCCTGCCTACTTCTATGCCAGCCCACGGCTTGCCCTGGCAAACGCCCAGCGGGCAGCTTTTGTCAGTCGTAGCAATCAGCTTTTGTCTGCCAGTCTGAGCTGCATTCCAATTGGAATCGTTCGCTGGCTCGCTGGCTGCTGGCCAAACAACTTTTTAGCTGGGCTCAGCTGTCGACTGCGGACTGTGGACTATGGACTGCCGGTTGTCTGCTGTCTGCTGTCTGCTTGTCTTTTGCATATGATGACAACGATGACGACTTTGAACGAGTGCAAGTTTGTTTTGATTATGAAGGCCACGCTGAGGCAGCCGGAGCAGTCGGGCAAATCGTGATCGTGGCTCTGGCTGTGGCTGTGGCTGAGCAGTTCGCTATTAAAAATTGGCGCGTGCCGCCTGCAGTTTTTCCTGGCATTCGCCTGCCGTGGCAAATGGAAAATGACTTTGAACTTTATTGTTTAGTCGAGTGCGATTGTCGTTTTGTTATGGCTCAGCCGGTTTTTGGCAGCTTTGAATTGATCGCGTAACTTAATTCATAAATGCACAGTGAAAGAGATCAAGTGAGAGAGAGAGAGAGAGAGAGAGAGGGAGAGCAAGAGAGAAATGGGCGCGAAATTGCAATATCAAATGCTATGCCATTACAGTTTTCCTCGTGGGCCCGCTGCAGCGGGTGCGAGTGAGAGGGCTTAAGAAACGGGCAGGTCAACAAATGAAAGACACTCACTTTGGCTCACCTGCACGACGTTGGCCGCCTTCTACAAATAACAACAACAACAACAATAACAGCGACTGCGCTGAGTTTGCAGATTGTGTAATAGGAAAAACATTGGAAACTGTTGTCCTAGTGGCGCCAGACTGCGGTATAAAAACGCGAGCCACATTCGAACTGCAGACACTTCCATTGCAGCCGTGCAGCAAGCGAGGTCTGCTGCCAAGTAACCCGAGGACTACTTCCCGTCTAAGCCTAAAACCAAGCCAAATGGCCAACAACATTAAGGTGAGTCCAGTGAGCGGAAAGAGTGAAGAGCCGAGTGGCAAGTGCTTTTTATTGTGGACAATAATTGTTAATCTCTTGGTGCTTATTAAGAATGCATTAGTCAAAGAGGCGCTCGGGCGTTCTCGAGCGTTTTCTAGCACTTTGCATCAAAAGAGCTTTCTCTTGTTATGCCCTGTGAACATTGGAAAAGCCAATGGGGTATATTAGCTTGGTGTATACTCAGGCAGCAGGCTGTAGACGGTCGGATAGAGACTTAAAAGTATAGATCTTCGTCTGTCTATTCGTTTGTCTGTCTGTATAAATATATGGATCTCGAGAATTACAAAGGCGAGTGACTGAAGATTTTAAATAAATAATCTTAAACACCCAAACAAGTTTAAGATTCTAATTTTCTTTACATAACTCATCACATCTTGTAGTTATCGATAAATATCGATATAAATTCGGGGTTTCAAGCATACAGTACATTTTCCAATTCAGCTAGTTCGGGATTAAACATTTCATTACTGCAAGATTATATATCAAAAGTCCTATCTTAAATGACAGAGTGTGGAATATAAGGGATACACTCACATTTGTATATCATATTCATGCTGTGAAATTTTCATGAAGATCGGACAACCAGCACCCAAGTTCCATGAGTCTATTCTCCATAACCGGAAGTACTAAGATCAATATCGCCCTAAACCCACTCACATATACATATATTCATATATATTTATGGTATGCACGTGAATACATAATTATGTATGGTATCTGCTAGTCGGACCCACTCGACTAGAACACTTTTACTTGCTAAAATAATTTTCATGGACTTAAACTAAACGTCCCCCTCTGCAGATGCCGCTCTTTGTGGCCGCTGCAATTGTGTGGATTGCCGTGCCGCCGACCGCAGGGACAGCGTCGACGAAAGCTTCATCAATGCCAGCTGGAGCCCAGACAGCGCTTTACGGCAGTTATGGCAGCGCAGGCGGTGCCAGGCACTACGATAATCGTTGGCGGCCAATGGGCGAGAAGGAGGCCGTGTCATCCATGTCGGCGATGCTGCAGCGCTACGGCTTGCGGTACGATGGGGCGGAGGGCGAGCGCCGCAGCTATAGGAGCGATTCGTCTAGTTTAGCCGGACACGGCGGGGGCGGCGGTGGCGGTGGCAGCGGGGGAGCTGTGCTTAATGGGCTCACAAATCTCTCGGGCCTGGGACACATTAGCAACGGCTATGCCTCAGTGGCGCCCACGCACACCGAAGCCTTGGCAGCCGCCTCGTCAAAACAAGAGATACCAATTTATGAAGAGCAGCACGAGGATGCGGCCGTTGCGGCGCTGGCGGCATCAGCCAGCGATTACGGCGATACAGAGGCGGGTCGCCACGGCCAGCACTCGGCGATTTACAATTTTCCAGCTGCTGGTGCTGGTGCTGGTGCAGAGCATGCGGCTGGCTATCTGCCGGCATTCAGTGGAGCTGAGCATGGGGCGTGGACGCCCTCATCGGCGGCGCAGGAGGCGGGCGGCAGCCATTACGCCTACGACAAAATGTCGGTGGGGAATTTTCTAAATTCTGGCTACGACGCATTCCAACAGCATCATGCCGAGGAGCAGCACCAGCAGCACCAGCAGCAGCAGCACCAGCAACAGCTGTTGGAGCACGCATCCTATTTCACACCTCACGAGTCCGAGAACGAGCCATCAGCCGGATCGGACTCAGCGGGCAGCGGCCCAGCCGATTACGAGCAGCAATCAGAGGGCGATGAGCATGCCGGCAATTTCCTAGCCGACTCCAGTGCTCACGAGGACAGCCACGGCCAGCAGCATCAGCATCATCATCACGTGGATATCATCAACTATGTGCCGGTGAAGCATGTCAAGACGCAGCATGTGCCCGTCGAGAAGCCTGTTAAAATTCCGATCTCCCATGCCGTCATCATACCGATCAAGAAGCCCGTGCCCATCCACATACCCATCACCAAGCAGGTGCAGGTCGCCGTCGAGAAGGAGCTGAAGGTGCCGGTGGAGCGCCTGGTGCCCTTGCCCATCGAGAAGCACGTGCCCGTGCCCGTGGAGAAGCGTGTGCCGTACACGGTCATCAAGTATCTGCCCATCAAGGTGCCCAAGCCGTTCCCTGTGAAGGTGCCCGTGTTTAAGACGGTGCTGCACAAGGTCAAGAGCTGGTGGTAATACCCATTTCCCGTAACTCCCGTTACTCCCTTTACTTTCCACTCACTCCACTCTCCCTCACACGATTATGTAATAATTACGTTACTCATACGACCCGTGGCGCGAGGCATTTTGCGCTGGCTGTCATGCCGTGGCATTTGGAATGTGTTCGTGCTGCGCTTATCGCTGAGTTGAAATTAATTTTGTTAAGCCAAAATCCTGTGTTGTATACCAATTTTGTGACTCATTTAACATTACAACCATTTGCATTCGTCTGAATACAGAAATAAGTAAAAATGAGTGAAAAAAAAGAATGAGAAAAAAAACCGCATTAACTCATTTTCATTCGAGGTTTTTTAAGCTGCAATTTAATGCTGCATTTATTATGTATACGTAAATTCTCTCCCTCTCTCTCTCTCTCTTTCTGTTTCTTCTATGTACTGTATATTTATTTAAGTTTTATTTACTTAAATGAAATTGTGTTAAATGAAATGAAATTCATGAAGGCGACGCTCCTACTCCTGCTCCTGCTCCTGCTGCTGCTCCTGCTGCTGTTGTTGTTTTGTGAAAACTGGCAAATGCTATTTCCAGACCATTAGATCCGCATCTTGGCTCTGGCAGCGGGACATCCTTATGCCTATGGCGCAATTCAAGTAATTTAAGCTAGCAAAAGCTAACGGCACGCAAACTCTAATTAAATTAAGAGCAAGCAGCACACCTTTTGTTTGCCGTTGCTACGGCTTGGAATGCACAGAATTTTCTTCACCGGTCTTATCTCTATCTCTCTCTCTCTCTCTCTCTCTCTCTCTCTCTCTCTCTCTCTCTCTCTATCTTCGTGCTCTTCTTTGTTGCTGCCTTGACCTGCTGTCACTCGGTGCTTTTGCTTGAGCCAAGTGACAGTTGCTTGCACTGTACGCTAGGTATACACACACATACATACATACATATATGTGTATATGCACATGTATATATAGTTTTATCAACTGCAAGTTCTGTTTGCTTTGGCTTATTTAAAAGGCACATTAACTGTCATTAAATTATTCCTATTTATTCACATTTTATAAGCACACAGTCAGACACACACACACACACACACACACACACACACACTCATATATGTATATATGTATCATTCATCATGCTGCTGTCTTCATCTTCCCACATTCGTGACAATATAAAACTCAATTGCTTGCATGCACTGCGCGTCTTTTGCCGCCATTTTGTACAACTCGCACGCACACTTAGGCATTTGCATGGCTTGTTCTGCGTACTCGCTTTGTTGCAATTTGTGTGTGTGTGTGTGTGTGTGTGGTGTGTGTGGTCGTCGTTTGCCTTTGCCAGCCAGCCGCTTGTCAGTCATGTGCCTGCCTGCCTGGCTCTCTGTCTCTCAGTCTGTCTTGCTTACTCTCCCACACTCCCGCTGCTCTTCGTTCTCTGCTTGCTTGCTCTATTTACTGTATTTTTGATGTCTAAATTGCATTTTATTATGTCGCCAGCAACAACAAAACAAGCACAAAGAAGAAAAAAAAAACGAAGAGAGACACGCGCCCTCTCTCGCTCACACCATATGCTCGGCATGCATGCAAACACTGCTGTCCCGTTCGCACCATATGCTGGCCATGCATGCAGCGCAAAACCCACCCCCGTTTCCCATATCATTGTCGCCTCTTAGCATGTCGCTGTCGGCGCTGCTGCTCTGCCGCTGCCGCTGCCAATGTCACTGTTGTTGTTGCGGTTGTAAATTTTATTTATCATTTAGCATTTTTTACGCTCTTTATGCTGGGCGGCTTCAGCTTCAGCCAGCGCGACACACTTTAACTGACTTTTGAAGCACTTTATTTTGCATACAAAGTATATGCCCTGCCCTCGCTCACTCCCTCTCTCTCTCTCTCTCTCTCTCTCTCTCTGCTGTCTGCACTTAATATCTGGCTGATAACTCTTGGCCGCGCGCTTCCGCTTTGCTCCACTGTGAATAGAAATGACTCCACCTTAATGCATTCACACACAGCGGCATATTGAAGTCGCCTCATCAAATATTAAACATTAAGATTTATATTTCAATTATTTTAAAGCGGAATTCATGGCTCCGCCACGCCATAGTTCACAGTTCCCCATCTAATTTCGTTAGTTGCAACTGATGAGCGGCGCGAACGCAGTCTAATGACACTTAATTCTTCCTGCCTTGCCTCATTTGCAGTTAAGGCTGCATGCTCGTTCAGGGAATGGAGATGGGTATATTGGATTGCTACAGTATTAGGGATTCATTAGGGATTCTTTGACTCTTGTGAGTCCTACGTACCTAAATTGTTGCCCTATAGATTCTGTCTTACTGATACTGGAATGAATATCTAAACTGCATATGCCCGTCCGTCCGTTTTCCATTCCAATATGAATTGATGTCAACATATTTATGGACAGCTGCATAGCTAGATAATCTAATAGGCCTCAGGTGCAATTTGTTAACTAAAACAGATTAGAAATAAACTCTATTTATTTGCTGTGCAAGAGAGAAAGAGAGAGGGAGAGAGAGAGATAGAGAGAGTGCTCCATTGCGATCCATGCTGCAGGCAAATGCATTTCGGGTTTTGCTAACCTTGTTTACTTTGAAAATTAAACCAGAAACTTTATAATAATAATAATAATAAGTTGATATTCATAAACACATTAATACTTTGCTATGAGCCACAAAATTTTAATTCGTTTTTGCAGCAACACAAAGGAGAGCGACAACGTAGAGCGAGAGCGAGGGAGGGGGAACGGATGAGATATGAAAATAAAATTTATTTAAATTCAAAGTTGACCGAACACAACAAAAATTCCCACATTCTAAATACAATTATAAAGCACATTCAGTGGGAAACAAAACAGTTGCTTTTAATAATGTCTGCCCGAGTGTGTGTATGTGTGTGCGTGTTCTATATGCAGCCACTATGTTTTGTACTTTTATTAAAAAACTTTTTGCGTCATGAAAGTTGTACGCCTGCTTTCCAAATTCTAGACACTGGGCGAGTTATTTTATGTGGGAATATTTTAAGCGCAACTTTTCAAAATTTGATTTTTTCGCATAATGAAAATGAGTGAAGCACGCACAGCACTCTAATGAAACACACACACACACACACACATAGACTTGCACCCACATGTCCGCTTATACAAGCACGCATTCAGTTTTTGTTAATATTCCACTCTTGAATTCATACGAAATTGGTGTTTATTCAATTTAATTTGCATTTTATTGATTGTGGAACGCGTACGGCTATTAGACCCTACTCTGCGCCTAGCCAAGTGTGTGGCTGTACATTGAACCCACTCGTAATAGGCTCTAGTTGCAGCTGGTACGGTTTACAGATATCCTGTAGGATAAGTAGAGCTAGCTCATAGGTATATACACATACAAAGCATACATACATATGCAGCTGCAGCACTGGTGCTTCGTGTAGCTACCTATTACGGGAAATAGACTGATTGAACTCGGGCTCTAGATGTATGATCGTAATGAGACTTTCAGAGCATGCATATGAGAGCGAAATATGTGTGCATACCTAAAATGAAGTCTCTAATATCTATATTTAACCATTTTATGGAATTAGTTTATAGATATCTTAAAAAAGTAAATATTTATAATCTTCGTATATACTGCTCGACTTTATATACTAAACTTAGCACATAATAATAATACAGTCTTTGAAATATGCTGAAAAAAGCAAGTGAAAATCACGATATTTATCATTATAATGGAAATGGGTTGAGATATTGAAGAGAACTGAAAAGTATGTATAATATGTGGTGTACAAGCCTATGTAATTCAAAATCAAAGTCTGCAGCTTTTGTAGTTTACGAGTTCACTGAGTTTACTAAGGCGAAAACATATTTAGAGGCATATACATATATGCACTATGATTTTCCGCCCTACCGCTCCCTCTGTTCCATACACTCCACCACAAACATTATACCCTCTTCACACATCTTGCAATGGGCACGATTCAATGAGATATACCATCTTCTCAAGCTGCTTACATCTTGATGTGCCCATAATTTGGGGCCGTCTCTTGTGCGGTTGATCGCTGCATCGCTTTTCGCGATGTGATAGGATTTCCTTTTGGGGTTTTTGGGGCTTTTGGCTATCGTAACTGCGGCACACATGTACAGGCACGTGCTGAAGCAACCTCAAGCAGCCTCGTGTCGACGTGCAGACAGACACACCTCCCCCTCCCCTCCCCCATCCCCACTCAGAGCTCAGGGATAGGAGTTACTTATTTAAGTGAAGTACATATGTGTGGATTATATCAGTCGTTGGATAAAATGATTTATGTATTGCCCGCATACCTGACTAACTCTAAAGCCCATTGCCGAATACAAATGGCCTAAATAAGTTACCAATTACCAGCTGGCTGCCGCGTAAATTCTCATTTGTGTGCGCAATAGAAAAACGAATATAAATGTCTCTGAATCGACTTAGAAAATGGTAAATGGCAGAGACTTTTCATGGTACTTCTGCGAATGGCTAAATGGGGTGTATTGTTTTTTGGTGTGTTTGGGAATGTAATGGCAATGCTGAGGAGGAGAAAGAGGCGTGGTAGATTACGGAAGTACATATAAATATTTATACTCTTTTTGTATATACCATATGTATTTAATCTTGAAAACAGATATTAAAGAGTCTTAGGCAATCATATTTCATACATTGATAATTTTTAAAGTCTATATAGGGAATATCACTAATAAGACATTATATTCAGATATTACACACAGGATACTTTAGTCAGCTGTGGAAATGTTTTTCTCTAATATAGCCAACTCTATAATATAGGCAACTTGATGGCGCTTTGCCAAGGCCATAAAGAAGTTCTATGTTGGGCTTCTTTGGCACACGCGGCGTATGCGCGATAAATTAACCAAAAATTGGGTTGGCTATAATTTGAGTATGCTTGAGCGGGATCTAAATAAAAAACCTGAGTGATGTGCTTAACCTAAATTAAAATCTGTACCAAATAACAGAAATATTAGAGAGTAAGCAATGAGTAAATATTGATATTACGTTTGAGATATTGAAGAACTTTGTCTTTATCAGTTGGAAGATCCACAACCATGAGCAGGGGGATATCTTGATGTAGCCTAGACATATAAAATGAATATTATATAGACTAGTCGAGCTGTTGAGTTCAACTCTTTACAACTAAAGGATATGATTGAGTGAACTTTCGTTAATCACAGCAATCCCATAGAGGCAGATATTTACCTCCAACCAAAAAGTGAAATGGCAAATTAAAGTAATTTTAATTTCGTGGCAATAATCAGTCAAATTGACAAACAAACAATTGTGTGGTTTCTGAACTTCCGCTGTTCTATATGATATATGTATATAAATATATATATGTATATGTATGTGTGTATGCTTGTGACAGGGCGCATAAATTCATAATTGCAGCAGCCGCAAAACCACTTCGTTAAGAATACTGTGGCTAGTTTGACAGCTGGACCGGGCCCAGCGAGCGAACGTAAATGCGAAAGCCGCAAATCGCAATGAACATGCACACGCGGTCAAATTGACAAACCAACCTCATCGCTGCTGATGAGGCTGGTTCAGTTGATGTCCACTGGATGCCGAATTCCGAATGGCGAGTGCTCATTGGCAAATGCGTGAATCTACTTATGCAACACACACGTATATACATGAGTGTATGTATGTGCATTTAAAGTAGTGCTAGCGCTGTTTACAATTCATTTATCACGCATACGACCCATGTGCCAGAACAGCCAAAGGCAATAGCTTCTTTATTTCATTGGCCAAGTGCCATAAAGTCAAGGCCTGATACTACAGGAATTATTTAGACTTTGTCTATATATAGAGTCATCTACCTATTTGTCTATCTATCTAGCTATTGAAAAGTTCTAAAAACTACAATCGGACTACACTGAGCCATAAAAGTGTATGATAGCAAATTTTACTTGTGCTGCCTCTTCATAAGTTTACATACTTTTCAGACTGCCCTCGCAGCTCTCAGCTAAGCTATCAAAGGCTTGATGTGTTCGAACAGGGCGCAGCAGGCCGCCTGGCCGAACCATCAAAATGACATTATAATGTGGCAAATGACTTGGCGTATACCAGCAGGAGCAGCAGCAGGAGCAGGAGCAGCAGCAGGAGCAGGAGCAGGAGCGATGCGAGCAGCGGTCTGCTAAACATAAACATTAAAAATTAATCAGCACTTCCAACTCAAAACTTTTGATAATTTCTGCGAACAAGAAAGCAACAACCTGAAAGGGTTAAATGGCCACAGTGCCCCCCAAAAGTTTGGGGCGACAAAAGGAAATGTCTTCTTCTTTTTTTTTTGAAGAAAAATGACAGTCAGACTAGAGAAAGAGAGAGAGAGAGAGAAAGAGAGAGAGAGAGAGAGCAACGGCTCTCTGCTAGAGCATAGCTTCGAAAACTTTTAACCCATTTCGAGGGACCCTTTTAGAGTTTTTTGGTTTTTCAAATTTATGAAGGACATAAAACGTTGACTCAGGTGCTTGTAATTTTTTTTTTTTTTGTTTTGGCCGTTAACTGGGAGCGGCTTTACTTAGTGTTTAACGCTCGTTGCTGGGTTTAATTGCTGCGCTTGTGGCGCAACAACTTTTCACACTTTATGCCGTCGGTGGCGTATGAGTGATATTTCATGTTTGAGCGTTTTACGCTCCCGCTCGGCCAGCCGCACATGCTCAAAGTGCAGCTATTATTATATCTAGGGCTTATCATAAACTATTTACACACTCCTTGCTCTCGCGCTCCATGAGCTGGAGCACAAAAGAGCACGAGCATCAAAGGATTTATGTCAACTAATAAAATCAGGCGTCTTTGCTGTAGCCAGCGGGTGCTGTGAGGGGGGGGGGGGGGGGGGGAGGAGAGCGAACATTTTGAAAGCTTTTTAGTTGCGCTTCAAACTTTGAGCATAAGCAAACAAACAGTCGAGCGTGTAATTGCAATTAAAGGTTGCAATTAAGATGCTTAAACACAAAATACAGGTGCAACAAGTAAGGGTGCTATGGGTGGGGGAGATCAACGACTAGGATATACCCTGCAATGGCAGTTAAGGAGCATAAGTGGGGAATGGAGCTGGAGTAACTAGGGTGACGAGTGGGATGATTGACTAGTGAATACCCTGTACCGATAATGAAATATAAAATAGAGGTGGAACGAGTAAGGCTGCTATGGGTGTAGGGATAAACGACTAGGATATACCCTGCAATGGCAGTTAAGGAGCATAAGTGGGAAATGGAGCTATAACAAATAAGGGTGAATGACTGTAGAGGGGAATGACTGACTAGTAAATACCCTGCACTGGCAATGAAACACAAAATACAGGTAGAGATATGGGACAATGACCGCATAGGAAATATTCGGAAATTATTTAATTAAAATAAATCTGTTTAAGTAATCCTTGCATAGATAAGGCCTAAGAGAGTCTTATAGATATGCTCGAAATATAGAATTTGAATATCGATTAAAATCGATTTTATAGCATGCTTAAAATGTATCGATAACTAAGAACAACTTCTTCATTCGCTCTGCTAATGAGACTCCCTAAGAAGAGTAATGCACTGAGCAGAGCTCATTTAGTCATCTCTTTTTCGCCCACTCATATGATTCACATTCAAGAAAATCCAGTATACTCTATTGAGTCATTATCACAGGGTATCAAATATCAACAGCTCACTTTGAATGGCTTTCAATTAATGCCGTTTTTAATGTATGTAGCCTGTCATTGCACTAAGGACTGGCAAGCAAGTCGGAGTTCATTTCGAAATACTTCATCACACATTAGCACAGATCTCGGGCTGATGTCAGTTGATTGACAAACTCAGCAATGGACTGCAATGACCCACACAATGGCGAGAGAGAGAGAGAGAGAGAGAGAGACACACACAGATGGACAATGACGTACTCATATTTCAAAGTTTTGTCATTGTCCGAGGTGGCCAAGCAGAGGTAAGCGAACGTAATGAGCGACAACAGCACAAAAACAGAAAGAAAACTCAAACTCAGCAATGCCAAACCGACAATTAAAAGAAAAGCAACTGCAGCCAACAGAGCAGCAGAGCAACGGAGCAACAATTGCAGACCTGTTGACAACTCTCTGACAGCTTATTATTTATCTACATGCATGTTGAGATATATGAACTTTTAGTAATGTGAGCTATGCACAATAAGAGAGAGAGAGAGAGAGGGAGACAGAGTAGTCAGCTTGAGTTCTAACTATAAATACTATTAAAGCTTGGCTAAATATTTTCAACTCTCTTCTATGCCCACACTCGTCTTGCTAAGTTTGCGCACAACTATTCGATTCTTTAGACCTAGGCATCCACTCCCTTCCCGCCCTCAAGTTTATGCTAGGCCTATTCAATGTGTGGGCTTATCAGGCTGTGCATAATTTGAGTATCCTTTCATCGTAACAGCCACTCAGCTCAACTCTCTCTCTCTCTCTCTTTCTCTCTTTCAGAGTAGGCGTACGCCCTGTTTACTTGGAAGCCATCGTTGAGGCTACAAATTAACAGAATTGAGAGCTTGCCTCAACATTCAATTTGCTTAAATTTTTCCGACTAAAGTTTTAAATGTCGCTTAGTGACTAGTACTAAAAGTTAAAATGGGGCGGGTTCCACTTTCCTAGGAATATTGCTACGCAATAGATACTTCAGACTCGATTTGACATTTTTAGTGGGCGCACTCTAAGTAGCTCTCCAAGGAGTCCATTGATTAGAGCATTAAAGCGAATCAATGTGAAGTCTCGAGTGACCAGCTCTCATCTACTCATATGACGTTTTTTATTTTCTCTTTAAGGTCTTGAGTTCAGTTTGCATTATTTGTAAATGCTTAAACATAGCTTAATAAAAAAATAAATAGATACGCAGCAATCTTTCATGCTGCAGCAGCCGTGGCAGGAGTCGGCAGAGCGTTGGCATTGGACTTCCGAGTCAATTAGTGTTAATTTCATTAGTTGGCAATAACTCGCAGCGAATTTCATCAGGCACTGCCTCAAGCGCTCGCTGACTCAAGTCTTTACTTTTTGGCTAATTTTTGTTGCTGTTTCGCTAACGCGCTCAACTCGACTTGAACATTTGTTGCCCATTGCCATTGCCATTGCTGTTGCTGTTGAAGTTACATTTGGCAATTAGCAGCTGCATTCTAGACCCTTTTGCATTGCATTTTCCCGTTGCTCCGTTGCCAGCTATGGCGCACTTCAATACATATTTATTAGCCGCATTTGTTGGATCTTAGCTCAATTAAAAAGTTTTCCTTGGCTACTTTTCTTCATTTTGTAGCTTGCCCTCTGACTCTAACTCCAACTCCAACTGCAACTGCAACTCCAACTGTGACTCCATCTTGGAATGTCTTGTTTTGGCTACGCTCAGCCAAGTTTGTGAGTTGCTTTTGCAGTTTTACACTTCTCTGTGGCACTAATTGCAATTATTCAGCTCCACACGCCCACCGGCTAAAAGCCTCTGTCTTAGCAACAGCCCGCAACACCGAAAGGACAACCCAAAGCCACACTAAACAAGCGAAGAGCTCTACAGTCGATCGACAGTCTCGACTAGCCAGATACCCTAGACAGCCTTCCCATCTACTAGAGACTTCTGCCTCTGCTGTGCTTGTTATACCCGAAGAGTTCTCTTTAGAACATGGCAAAGTTGGATTGAGCTTTGCATCTAAATAGATGATACGACAACTATCTAATTTCTTACACCCCAATTCAAGGCTCTTTTCCTAGAAATGTGTTTAGCTCATTGACTTTGGGGTCAATAGAATACAATATTTTACAAAAATTATATATATATTCACCTTAAGAGTTGATCCCACTGTAACTTTTCTTTTCTCGAGGCAGAAGAAAAATCTCTAACATCAGTGGCTTTTAAATGGGATCTCAGATTTTTTATTTGTAATCTATCAGACAGAAAAAGGCGTGACAGTTCTATATAGAGGCTATTCTTAAGCAGGAGACAGGCTAATTCGATATCGGCCTGTCTGCCCAACTATCTGAATGTTTGAACGCGTTGATCTCAGAATCTATAAGACCTAGCGTAGAATTTTAACTTGCATTCGCTTTGTATGACTCCCGAGTTTGTCCGACAATCTTGAAAACACTGTTGCATGAATGTTATTGTTGTATTATTGATAAGAACATTACCGTAATTTAGTTGTTAGTTTATATCTACTACGTCTTTGGGGCTACAGACTCCTTAGTTAGTATCATGTTTCCCTCATACAATTTTGATGCTTGTTATATTTTTGAGAACTGATATCATATTCTACAAAAATCGGAGTCTGTGAGTGTATCAGCTAGTCCGTCTAAACTTTTCTTTACTTGTTAGTTTCTGTCTGTATCAAATATATTATCAAAGATCAAACGAACATATTAAATATACATCTATAAGTGAGGAGTTCTAGTAAACATTATAATTTTCGTAAGACTTATCCCAGCAGATGATTGGGCGACTGCCAGCCGCCAAATGGGGTGAGTGGCTGGGCGGCAATGGTGTATTGGGGTCGCTGCTTGTGGACCACGGTGCGTATGACGGGCACCTTGACCGGGTACGGGTAGTAGACGGGCGTGGCGATGGGCTTCTCCACCCGGTAGGGCACTTGGCGCTCGATGACATAGGGAATGGGTCGCTCGACCGGCACGGGCCGCACCTTCTCGACGGGTATTTTCACCTCCTGCAGCTGGGGCACGGCCACGGCTTTGGTGACGGGTATCCGGATGGGAATCGGTTTCGGAATGGCTGTGATCACGGGCCGCGGTATGCGCAGCTGCAGCGGCTGCTTGTACGGCACGTGGATCTGCTGGTAGTGCGTGATGGGCACGTGCTTTGTGATCTCGATGTGCTTGGAGAGCGGCAGCCCGGCGATGGCTCTGCTGCTCGAGGGCGTGTGATGCACGGTCGTTGTGATCGGGGGTAGGGCGTTGGGATGGGAATGAGAATGGGAATGGGGCATGTCGACAATGTGTCGCTCCGCCTGAGAGTAGAGCAGCTGCTGATCCTGCTCCTGATGTAGGTGTGTGGCTGTGGGAGTGGGTGGGCGTGAGGCCTCCTCCTGCTGCTGCTGCTGCTGCTGCTTGCGCTTTACGGGCAACTCCAACCGCAGCTGCTTGTTGGCATAAGCAAAGGCGTTGTCGTTGCTGATTTGCTGATGTTGCTGCTGCTGCTCCCTGCTGGAGGCAGGATGGCGATAATTGGAAAATTGCTCAATATGATAATCGTTGTTGTTGGGCTGCGATGCCCGCGGCTGATACGCATAGCTCTGATAGTAGAAGTCAGGATGCTGCTGCTGCTGCTGGTGTTGCTGCTGCTGCTGGTGTTGCTCTTCATTGGCAGTCAACTCGTAATTTGCCGCATTAATGACAAAATCGATTTTGCCTCGATCCGAGTATCCCGACTGCATTCCATTGTTGTTCTTGTTGTTGTTGTTGTAGCTGTGTGGCACAAAGCCATGGGCGATGCCGGCAAGACCACTGATGGCTTTTCGTTCATAATTTGCATATGGTGCTGGTGCCAAGTCACCTTGGCCATCGCCATCGCCATCGATAGCTGCACTGACACTGGCTGGTCCGTAATAATGTTGTGCACTCGCCGCATATCCAGCTAATCCTGGCAGCGCCTCAGCGCCCGGCTCATGGTAATTGCTTTGGCGCAGGGGCGTGCCCAGCGGCAGCTCACCCATTGGCAGCTCCATTATCGCCGTCGTCGTGCTCATTGTTATGGATAGCAATAGCAGCAGCGGCAGCAGCTGGGCCGATGGAGGCCTGCGTACCTCATTGATCATTAATGGAATGTTTGCGTTGCTTAGCTTCATGGCCGCAGCAGTCCAAGACGTTGCTCACGTTGCTGATGGTCGCTCTCAAGTGTGGCATTGACTTCGGGCAGCGGGGCTTATATAGCCCTACGCATGGGTAATACGATATCTATACGATAGAGTTGCGTTAGCTCTGGCTGGTCATTGCACTCAAAGTCAAGTTCATTGTATGTCTATCTCTCTCTATCTCTTTCTATCTGTGATTAATTACATTTCACTTTCACTCTTACGCCAACGTCCTTGCCCCTGTCTAGAGCTTAATCGATCCGCCGACAACTGCATCGAATTTCACGCTTGTGGTTTGGGCTGCCCGCTGGCATTTGTGGTTAGGTTTTTAATCTGTGTCTAGGCACACACACATACTACATACACACATGTGAAGCTGTCACCTTTTTTGGAGCTACCGTTGCACTTCTTCATATGGGTAACCAAAGACTTCCGCAACTTTCCGTTTCGGATTTAGCTGTTTCAGATTTCTTGCATAATTCGCAGCCGCAGTCCGAGCCGAGCTCTGGCCCAAAAGAAATCAGTATAATATCTCACTCTAGATTTTGACAGGCGAGCATTCTCTGTGCTCTTGGGCATTTGGGTATTTGAGTGGGGCGTGGCATGGGTGGCATGGGTGGCGTACCTGCAGCTCATTCATCATTCTTGCTTGCATTTTTAAGTTCGCAAAAGTTCGCCACCCGCTCGCAGTCGACTCAACCACTTACCAAACTCCTTCTGTTGGTTCAAAGTATTTGCACAATTGCTGCTTGAGCTGCGCACGAAATGACAGCGCAAAGTGTACGTAAAGTGGATTTTTTTTCATTTTTTTTTTTTTTGCATTGAACGAGGTTAAGCTTCGTTAAATTTCGCACAGCGTCGCAGCAAAAAGCCCTAAGAGTAGTAACACCCTACGTCCCCAGCGCATTTTTCAAGAGAGTCTTCGCAGTCTCGCTCTACACAAACTGCTGGACTGCTTGGCCATAAAATATTTACTCGGTAAAGAGATTTACAGAGCATCGTCTAGTCGTGCTGCTTGGCATTTGCCGCTCTTCTATTTGTTTCCTCTAATTACTTGAAATGCTTTCAAGTCTTGTGAGGCATATTAAAGCAACGATTCGTACTAAATGCAGCTGAAGGACGCTTCGCTTGTCCCCTGCAAAATCAACACACGCAAAAATATGAAAAAAATTTAAAAAAAAATTATGAAAACTTGTTACTCATAATAGCTTCAACACACAAAGATTATTTAAGAAAGTTCAAAATTACTTTTCGCCTTGCACAATATCCATCATAACATTAACTGAACCGAGGAGTGAGGGGAGTGAGCGAAGCAGAGCACGGCGTAGGCGAAGTGCGAGGTCTCCACTCGACTCCTTTCATTCCCTTTTCGCTGTGACACTGAAAGTTCATTAAGTTTCGTTAAAACGTTAAACTGGGAAAATTGCCAAGAAAAAAAAGCCAGAAATTTTGTATTCCCCTTTTTTTTTTTTGCTTTCATTTTTATACCCAAAATACTCATAGAAAGAGCGGGAATGGGGTATGTGGTTTCGACAGGCAGGAGGCAGGAGGAGGTGCAGCAGATACCAGCTATAACTTCCTTGTGATCTTTGATCTATTCATTGATCATTGATCATATCATTTAGTCAACTAGGTTTGATCTAGCAAACAATATAGAGCATAGAGATTCTTCCATAAGATCTTTGATCTAGTTAATTAGGTTTTCTCTGTCTGCTTTATGAGCCGTCCATCTATCTTTTATCTGTTTATCCGTACGGTCTTCTGTTAGTTTATCCTTCCATTCAATTGCCTGTCCGACCCGCATTACATTTATCCCTCTCTAACCCATCTGTTCAGCTGTCTTGCCCTCTTCTACTTCACTCACCTATCAATCCATTCGTCTCTTCATCAGTCACCTGTCCGTTCATCCGTCCGTATATCCAAGCGTCTTTTCGTACATCTGGGAGCAGTCATCGTTGTCTGTAAGTATAAGAGGTATGCAGAGAAACAAAATAGTTTTCTTCAATGACTTTTTCTACTTCCCATAAATCAACTATGATCAATATGAAATTTCAGTTAAAAATTCTGTTGGCGTTGCAATGCTGGGTAACTGCTAGTCGGTCAATCTGGCAATGCATCACACTGACTTGTTTCGAATTGACTGACCCGGCCGGCTTGGAGCTAGGTCTAGCAGGGTTTGACGTCTGAGGGTTGCATGCGAATTTAATCAAGTCATGCAATAAAATTTACGGTTCTGCCGTCTTGGTCAAGAATGCGCTACAATGCCTGGCCTGTTTAGCGTCCACTGGCCACTGACTCGCTTGAATATATTTATATAGCAGTTAGGGCATGCCGCATTCGCAAGGCTGCCGCCTTTCACAAATACTAATATTTGCTTCGCCTTTACTCTTTTTATACGTCTTTGGTCTTTGTTTTTGTTGTTGTTTTTTCCTCTGCTCTGTTCGCGAGTATGTAAGGCCTTCGGTCTGGTTTAAAACAATTTGCGGTCTTTCACGTTGTTTGGCTGGCAAAAAGTTCTTTTTTTTTACGTATTTGCCACGGCCGTAAACACAGTGAGAGGGGTATATTGGGTAATGAGGGTTACATTGAAATATGTAGAGGGATATGTAATCATGTAGTAGACCAGTAGAAATTAGAGATGATAGCACTATGTTTAACTATCGATAGCTAGTAATCAAGACTTAACTAGAAAACCAATAGGTAGGGCTGGAAGTCGGAAAGAAACTGTTGAAATGCTCATCGATACTGATCGATATGTTGATCACAAATCTTACCCCAATGATCAATGGGTTCAATGGAATCAGTAACTAATGGGTTCAATGGGAACAATGGGAACAATGAGATCAATGAGATCAATGGGTTCTATGGGATCAATAGGTGCATGGCAAATCAGAATTTTCAATATCTTTGAGTGTTATAGATCGGATGGCATCAATGGGATCAATGGGATCAATGGGATCAATGGGATCAATGAGATCAATGGAATCGATGGGGTTAATGAGATAAATGGGATCAATGGGCTAAAAGGAATCAGTGGAACCAATGGGATCAATAAAATCAGTGAGATCAATGGGATCAATGGAATCGATAGGTGCGTGGCAAATCAGAATTTTAATTATCTCAAAGCTCTAAGACTCGCTTAATCCAATATTTCATTAGCATCAGCTATGGATGCCTCTACAGTTAGATCTTTAAAATGTATGCTCCTCTTATTGATTCTTCGCCAGGGTATTTGGCAGTCAGTACAGACCCTAGGCAATGCCTGTAAAGTTGTTTGCTTTTTTTTTGAATTGAGTAAGTTTTTAGCATTCTTTGCAGTCTGGCGAAATGAAGGTATTCCGAGTTTTAAACTCTTGTCGATTGAAGGGTGCATATAGAGGAAGATAATAAGATAACATATAAGTGTAATAAGTATGTGCTCTTCTTACATTATATTAGCTGGAGTTATTATTCGATAAGTCTCTGGAATTGAGCAGCAATGAGGAGCTGTCTGTCAATTTCTTTGGGGTGTGAAAATTCTCAATCAAAATTCCGCGATGTGGCGCCTAATTGTTTTTTTCCTTTTGTTTTTATGCGGTTTCTCTTCATTTTTTTTCTTGGCTTGGCTTTGGCTTTGGTGTTTTAGGCCAGGCAGTTAGCTTTGGTAAAGTTCGTTTCTGCTTGTCTTAGTTGGGCAAAGTTCAGAGTGTTTTTTTTTTTTTTGGTCGGTTGGTCGTTCGGTGGGGCTTTGTTTTTTCGCTTTTCGTATGCAAGGCTCATAGAAATGCAAATTTCAATTACGTATATAGCTGGCGAAATTGAAATGCTTTTTGAAATATTTTCATTTGGCTGCTCATAAGAAATGCAGCCGCGGTTCAACTTTGTTCGACTCGACTCCAACTTTGCCCCCGAACGCGAACGCGAACGCGAACGTTGGTTGGCTTGTCAACAATCGCGCGCATTTCATTTGCATTTCGAATGCGTGAAAACTTTCGCGTAGTCAGAAATTTATTTGCGAATTTTGTAACATGTGTCCAGTTGGCGCAAGTCGAAAACTTTTCACTTGAAAACTTGCCAGCAGCAGTTGCACGGATGGACAAAGAGGGTGGGAGAGAGAGGAAGGGGGAGGGGAGGCAGGGAGTAAACTGCCAAATCACTTTGGTTTCTTTGGTTAATGAAAATTTCATTTGGAATACCCAGAAAGTTTTACACTCGGACTGTCTTCTGGCGTTTCGCAGCATTTTGCGGCCGGATTGACTACGGTTGACTACGAATTATTTCATTTAATTGCCGTTGAAATATTTAATATTAATTGATGTCCTTTAATTGCTGCATTGCGGTTCGCGAATCTCTCAGCTCGCCCAACTCATTAAAATCGCATCAACCGTCCGCCTCACATTATTAATCTTCATAATAGAACCACATATTGCCAACAGGAATTCGGCCAAGACAATGCCCAAAGCTGGCCAAGACAAACGCACAAAACTTTGCCCACGCATCACATTCAGCCACAACAATTTGCGTTTAGTTTCTATGCAATTTATTGTATTGACTCCTCTTGATCCTTTCATTTCACCCACCTCCCATACCATGGCCCGCCCCTAAGTTGTCCTGACAACTTTTTGTACATTTCCTCTTTGTCTGCATGTAACGACCTGCCTGGGACTTGACTCGGCCATCGAGCTGGCTAAGGCTCTCTCTCTCTCTGCCTAGTTGGACAATTGATTTTCGTTTGGCCACATCAACAATAAGCAGCAGAAATTCTTATTCAATATTGCTTGATTGCTGAGCAGTTGGAATTTATTCAGGTTCCATGCTGGTTCATGTTCTTTGAGAGAGAAATATTAAATGATGTTAGGCACAGAAAGGCAGATGTGGAGAATGGTTTGGAGAGCTATGAATCGATAGAGGCAAAGCATTCCAGACAGAGAGGGGGAGAGAGAGGGAGAAAGGAAAAGAGAGAGAAACGGAGATAGAATGCTAGAGAGAGAGAGAGAAAGGGAATAGAAGATAAAGAGGGAAGGGAATGATATAGAGAATGTAAGAGAAAGAACAGGTTAGAGAGAGAGAGAGAGAGAGAGAGAGAGAGAGAGAGAGAGAGAGACAGAGAGACGAAGATGAGAGCCATAGAGAGCGAGAGGGAGGGAACCAGCGAGAGAGGGAGCAAGTGAAGATGAGTATTTCGTCTACTTACTTCCTTTACGTATTTCCTCTATGTAGTTCCACTACGTAATCCCACTACGTAATCCTCTACGTATTTCCTTTACGTATTTCCTCCACGTCTTTAGTGCTTAGCTGATCGATCACACACTCTGCTTCACTCTGTTGCGCACACCTCCACCAGGCCTGGACGACTGAAGAAATGCTGCAGCTGCTGCCCTTTATATACGTAGAGCCACTTTTACTCAAGGCAGGTAGCGCTCGTTGCAGTCGAGCTTCAAGTGACCAATGGAAACGCTCTCTGCTGCTGTGAGCATTCTAGCTTCGTTTCACCCAAATATAAATACTAAATGAATACTGCTGCATACACATAGATAACTTTTATGATCTTCTGCACTTCTTCTCTCCTTGCTTTTACTCTTACTCAAGACTGTGTCTCTCAATTACTGAGTCTGTGCCTGTTCATGCGTGTGTGCCTATGTGTGTCTATGTATGTGTTTGTGTGTGTGTGTGTGTGTGTGTGTGTGTGTGTGTGTGTGTGTGTGTGTGTGTGTGTGTGTGTGTGTGTGTGTGTGTGTGTGTGTGTGTGTGTGTGTGTGTGTGTGTGTGTGTGTGTGTGTTTCTTTTGTAAGCAGTAAGATGCGAAGAATTATTGAAATATCAGTTCTGGAAGGGTTCTGGAGATTTCCTAGTCGAGCAGTCTCGACTAGAGCTGTCTTACTTGTTTTAAATTGAGGCAAAATTCATATTAATTTTACATTTTGATCAACCTAACCTATGCAAAACAAAATGTTGTTTTTCTTTTTTAATAAGCAAACATTGTGTGTTTTTCTTCTCTCATTTTCATCTACTTTATCCTAATAAGGTCTAATTAATTGTGCTTTTAAAAGCATTCTTTTTCCTTCATGCAAGGCATTAGAAGGAATAAATACCACAAAAGACCACAACAAAGAGCAAATATATGAGTGCTCCACATGGCAGCGGTTGACTGGAAGATTCCTTTAAAAAAATGAAAGAAAAACAACATGTTAAGAGCAGTAAAATTTTTACTAAATTTAAGCAGAGCAGGAGAAGGTAAATAGGAAGGGAAATAAGAGTTTCTTCTCTATAGATCATATTTTATATAGAGAGAAATGAAATTGTTCACTAGGGATCATGAATTTGATGACCTCATATAATTGTTATAATCGATAATCCGATTACCCAAAAAATACAAAATCTTTGAATATTTCGGCTGAAAACCGAATTATTATTATTATATTATTATTATTATTATTATTATTTATTTTATTTTTTTTTTTGAAGATTCGAACTTTCACAATTGGAAATCTGTAGGTTAACTCTCCACATTTTCAGAACTAGATTTTAGATAATGTAGAGATATTAAGTAACCGACTATACTGCAGGTATATCAAGCAACTCTTTCTTCTACCATATCGATAAATATCGATTCGAGCGGACTTTAAAATACATATGAAGCTGTTACCAAAAGGCCTCTACTCTCTAGTTCCAAGAACGAATGGACAGGTGGACGGATATCAACTCGATAGCTAGTTGTTCCTTATTAAAATACATGAATATATAATGCTGTCAGCCAGACTTCCGCCTGTGACACACATTCTAGCATAAACAAAATATCCCCCCTCTAAGCCCCTCTCGATAGTTTAGGAAACTTCAAAATGTTTTAGCTCACAAGCCACTCACGTCCATATGACAATTTCCCTTGACGTAAAGCATTTTCTTTTTTTGCCAAACGTTTATCCAATTTGACGTGACGTCGACGGCTGCACGACTGTTGCTGCTGCTGCTGCCAGGAGAGATGGCCATATGGATAGCCCGGATAGCTGACAGATCGGACACTTTGCATTTGGAACTGTAACTAAGTAGAGCTTTTAGTAGATGCATGTCAGCCAGCCAGCCAGGCAGAGCGAATGCCTTTTTGATGGAGTGCATTTCATTAAATTCCATTCGGTTGATGTGCACATACACATGTATTTGTGCCGATAGATACCCATTAGTTGTGTGTGAGGCGTGGTATTTGGCCGCATGGCCACTAAATATGAGCACGACCAGAAATTTGTGGCCAGACGCGCCATGTAATTCGCTGTTGAGTCGAAAAAGTTTTCGCTGTTTGTGTGATTTTTATTATAGTTTGTGTTTTTCGCACACATTTAGGATTCACTCCCACACACAAATGGGCGGACAGCCAGCCAGCCGGACGGATGCAGTCAGCCGCAATTCATTCGCTGTTCGCTGAAAATTCAGAGTAGTTTTATTGAGTTGTTTTGATGGTTATTTAATGAAGTGCAATTCCATTTTTAACACACTCTCGGCCAGCGATTTATTGAAGACAGAACCACGAGTATGCAAATTGCATTGCATTGATTGGCCAAATGGGCACCGAGTGGTTGCAGTTGCATATTAAGCATACGCACTGTTATTTAGTTTTCCTCACCAAATCCAATGCAGTTTTCAACGTTCTATTGGCTCGCTGACCGCGTAAAAAGCTTGGCTAACACTGGCTATTGCCATTTTCAATTAGCTGCAAAATATTTTGAGCATTGCGTTCTGTGATCTATTTTCGCCCAGCCAAATCGATATTTGCTTGCATATGTAGAACAGGGATTCTTCTTTCCATTGTCAAACATAAGAATTGTGTCAGGGAATGCGCTGTCAACGACTTCATAATACTCGCTCACAATCAAGCCTGATTAAAATTGACTTATCGAATCGGAATGCATTGAGTGGACAAATAAAATATTGAGATATTTGAATTATCATATATGTCTATATAATATAATTATATAAGAAACATTTAACTTTTTTGAAAACAAGTTTGGTTTGAAGTTGGCTCAAGTCAGCAAATCTTCAAACATTAATGAATTACCCAAATCGGATATGAAGTAGTCGAGCTATACTTGGTCAAAGTTGATTTTAACGAAAATGAGAACAAATATATAAATTATTTGATTATCAAAAGTCCAGAGTTCCTTTCGATAGTTTTTATTCATATGCGACGATGGAGGATGGATGGACGGAATGGAGTAGTTTTTTTTTCTATAGTAATGCCTATTAAATCTGAGAATTTATCGGTAAGATTTACTGCTTGCCTAAATTCAATCAAATCTTCTTTTGGGTTTATTCAGTTAAAGCACAATTAAGGGAAAGTATAATTGGGTATTTTGAATAATAATTAAAAGAGCTAACTCTTGGAGCAGTTGGAGTACTATAAATTATTACATTTGGTAACATTGTAGCAATCCGATAAAAGCCAAGCCAATCACAGTTCCAAGCGGGTTCCAGTCCAGGATCGGCGCTCTACTCTATAGGAAACCCTATAACTAAGTTCGACACCTGCATCATGGCGAGCTATGAGCGAGTCGACTGAGGCACTGCGAGTTGCATAATTATACGCAATCAATTTGCTGCCGCATCCGCTGAGCAATTAGCGCTTGGCCTGCAATTAAGTTTTCAGCAAAGTCAAAACATCTTCTTAGGCCAATTAATTTCGCGGCAGCCATAGAAAAATGCGCCCTCAAGGCGTTGAGTTGAGTGTGTCCTTTAATTAGCGTGCGTCGCAATGCGCAGCTACTGTGCGGCTACCCTTTGTTGCTGCCACTTGAGGTGCATGTGCAACGCCCAATTATGAGCAATTAGTGGGCGGGGCAACAGTCAAAGGGAAAAGAAACGGAAGAAAAGTCGAAATTCTAATTGAATACGTAAACATATTTGATTAACTAATTGCCAGCGAATGGCCAGCTTGATGGAGGCATTAGCTCAAACTCGGGCCACTCGAAGCACCGCCATCCGAATGCCATTCCAGGCATTGTCCGTGCGAGGGGGCGGCTCCGACGCAACATGTAAGCAACACCAAAGTGCCCTAAGCGGAAATCAATTTCATAAAAAGAAAAAAAAATAGAAGACAAGAAAACGAAGAGATGAAGAAATGGGAGGAAAAATGTAAGTCGGGCGAGAGGGCGAGGGATGGGGACTGTGTTAGACGACTTTGTCGTCCTGCCAGCGTAATATAAGCCACGAGCAGTCGTCCTTATTGAATTTCAATGTCTAACCAAAGTCGTTCCAGTAAGCATCTATGGCCATGCGGACATACGCTCTCCTACACTTATTTATACTTATGTGGCAATGACAAAAGCGCACAGAGATGCTGCAGCATCTTAAGCAAGAGACAAGAGATAGAGAGAGAGAGAGAGAGAGAGAGAGAGAGAGAGAAAGCAACCAACAACTTGTTGACCGGATATGTGCTGGCCATATAAGAACTGTAAATGGGATTATTTGTGTATGTCTCTTGCTGGAGCCAAGCAAATTGAATTTATCTTAATTTTTTCGTGGCATTTGCGGTTGCCAAAGGCGAGCGCACGACTCACGACTGATGGCTCCGAAAAGTATTCCCCACTTTAAGGTCATTTCTGCTGAATCAAGCTTTTCTCTGAGCACACTGGGCACCAGTGAAGAGGGTATATTGGATCTGTGCTGGCGTATGTAACAGCAGATTCAAAATTTCTTTTCTGCCTTTGATTGCTGAATCTCGTAAACTATAAGAGCTAATGCCTGAAACTTGAATGTATATAATCATGTGCATATCTAGCAGAGCAAGCTTAATATTTTTTTTAGATTTTTTATTCCTTTTCCATAATATCGATAAATATCGATGTTTTTATTTTGTTTTCGAAGCACATCTGAAGAACTATTTAAGCTACATTAAGCAAATTTAGTATGCAGGCTTAGGTTTCAATTCTCTAGATTCTGAATAACATTTCCATTTATACACCCATTATGACTAGAAAATTTCACTAATATCGTACACATAGAAGCCAAGTTCAATCAGTTTATGACCCGAACTATGGTAGAAAGAACATATTCTTTTATGGTCCCGCGCATGTGAGAAGCCTATACAAATGCCATGCCAGGTATCTGTCAGTCGAATACTCCCCCAAAGCTTACTTACTTGCCTTTAAAGCGCTTATGTGGGGTCGGCAAAGAGAGGAGGGAGCGGTGGGAGCGGTTGCGAGTGCCCCAACAGCTCAAGGTACTGCATTGGGCAGGTCTTTGAAAAAGCTTGCTCGCAGCAGCGCGAACACATGATGTTGAAAAGAGCTGGAGAGGAAGAAGAGGAAGGAAAAAAATGTGCAAGCTGAAAACATTGTATGAATTTTATTTATTTATATTGAAATTAAGTTGCCCATGGCTGTAGAAATTGTTGCGGTGGCTGCCACGACTGTTACAGTTGGCCATGTTAACCCTTGTAGCAATTTTGTTGAATATACCCTGTACTTGCATCCGGCGGCACTGTCCATGGGCCCGGCTAGGGCCTAGTGGCTGATGCATGGAATATGGTATCCAAGAGGCAAATACTTTCGCTCTGCTCAAAGTTCCCTGCTTTGGCGCTTTGCAGTGCCAAAGCCATTCAGCGCGGATTTGTGTAGCTTGAAAAATTTGAATGTGGTCAGCCCCGAATTCGGTTCCACAGTCAAAGACAGCGAGTGAGAGAGAGAGAGAGAGAGTGAGAGTGAGAGATGAGAACTTTAATTTATGGCCTTCGCTGCGATTGCATGTAAATTGCTTTTGTCAGTCCTCAAAAGCCTCAATTTTTTTGTTTTTTTCAGCAGAGTTGACTTAAAACTTCAAATATTTAAGCAGTCCAGAAATTTCCAGATAACTCCTGTGTGCGTGTTAGATAATCCGCAATTTTGTGTGCGCCAGCTGCTCTGACTCTGCTCCAAGCTCTGGAGACTCAAATTTGTGCGTTGGCGCTGCCCAGGTGACTCCGCCCAACGTGCATGGGTATTTCTATGTGGGACTTAATATGCATACTACAAGTTTTATGGCTGTGCCGAGCAGACTTTGTTTTTAATGTATACCTTATTGAAATCCTAGAGACACGCCGGCAGTCTCTGCTTCAGCTCTTTGACACGTTTATGACGATGCGTCATCTACTTAAAGTTTCTGAAAACCAAATGCCTGCACAGCAAAGCATTTTTAATAAACTAAATTTGGTGAGCAAAAAGAGGACTCTACTAAATTAAATGATTGTGAGGGAACTTAGACTTAACGGACTGCAGTTTTCAGAATATTTTATACGATTTTTAAGGTAGCATATGAAGATCAGATTGGATCTGCTCACAAAGGAATTTTGTTATGAAAGGAGTATAAGAAGTTATTAGAGGAAATAGTTTTGCGTAGGTAGATATTAGTTTTCTCAGGGAAAGCCTACTCAGGTCTACTTAGCGTTATCAAGTCTAGCCGTGTGTAGTCTTATTTACTCGAATTCTATCAAAACTAATGTCTTTCACTTTTCTGTTCCTATCTGAACAAATTGCTTTCACCTTTTCTTAGTGCTACACAGTCTAGTCCTCTCTACTGACGTCTAGTCCTGTCCAATATACTCTATTCTAGTTAGGCGTACCCTAGCCTGGTATAGTCTAGTCCAGTTTAGTTTAGTTATCTTAGTAAATTTTTCTGATTTTTTCTAGTATAGTCTAATATAGTCCATTCCAGTCTAGCCAACTCTAGTCTATGTAGCCTAATCTAGTAGTCTAATTAGTAGTCTTGTCTAGTATAGTCTAATCTATTCTACTTTTTTACTAGTCAACTCTAGTCTAGTCTAGAGTACTCTAGTATAGTCTAGTGTAATCAGCTCAACTTTTTACCAGAGATGCTGCTTCTATATAGGAAAACCCTATATACTCCTGTCTTTTCTTGTTTATAGTTTACTGTCATATAGTGTAGTCTAACTCAGGAGGGGTTAGCAGTGAGTTAAGGGTAGGTGACTGAAGTCTAGTCTAGTCTCGTCTAGTCTACTCATTTCTAGTACTACTCATTTCTAGTACTACTCATTTCTACACTTCTTTAGTATAGTCTAGTGTAATTCCCTCTACTCTGCACTAGAGTAGTGCAGCCGCCTATAGCCTTTTCCCCATATACTGCTGTCTTCTCTTGCTTCAATTCATTGCACTCCCATTTACTTTTGTGTAGTTTAGTCCAGTGTAGGCTAGGCTAAGTTAATTGAGTTTGGATTGAGCTAGGGTAGAGTAGGCTAGCTGAGTTAGGGTCTAGGCTAGTCCTGTGCAGTCAAGTCTACTCCAGCTTTGCCTCCTCCGTCTAGTCTAATGAACTGTAGCCTAGTCTAGCCTAAGGCAGTCTGGTCCACCTGAGGCTACCCTAGTCTGATCAAGTTTACCACTAGTCTAGTCCCGTAACTAACTAAAGTTGGCCAGTATTATTATTTCTTCTTCTTATTTTTTTTACAAAATCGAAATCGTTTGCATTAAACGCTCGCTAATTGGCATCGTTTTGTGATGGAAATTTGCGCTAAAGAGCCGCTGCGCTAGTTGCTCCCGCCTGGGCGCGCAAACGATTATAATAAAAGCCATTCACATAAAGTGGGCGAGGTGGGGTAAAAAGAGAGAGAGAGCGAGAGAGAGAGAGAGGAGAACGGGACGAAATGTATTGCATACAAATGGGCGTTGGCCGCACTGCATGAATGCAGTTTCTATAAAATGCGTTTAACAGCAGCAGCAGCAGCAGCAGCTCACACAAAGCAACACATTTGCTGCATTTATTGCATTTTTCCGTTAACTGGCTCTGAAACTCCGTCACACACACACACATACAGTCGTGCCTGGCTATAATGGTCTTCTATAGGCTGCTGTTGCTTTGTTAGCCCGGCTGAGCTGAGCTGAATGTGAGCTGAGCTCTTGCTGTGATAAATGAATCGGAAAATACGCGCACTCGAGAGCGGATGCCTTGTTTAACACGTTGTACGGCGGGCTCTGGCCGGAGCTCAGCCGCTGCACAGACTTGTGGTTGCACTTGCATAATGGGAAATTAGAGAAACTTCAGTCAGATATTCGGGCTGACACTGCCTTCGCTCCTTTGACTTGCCATCAGCTCTGGCTCTGTCTCTGTCTCTGTCTCTGGCTCCGACTGTGTAGGGTCTAGCGCAGTCAATGGGACTCCTGTTCGGCCCTATTGTTTTCGGGTTAACCCCGACTAAAACCCATATAGTACATACGGATGCTTTATACGCTCTCGTCTGTGTGTCGCCTCATTGGGCGCCGCAGTCGAGCGGCAAATGTTTACACCTCAGCGGTTAGTGGCTGCTCAGCTAGCACCGCCTCAAGGCATATACGTGTCAAGGATAATTCATGAAAAATTCTTTTCCTTTTGTGCGCTGCAGCGAGCGCACGTTAAGTGCATTTAAATTGCCCTCGCATTGTGTGAGAAATCAGCGCCTGTCAAATTACCCAAGTACTCCCATTCCGCTAAGCGAGGCAGCTGGGGCTCCATCGAAAAAACTACAACTCATCTGGTTTTTTTTTTTTTTTTGTGTCCCTAAGCTGTAGCACCAAACAAACCTAAATTGAACAAATAGCTGAGCCAACAGATTTTCCAACCTCATATATGATGTTTACTCTCGTTCACTGACTTTTGAAATGTACTTTCCATGTGCGCTCAGAGAAGTGAAAGGGGCGTATTAGCTTTTACTAAAGTGTTTAGGCAACTGTGGGAACTATTTGACATAAGTCTATGTCTATTAGATCTTTAGCTCTTTCTGATTAGATCTTTGGCTTTAGATGGGAAACTTGTATATTTGTGCTGGAAATTTATGAGATATTGTTTTTCGTACTTTTGGAATAGGCTTAGACTAAACTTGACCATGCCTCTTATAGGATCAGTTGAGATCAGTTGGGTCTTCTACTTGAATTCTATGTATATTATGTATATTAGATCTCTAGCTCTTTCTGATTAGATCTTTAGCTTTAGATGGGAAACTTGTATATTTGTGCTGGAGATTTAAGAGATATTGTTTTTCTTAGACTAAAGTTGAGCATACTTTAGTATAAGCACATGTGCCTCTTCCAGGATCAGTTGAGATCAGTTAAGTCTTTTACTTGAATTCTATCTGTCTCTCCTAGGACAGTCACTCTTAAATCAAATTTAGTCTTAATGGAGCTACCGTGAACGAGCATCAGACAGTGTAATACACCCCATGGCCACATTTCACTTACTAGCTTTTACCTGTTTGCTATTTTGCATTATGCCATGTGCTATCAGATAGCTGCCTAGAGTTGCATAGCCAGGAGTCTGGCAACTGGCAGCACATGCATTTCAAGTTTTTTTTTGAGCTCTGCATCATTTGATAAACGATTCAAAATTAACTTGCCAAAGCCTCTGCCTGAGCAGACTCGGGCTGGGGGGCCATGGGGGCTGCTGCATGGTTGAGCTCAGCAAAGTTTTGCTACGTCGTGTGGCTTAGGTTAATCAATTGGGTGTGTCAGCTCAATATGTGGAGGCGTGTGTGTGTGTGTGTGTGTGTCTGCTTGGGCAAACTAAGTAGGCGGAGAATATAAAGTATAAAATTGATGGAGCACGTGCCTGTCAGACATTTGTATCCAACTGGAGCAAAAATTATCAAAATTTTCTTCATTTTTTTCGTCTCTCTCTCTCTATCTTTTTTGGCGCCCCTTTTTTTGATGTGCTGCATCAGAGTTGGCTTAACTTTTGTAGAACGCAAACGTTACAAAAGTATCTGCTGCTCACGGCAAATAGGACAACAGATGTCTGTATAGTATACTATCCTATATATATATGTATATAAATGCTTCACGGTAATTTATCTTGCCTTGTGGCTCTGTTTCTTTTCCATTTTCCATTTCTTGTGGCCTGGCTCCCACACATCGCTTTATGGAAATAAATAAATTTTTTGAGGAAGCAAAACTTTTATATATTTTACTTTTCGCAGTTTCATGTGACGGCTGCTGCCAACTTAATGAAATTCTCTTTTCGCCAAATCTGGATTTCTTTCTGGCTCACATTATTTGATTATATGCCAGCGCTAAGTGCCAGTTCGTAGTAGTTGATGTTAGTTTGCCTTCAGTTGGATTCTTATGAATTTTCCTTAGATATTGCGAAAGTTTCCTCATGCCTTGAGCTTACCTAGAGTCTAGTCTTTAAGGTTCTACCCCTTCTCTCTCCAGCATATTCGATTAAAAATTGATTTTCTCTATAAACAACTCCCTGCTCCCTGCTGTTGCATAAACATGGAATTATTTTGCAATTCAGCGGCTTACGAGCACAAGTGTATTTAATCTTCTGTTTGTTTTTTTTTTGTTTGTGTATTTTGATTTGTGCTGCTCTCGGCCGGACTAGGCCTCTACATATTGTTCGCTTTTCCTTTTTATTGTTCGCTCAAAATTGTCATCAATAATAATAAAAGTGAGGCGAGTCCGACTCCGAGAGTCAACAATGGGCCAAGGGGCTTCAGCTGGCCACTTGCGCTGATAAAAGAAATAAAAATGCTGCCAAGGCAACGCTGGCCTCTACCAGGCAGTCCCTAAATCTGTCTTACATATACATATGTCTCTCTCTCTGTGTGTGTGTACATTTGTTTATGTGCTTCTACGTATGTGTTCACGTCAATAGTAGCTGTATTAATGTGCGTGCTGTTGTTGTTCTTGAAATACACTTTGCTATTCATTCGACCGCAACTAAAAATGTTGACCATAAAGTTTTTCACTGCTCTTTTCCTTGAGGCCCTGCACGACTTGACAATGGGCAAGCGGGTATATTGGTTGATTGGAGAATAAGTTTATTAACAATTAAAACCTGTCTCTGTTCTAATACTCCGTCCGTCTATCCCTACCAATTCCTACAATTGACCTTACGGCTATTCGTCGGAATATATATCTTGAAATGTGTTCATCCGTCTATTCCAAGCAGCGTCCGTCCGTCCGTTTATCCGTCTGCTTGTCCGCCTCTGTATATGAGTGAATCTCGGAATAGAATCTTGAGCATTGCTTTTCCCATTAAGAATTCGAAATAAGCCCCGCTTAGCGGAAGTCTTGCGGTATCTTCTAGTCGCCACTGATTCAATTCCACTTGTATTTTTTATTTATTTTTCTCGGTCTTATTTCCAAGTTTTGCTTGTGTGCCGGCTCTTAGTATATTTATGTGTGTGTTTCTTTGTTGGCTGTGCTGTTAGTGTGGAGACAGACTGCGGTTCGCTTGTAATCTCACACGGCGCTGCGACAGTTCCAGATTAACACTCGGCCAACGTTTGTCACGTATACGGCGCGACTGTCAATGATAATCGTCGGCGGTGATTGCCAAGGACTTGCCAGGGAACAACGGCAATTCGTACAAATTTCATTTTATTGAAGTTTTATTAGCGTTGAATTAAATTGACCAGAGCATCGAGCAAAAGAAATACAATTGTTCGAGTGGTAAGTGGTAAGTGGCGAGTGGTGAGTGGTGAGTGGCTCGATACAAGTTTGACTTGGCTTGGGACTTGATGGAAATTGCTAATGAAATAAGTTTTGAGTTATAAGATTTTGTTATATACTTTTTGCATGATGTCCTTGCAACAATGGACAGCGAGACTGAGGATTGTGACAGCCTAATGCAAAGTAGATGCTCTCTCCCAAAAAAAACTTGCTCCATTAATTATGTTTAGTGAGCAGAACTTCGCTTGGGTCTGCTGATATTAAATGTTGACATATTCTATGAATAGTTGGCAAAGATTTAAAGACCTCTCAGCCAGGATGACCATCAATATCGCTTCAAACTTTGCTTAGGCACTCTCAAAGTTGATGGGCAAAAAATAATGTAAGCAATTTCGTTTCCTTTTACATTCCCTTTAAGCAGCTACCTTCCGAGAGCGGATAATGAAAAAATGTTTATTTAAATTTGCTTTGCAATAATATTTATCTACCTTTGCGCACCTTTAACTGCCTTCCGCACGTACGCCAATAGCCCGCCTTGGACATGAGCCATGCACACGGATATCAGCGTGGGCGCTCGGTGCTCGGCACTGGGGTCAACTGACAGCCACTTCCGTGTGAACTAATTCCCTTGCACTACTCTTTTTGCTCTCCATGCACGCTCAAGCGAACTTAAGAGGGTATATTCGCTGTGTGGAAACATAGGTCTAGGATGTCTGACCTCTTGGAGTCCATAAATGTGTAAGCTTATGGTGATCATCTTCCTCTTGATCTCTCCTCGAACTATAAGAGCCCGAAATTCAAATGGATTACATCCCAAATACAGCCACACTCATAAGAGGCTGCTAGGTTCTAGGGATCTGAAATTTAAAAGTAAATATTTATAAACGTCAATGCCATATGAAAGCCTTGGGGTTATATACATACACCCATTGAAGGCATGGTAAGGTCGGAGTACCCGGTATACCTCAGGGGTTCTAAGAGTTAGTTTTACTGGATTATTATAGTATTATTGGGTTACTCTTTACATTCTCTATTGAGAAAGAAAGAAGAAGAAAACAATTTACAAATATGTTCTACTTTCCTAGGTAGTGCCTCAACTGGGACACTTCTCGTATTTCTGAACTTGTTAGGTAGTGCCAGCTCCGGTTTATATGCAAATTCTTTGGCGAACGAGTATGGTGCAGTCGTTGCTAACCTGTTCATTCGTATTTTTTTTTTTGTCCTGCAACGCGCTTTCTTGAACTTTAACGACTTGACCGTTTGCGTCCCAGAGCTCTTCATCGTCCACATTTTATTGTTATTGTTTGTAATTGAAATGGTGCAAACGTACAAGCGATAAAATGTAAAATCGAACTGCGAAGAGGCGGAGGGCGTAGGGCGAAGGGGCGCAGGACTGTGTGCGCTGGGCAGTAGGCGTGGCATGGCTTGACTGTCAGAGCCAACGCAATTCATCGATTGCTCCATTTAACAAATTTCGATTTCCGCTACAGATTTTCGCCCCATAGCGATTTCCTGCGCGAAGTTTTCCTAACGCTTTTATTGCTTATCCCACGCGTCAGGCAACTTGCGGCGGATTTGCTCAGCGTCTTTGTGTTAATTTTAACTATTCCCATTGTTGTTGTTCTTGCTGCCGGTATTCCCTTTCAAATGCTAATGGGTGTCACTAGACCAGATATTGCGAAACTGCCAAAAACAAAAGGTTTCTCACATGCAGCTGGTTAGTTGCTTGCTCTCGATTATTTATTGATTGTAGCGAATCGTTACAGTGCATATAAATTGTATACTTACACAAAAGAAGCTTGAGTATGCTCCGGCAATACTTCAGCTCTATTTGAGGGAAACGGGGAGCGTATTGTAAATTAAGTTGAGCTGCACTATGGCTTGAGAGTATGAAATGATGTTGAAAAGTTCTAAGTGAGTTTTCTATTTATAGGAATGAAGTTATATGAGAAGGGTAAACCATGCTGTTGAAATGTACACATGCAGTACTGCGGAAGAGCCATGAGCGATCAGACTAGTTCCTGTGTATGCCTTCTTACTCACCTCATACTCTATTGTCTTCCAGCTGTTCTCTCCTCTCCGTCTGCCTTCTCCACTCTCCTTCCCCTAATTCTTTCTCTTTTCTATCTTCAATCGTCGCATTCCTCCGTGTGCCCTTTAAGGCTCCACTCTCCACTCTAAAACTTTCCACTCTCCACTATCTACTCTCCACTCTGCAATCTCCACTCTCCAATCACCAATCTGCGCTCTCCACTCTTATCTTTCCACTCTCAATTTACCACTCTCTACTATCAACTCTCCACTCTGCAATCTCCACTCTCCAATAACCAATCTGCACTCTCCACTCTGCAATCTCCACTCTCCAATAACCAATCTGCACTCTCCACTTTTATCTCTCCACTCTCAATTCACAACTCTCTATTATCAACTCTCCACTCTGCAATCTCCACTCTCTTCTCTTATCTCTCCACTCTCCGTTCACCATTCTCAGCTTTCCACTCTCCACTTCCCACTCTTCAATCACCAATCTGCACTCTCCACTCTTATCTCTCCATTCTCAATTCACCACTATCAACTGTCCACTCTCTCCTCTTATCTCTGCACTCTCAAGCTACCACTCTCAACTCTGCACTCTCCACTCTCTACTCTCCCACTCTCAATTCTTCAGTCTATTAATTCTTCACTCTTCTCTTACCATTCTCCCTACTCTCCACCCTTCGCTGTTCAGTCTCAAGTCGTCTGCATCCACTCCCATCTCTCCTTTGCCCAGTCTACACTCTCTTCTCTACACTCCTTTCCCCTACCTCTTATCTATTAATCTTCTTCATCTTTCTACAGTTTTCTCCACTCGCCCATCTCTCCTTACAACTACAACATCTATATTCCATTTGACTATCTTTCGCATGAATATTGAAATATACACTTTATGGTAACTGCTAGTCGTGCACTCTCCACTAGATCACTCCCGCACCGTTTCGATTCTTGCTTTGCCCGAATTTGTTGTTGCTTTGAAAACAGCTTCCAGAGAGCAGCGGCGCAAATAACGGCGCACGCACATCATGCCTGGGGGGTGTCGGGTGGGTGCTTCAGTTCTTTTATTCCATTCCATTCCTTTTTCTTTTTTTGGGTTTACGGTTCAGGGGGTTGCGTTTTAATTTTTCCTATGATAATATTTGCACACAACTTGCAGCTACAGATGTAATTGAATTAAAATCTGGCTGACAAAGTCGTGTAGAGCCCAGGGCATGGGATTTACTTCCAGAGCCACAGCCACTCGTCCACTGTTTGTGGGTGTCAGTGCGGCCTGGAGCGATTCAAAAGTCTTGAATTTCAGTTATGCCCACGACATCCAGCCGAAAAGTGAAAGTTTTACTTGCCCGTATATGTCAGTGTGGGCTGCTTAGGGGGTGGCTGAGGGGGCGTGTGCGACTTAAACCTAATTTTTTTCAGCTTACTGCTAATCGGCAAATTCCCTGAATCGCAACGAAATATTTTGAGAGCAGGCGGACTGTCAGCTGTGGGGCATATCTGGGCGCAGTGACTCTGTAAAAATTCACAAACTCAATTTGAATAGTTTTAGATTTTAATTATTTGATTAAGCGTTAAGCACGTGCGCGACATTGCAGGCTTATTAAATGGCATCAACATCAACAACTGTATTCGATGCGGCCAAAGGTAACTCAATTCACTCATCAAATTATGCCGGCCCGGCGATAAAAACTGTTGACGCCCGAAAGATTAGCATAAAATGGATAAACAATGGCAGACGAGGCGCTTCATTGTATGGCTTTATCTCCCATGGCAGACGAGACGGATCAGACAGGGCAGACGGAGAGGAGAGAGAGAGAGAGGAGAGAAGTCATCATTGCGTCGGCAGTTTGTTAAAGGATTCGGTCAGCTAATGACACAGCAGAGTCTGATGAGGTAAAGCTCGAATGAGCGGGTTAAGAAAACTCCATTCATTCGATACTCAATTTTGTTGACTAGTGTTTCATATTAAAGTGCAACTCTATGAAACTTAAAGCGCAGTTAATCAAAGTTAAATTTAAGCTTAAAGTGTTCAACTGCTGCAAGGCATTTGCTCTCCCTCTCTCTCTCTCTCTCACATCATATATGCAAGTTTGTTTCCATTGAAGTTCCATTTGAAAGTCTTAACATGCTCTTCACTTACAATCGTAAGCCAAAGACAGTGTGGCCAAATCGGATTTGGCACTTTGGTCTAACTGCATTATCTTAAATTATTTGATGCTTGGCAGTAAATAAATTATGATGCAAACTGAAGTCGAGAGCACGTTGAGCAGCCTATTTAAATATGCGACTATCTGGGGGGGAGTCTGGCTTACATATTGTGCAAATTTAATGGGCGAGTGTGTGAAATATACAGAATCCAGGCACACCTGAGCGAACCTTCACAGCTATGAATTGAAACTGAAACAAAAGCTGAAATATTGCAAACTAATGCAAAAATCATAGAAAAACTGGCATAGGAAATTGACCAGAGTTGGCTGGACAAACGGACGAACAGACGAAGGGACGAAGGGACGGCTTATGCCATCAATCTGAAATGCTGACAATTGACAGAGCTGTCGACCGAGGACAGCTAACAGTAACAGTAAGAGAAACAGGACAACAAAAAAAGAAAGGTATTACTAAACACATAGAGCCTCGAAAATATGTATATTTAAATGACGTCAGTTTGTTTTGTAACCTGCCGTGTGACGGACGGGCAGGGCTTGGTCCTTGGAGTTGCTTGTGTGTGTGTGCTGGGCAAAATAATTTCGAGGGATTTACATAAATACATAAGTTAAATGCACATTTAGCATTTTGAATTTGTAATATTTTTGCAGGTTAGTTTGCTGTCGACCATGTGTTGAGAACGGCTCGAAAATGAATTGTAGTGACTGAGTCTGACCTGCATACTCATCATGAATCGCAGGGAAAACGTTTACAGTCGGGTGTTTTGGTAGAGCATACAGGTCCTATATAGACAGGGGAATGTATAATGAGATAGGGTCGGTCGGTTTTTGGAGTGATTTCTTTCAGTTGATAGAGTTTATATGTACTTATTCGAATTTCCACATATGAGACAGAAGACTCTATATAGTTATAATCTCTGTGAAATCTTTGGTATGTACAAGGATGTAATAGACAAGGAACCCTATAAGGCTATGGACTCTATAATCTATAAGTCTAGGTGGTTGACTCTTTATCTTGGCATGGTTCATATATAGGTAAAAGGTTAAACTAAGAAACAGAAGAGTCTACGAAGTGCAGACTTTGTGAATTGTTAATTCGATTTACACAAGGATGAATACGAGGAGAGAATCAATGATCAGTGATCGACTCTATGATAGTGATAGATTCTATGATGTGGATAGATTCTATAATAAAGATAGTCAGATTATTGAATTTTTGTATGCATATGTATACATATTTCTACGCTTCAAATTCATTTAAGATCGTACATCTGCAGCCAGAGTTCCCTTAAGCTACTTCTTATTAATATGGGTCAGTGGAAAGAAGAAGCACAGCGCTTACATAAAGCTAAAGAGAGCAATGCTCACTTTGTATAGAAGAAGCCTTTCTACCAGGTGTATCAGGTATCTTCTAGTCAGGCACGCCCTCATCTATGCCAGTCTTACTTGTATTTTCCTTTCTTTTTTTTTTAATGCTTAACGGCTCGTTTCATGGCAACACTGTGGCCGAGAGGGGCTGGAGCAGGAGCAGGAGCCATGTTAGTTTGCCAGCAGGCATTAGGTGACCGAGCAGGGCCGAGCGGGTTGGGCTGGACTTGAATGATGTGCAAATGCTAAATGCCACATAAATTGTGCAATTGTTTCAGTGCAGCTGTATTCGTTCGGTCTTATGTAAAATATGCTGCTCCTGCTCCTGCTGCTACTCCTGCTGCCTGTCGTTGCCGTTGCCGTTGTCGTGCCATAGACTGAAAGTGATTTGACCGTACAACATGGCGTATGAATTTTAATATTCAGTGAAGCCGGACCGTTTAGGCGGTTACTGTGCATACAGATACAGTTAGCCAGCTACCTAAGGGTAGACCCAGCTCGCCCACAACATTTTCTCTCGCCCAGCTCACCTCTCGGCTTAGCCTTGGCCATACTTTATTATGCGCCGGGGCTATTTGGCGCTCACTTTGTTTTGCCTTTCATTGCTTTTCATTCATTGCCGTATT
This sequence comes from Drosophila aldrichi, assembly GCA_035045965.1. Taxonomy (NCBI): domain Eukaryota; kingdom Metazoa; phylum Arthropoda; class Insecta; order Diptera; family Drosophilidae; genus Drosophila; species Drosophila aldrichi. The sequence goes on from JAWNOM010000038.1 coordinate 1,121,900, forward strand.
GTCATCAACAACAGAGCCCATTCGACTATTCACTTGTCTTGCCCTTACTCAACTGTATATATGTATATGTATGTGTGTATACCGCACTCTGCTCTTATTATTTAAAAGGCTTTGGCTCAGTCCATCCCCCCCCCCTCTCCCCGTCGCTCTCGGCTCAGTTTGCCCAGTGACAGCATCGACCCGGTTTTTGTTTGCACTGCGAACTGAGCTGCATACTGAAAACTGCTGTGACTGCAGCTCGTTGATGGGGATCAGCTTAGCCTTCACCTTTTTTCTGTACAGTTCTCTCTCTCTCTGTCTCTCTCTCTCTTTCTCTGTGCTCTGACCAGCTCCATCTGAGTTATTAATATTTATCTTTCTCTGGCAACAAAATGATTTGCACAAAATATTTCTTTTCTTTTCTTCTCCTGCTGCTTCGTGTTTTGCTGAAATATTCATTTGAGTTGTCTAGTTGTCTAGCCAGCTTTAGTTTTTGGCCAAGCTGGACAAAAATGCCAGCGCTAATTGCTGCTGCTGCTGCTGCTGCATTGTCTAACTATCTATCAGTATTAATGCTCACTGTACACACACACACACACACAAACACACATGTCTCTCTGTCTGTACTTTGTGCCTACTCATGTATGTGTGAGTGGCCTATTAAGCGCCTTGCCCCTTCACTTGGCATACTCCAAGCTCCGTTTATCATCATGTGTGCGTGTGAGCAGCTGCAGCGTCTCTCTAATGAGAGCCAAGACGGAATTTATGTGGTCTGGTCAGCGTGGCCAAATGCCTCGTACTTAAGCAAATATTAGTCGAGTAATTAGTTCAGCCAGCTTTTGAATTGAGGCAATGCCACTAACAACTATGCAAACTAAATGCTGCACTGAAGGCATCCGGCCACGAATGCCTCATATTTCTTTATGTGAAATACATCTCTTGAATCAGCAGCAGCTTTGAGGCAACCTTTGGATATAGCCTACCCCCAAGAGTTCCTCACTTTGCTCTAATTTCAGTTTTTGCTGCCACAAATTACTTAACTCGTACAGTGAGAGAGAGAGAGAGGGAGAGACTGTGAGAGTTTATTAAATTTTTCGTATCAATTGCCAGACACTTGCGGTTTGGCATTGGCAAATTTTCATTGCTGAACATTTTATTAGTTTTTCATAGTCATAGTTTAGTTGATTGCAACATGCACTTGGCTTGATTTTATTTTTCTATTCAATTGACTCGTGTGCCCGCCCCTCAAGTTTCAATTGACTTTGCGCAAAGCCACATGCGTTACTCCCTCTCTCTCCCTCCCTCTCTCTCTCCCTCTCTCTGGCATCTGTAAATTGGATTTGCTCAACTTTTTCACAGACAGCCAAAGAGGCGACATGCGTTTGCCTAAAGTATTACACAAAGTTTCCAAGCAATTATAACTTCACAAATCACATGGCCAGCATGTGGAGGGGAATGAATTTTAAATGTTTTGTTGTTGTTTTGTCGTTATGCATATAACGACGAGTGTTTACATAATTAATAATCATTTATCGAAGGTCCTTTGGCAAGTTTACGCTTCAATTTCAGCAGCAGCCCTCAACAGCTTAACCATATCGAATGGCCCATTCGTGCGTGTCTCTCTCTCTGTGTGTGTGTGTGTGTGGCAAAATGATTTTGTGGCTTTGATGCTTTTTATACCTTGACTCGATTGATAATGTACAGAGAGAATATCAGAATTCCAGTCCAATTTGTGTAATAAGCAGCGCAAGCTGAAACAAAGCGAAAGCTGAGCTGCCTTTGTTGATCTCTATCGTAGATATCTCGAGAACTACTATGCGTAGAGACCAGAAATTTACAATATATATTCTCATATATATAAGGAATATTAGATAAATTAGCTTTTTCCGTTAAATCATCGCATTCGCTTATTATCAATAAGAAATGAGGTTATTCGATTAGTATTTTCTTGATTTTTGGCATACACGCACTTCAAGCTGTCATTCTTAATCCCTAAAATTTTAACTAAGATCGTACAGCTGGAACCTGAGTTAAGTCGAGCTATGCCTCTTAGTGGATTAGTTTAATCTTAAGCTATCGTCTTATACTTTAGTCTACTATTTTAGTATAAGTCCTAACTCACTTTTCAGGGTATTTCCAAGTCGTGCTTTCTCTGCTTTGAGCATTCACTCTCACTTCCTGCCGTTTCTCTTCCATTGAGTCTCGTTAATTTTTAATTAATATGCAAATTTGGTTAGTGTGTGCCAGAACACAAATCAGCAGCACCGACTGTCAAACAAACAAACAATCAACATGGCAGTCGAGCGTGTTAACACAAATTTACCTGTAAATGCACGTGAAGTATTTTCCAGTCAAGTGACCCAAATGCAGCTGGCTAAGAGGGATATGTGCTCAGAGGAGCTCGGGTAAACAACGTGTATGCTTAAGCATATACACGGGACAAAGGACCCATTGACATTTGGGTTTTTCATATATGCATTATAGTTTCCGTGGCTGGGGTCCGCCCTTTGAGCTACGGCGGAAACACATTCATTAACGAAATATATTTCATATTTATTTGCTTTGCGGCTGCTGGCGTTCGTTGTAATGACCACAAAATTACGTGCCATGTCGTCCACTGCCGGGCAAACATTCTCAATTAAGCGATAAGCGTGCTGGGATGATGCTGCGATGGCCCGACGGACGGTGCTGTGGGCGTGGATGGGCGATACAGTAAATTAAATCGGTTAACAGCCAGCGCATGCAAACGATGCGAACTTAAGTGAGTAAAATGAAAAACCAAAAGGCAAAAAATGAACAAAATGAATCCAAACCGATTTCAGCTCATAAAATAATAAATAAAAAATTGATTTACGGCATGTCCGGCGCACACTCAAATGAAAATAAGAGAGACAACAACAACAAGTAAGAAGGCTCTAGTCGAGACTGCTCGACTAGGAGATACCCTGAACCCTCCAAACTGATATTCTAATCATTCTGCACTTCTTTTATGCACACATACATACACATGCCTCCACATGCACGCATAAGACCGCGCTCTGCTAACTGCGCAGTAAGCAGCGACTGCGCTTGGGCTGCGCTGCAGTGTGGGCAATACTATGAGATTTTATTTGTTGAATAATTTCGTTTGTAGACGTATGATCTTAATGAAACTTTCAGAATGCAATCATAATGTATAAATGTGTGTACATTCCGAAGCACAAGTCTCTAGTATTTGAAATACGTTTTTTACGATTTGGGGGCGAAGAGGGCGTGGTATCCAAAATCTGTAAATGACAAAATGTGTGTATCCATCGAATGTATATACACAACAAATCTGAACACTCTATGTTTAAAAGTGTTCAAATTAGGCTGAAAAAACAATATCAATTTATCGATTATCCTCGATAAAAAAGATATCGAATGAGTTATCGAAAAAATATGATAAACTCGTACTGCGTATGGTATACACGAGTCTACATACAAAATTTCAGCTCTCTAGCTCTTGTAACTTCTGAGATCGACGCACTCATACGGACGGACGGACAGACGGACGGACGGACGGACGGACGGACGGACGGACGGACGGACGGACGGACAGACGGACAGGGCTATATCGACTCAGCTCATCGCCCTGATCAAGAATATATATACTTTATGGGGTCTGCGATGATTCCTTCTGCCTGTTACATACTTTTCACAAAACCATTATACCCTGATTTCCCATTTTCAATGGGTTCAGGGTATAAAAATGAAGGAAATAAAATAAAGGAGATATGCGTCACTTACCTGTGAGCGAAAATAGGTTCGTCGCGCCTTTCCCTCGTGTGGGCGTGGCCCTTTAGATAAGCATTGTGCAGGCATTGTGAGTGCAACGGCTACAATAAGGTCATGTCAAACACAGAAAATTTGCAATGAAATGATTTTTATTTAACCGGAACGGATTCGTCCAGGCAAACTCACAACAATGCAGGACGCAAGCCAAACAACAATGGAGCAGCACAGCATGGCCCCCTCCCTCTACATATAGATGGCATCCGATTTGTAGGCGAGAGAGCATGCCTGTGATATGATGCCCTCACTTATGCTCATATGAAGCTAATAGAGCGAACTGAAACTAAAGTAACGAAGCGGGAGATACCCTGAATTTGCTAGCGAGCTTGCATGAAGTTGATATCCTCGACAGAAAACTGAACTCTTTATACTTTATATACTGAAGGGTATTTTACACAACGAAATCGATACCTACTCAGAGAAAATGAGAGATATACTCATAAATGTAGAGCTTAATATCGCTATAAGTCGATTGATTAGACGATTATTATAGTCGATTATTATATATGAGAGTATGCGAGATACGTTTTAAAATGCTTCATTTAATATCGATATTAATCGATTGCTACATAAGAATCAGATAATGTTTAGATGTAGACAAAAAGACGGTCGAACATGGAACCAATCATGAAATAGTTGATCAAACGAACGAGCACATAGAGGAACTGATATACGAACAGACAGACGGACAAATGGACAAATAGATCTTGCCCGCTTAGCCTTATCACGTTGATACTTTTATAATCACTTTTTACATATTTCTATGTAACCAGTATCAAATAGTCTAAAGATATTAGTTGATATCCACTCTATAACTAGGATAGCTCTACTTCAGTTACATTCTGCACGACGTAGTCAGAGCAACCCTTTGAAATGGCTGTAAAAATTGATACAGCAGCGTGAATTCAGAGACAGAGCAGCGCGCACAGATTGCGAAATATTTGTCATAATACTTTTAAGTTCATGTCAAGCAGAGATTATGTCTCTGTTCTCTCTGATTGACATGTGCCAGTCAGCCAGCCAGTCAGCCAGTCGTTCGAGCGCAGCCACAAAAAAATGAAAAGCGATGGCAACACGGATACAGTCACTGGGCTTTATTTATTGTATACGTAGTTTGCCTTTCATTTTTCATATGACCCGTGCATGCGAGAGTGCGGGTAAGTGTATTGGAAGGGGCCACTCGGGTGCGTCAGTAGATCTCATTTTTATATGCCCTATACGCAGTGCGAATGGGGTAGGCGGGTGTGGACGAAATACTTGTGACAGGTGAAAGAGAGTGGGTTAGAATTCATAAGGAATATGGATTGATTGAGCAAAGCAAATGCGTCGAGGGAGGCATGAATCAAACTGAATCTGAGTCCTCTTTGCATGCATCGATCTCGAGAACTACAAAAGCTAGAGACCTTAAATTTGAAATATATATACTTGTCTAATGCGCACTATAAATGATATTTTCTTTTTATTGATATCTCACCTTACGTCTTTAGTATCGATAAAAATCGATACTCTGAGTATCAAATTAAGGTCTACGAAAAACGAAATATATATACGCATATCAAATCTAGCAAAATTAAAGCAATTTCAGGGTATTTTATAGTCGTGCAGTGTCTCCTAGACAAATCTTACCTGTGTTTTTTGTGTTCATTTCGAGGTCAGTCGAATCAGAAGGCAACCATGTGCGACAAGGGGCTGACATAGGTAACAGCAAAACATATATGACAGAGAAAGGAAAAGAGTGTGAAAGAGAGTGAGACAGAGAGAAAGACAGAGACAGGCAGAGTGTACGAGCGGGAGAGAGAGAGAGAGAGAGAACGCCTTCTGCTCTGCATTATCACACATCCGGAGCTTAGCCAACGGGCAAATAAAGCTGAATTCGGAGCCATTTTCGATTTTGGCACGTGTTTGCGTTGGATTTGATAAATGATAGGCGTAAATAAAACGCGTCGCTTTTAATCGCTTGACACATTTTTTATTTTACAGCATTAATCATTCGCTCAGATCTTTGTTAAAGTCGGCAAATTCATGAAATTTACTTTCTGCTTCCTCTTTCAGTCCCAAAATAAACTTTCAATTTCGGCTTGAGCTCATCAATTATGCATTTACCAATTGATGCCAGCAAATAGGTTCGCTTATATTGGTTTGTAATTCGCTTGGCTTCATTAAAATTGTATCAAACTTTGGTTTGTTTGTGGTAACGAATTTATTTAATTGCATCAAGAATTGCGGTTCATTTGAGATCGATTTCGAATTTCGGATACGAGTCGAAAAGTCAGCGCCATTTCGAGTGCCTCAATCTCAATTATTGCCAAAAAATATATTTTATAATATATGTATATTGCATGCGATTTTTCTGCGGAAATAATATATTTTCCATTTCATTTAATAAATTTTGCCCAATTATTTGCCTGGCCACAAATTCATTTCGACTTGTGCGTGAGCGAAAATCTATAATTAAAAATGCATTTTTAATTATTTCCAAAATTGCCAACATGCATCGAAAAATTCAGCACACGTTGACAATTGTGATTTATATCAATAAATAAATAAATAAATAGACATCAATGTACATACATACATATACATATGTACATAAATATATGGGTAATATATATATTTTATTTATTTTTATATTTCGTATAGGTAGTATCGATGGTAATTATCACGAGATTAATAGCCACAGTCTGTTTTGGATATGTCCCAATTTCTGATTGGCTCTTAATATTGCACTAGTATTGGAGAGCTTGCATTGAATTGCTGTAAAACTGTCATCATCCGAGTGAGTTTGCGCTTAGCTGCACGCGCTCCTATGCTTACAAAAATGTGCGAGAAAGAGACAAAGATAGTTGTAGCTGAACGCAGGCCTTATTGTTGCTGAGTGCGAGCGAGATGGCTATGCGGACATGCTTGTTCTGATTCTTATTGGACGAAGAGAATCTATTGGCTGCCATTCAAAGAGAGGCGAGAGTGAGAGTCAAGCAAATCCGATTCGATCTATAAATAAATGGCCTGACATGAAATTTATGTATGATACGTAGAGTAAATATTTTATTTTAATATTTTACATACTCATATACAGATCAATCAGTGCTGCAATTTTTAAATAAAAATAAATTTCTGTTAGCTCTTAATTTTTTATTTATTTGTACATTTTTTCCTTTTTTTTTTTACTATTTAGTTCATTAAATCAATCGCTTTAATAATTTGATTATTTACATTTGATTAATTTACATAATGCAATAAGTAAATTAATTATGAAGCGGAATAAATATGCATTAAACATATTTTTTTGCTCATGCCTAATAGACGGCTTATTAAATATGCAGATTATTTAACATAAATATGGTATGTATAAAAACAAATATATATAAATATTCATATATATATATAAACATTTTAAATTATTCGAATTACACTAGTCAACAAGAAGTTTAGTAATTGAGTTATAATTGTAGTTTTCGAATCTTGAAGAAATTTAACCAAATTGAATTGAAGCACTTTTAATTATTGAATTTGCTACACTCAGTCATATAACAATTGCAATTAAGTTATATTTAATATTTATTTAAGAAGAAACAAGAACAAAGAATTGTTGAATTGAAAGGATTCAAAGAGAAATTCCGATTCTGAATCAGTTTCTGTTTCAGTGCAAGAGAAAATATTTTTCTGTTGTACAGTGCTATCAATTACTCTTTATGGTTACATCATAACGAAATACTTTTCATGTATTTGTACTAAATATTTATTGCTTATGAGTTTGCGGATAGAAAGAGAGAGAGAGAGAGAGAGAGAGAGAGAGTGGGAGTGTGATGCCCTTTTGATTGTCACTTGAAATTTGAGGCACGTTTTATGAAACTCAATAAAAGAGGTCACAACACATACATACATACATACATATCTATATCAATATATGTATGTGTATATTTTCATGCACGACAAAGTTTAAGCTGGTAATTGAGTTGAGAGCAGAGGGAGAGGGAGAGAGAGAGAGCGCAGATACTTCCGCTTTTTATTATCTTGTATTAGGGGCAACAAACGGCTTAGATAATGGGAATCAATGTGGGATTTGTTGGCCTTGAAATTGATAAGAAGGCTTAGACGATGCGCAGGTCTTCACTTGACATTCTTAATTGGGGTCATAGAATTTGGCTGTACGATGAGCTCCACCTGGACTCATTTGTCTCCATCAAGCTCGCTTTAAGCACTTTTTAGCTACCATTTAAGCCAAACAGTTGCGCTTTTGCCTTGGCTAACAGCACCCAAAAATGCTTAAATGATAAATAAAATTTGCAGGTGTTTAAATCTTGTGCAAACTTCGCTTGGCTAGCGCACTTATGTTCACTTACACACACTCAGACACTCGCACACACAGACACGCGATAAGCACCTGCATATTCATAACTCAGATAAGCGCTCCACCAACGACTCCTGCTCCTGCTCCTGCCCCAGCTCCTGCTCCTGCTTCTGGTTCTGGCCAACTTTCAACCTTGATAGCTGAACATTTTCGGGCAAACCGAAATTCATGTAAATTATGTTTAAGTGCAGACCCACCTAAGTCTCGGCTCAGGCCAGTGGGCGTGGCAAGCGTAGCCATACAAACTGCGTAAATGCACGAAAATATGCTTCGCCATAGACGTGTGAGAAATAATATTTTGGCTCTGCCCTCAAAAGCCATAAAATTTCATAATTTATAAAACTTGAATATCTAACACACAAAAAATGGTTTAAACAGCCTACGTATGTATGTGTACACCTCCTTCATCTCCTCCTGCTTTTGGCCAACAATTGTGTGCATAAATTTGCTGCACTTTTCACACTCGAATTGCAGCTTTATTGCTCTGACCGAAGAGACCAAACGAAATATGTGAACCGCATGGAGCACCCACTGTACACTCCCACATTCATGGCCTAAAAGATGATTGATCACGGAATAGTTCTAATTGTAATCAGAAATTTAGTTTTTCATATTTACAAATAGAACGTAGGACGGCCAAGAGTCTAATCAACAATGCTCGACTATGAGTTACTCTGAGTCCTGCAGAGAGCTGATATTCTAATCATAATAATTATTCTTCTTATATATATACCCATACAGCAAACTTAAGCTTAGTAAACTTACCTCATGGAATACATTAAAATATTTATAATCAATTAATATTTTAACACAATTTATCGATATTTATCGATAAGCTTGAGCTACTGCTGATATATAAATACAGATAATATCACTCCAGCTTGTTTATTCCATATTTCAGCTCTTTACCTTATGTAAACTTCAATTTGATATTTATTAAAATATATTCAATATTTAGATATTTATTAAAATATAGTCGATATTTCTTTATTATTTGATAACTTGAATCTTGCACATTTTCAATATATAAATTTATTGAAATATATTCAGTATTTAGATAAATATATTAGATAACTTGAATCTTGCACATTTTCCATATATCAAGAGCACAATAAATATTCGAAAATTGTCAACTGTAAATAGGCTTAAGGCTAACAGAGTTCAGCTCAAAATATATTTTACTTTACATATGTGAGAGATTTACCCAAAATGCTGTTTACCTCATTCACGAAATTTGTAAATTTCTATTTTTATTTGCTTGTGGGTAAATCCCATTGAACACTTTATACATATTTGTAGTTCGAATCCATTTAGCATAAGAAAATAAAATAGAAATACTGTCCGGCAAGAATTTTAGCTTCTATCATTTGTCTTTAAACCCGAAGCCAAATGCAGACTGCAAAATATTTCTGCTGCTCATGGCTGGGAGATTTTGTTTATTGCATTGCGCTTTTAATTGATTTTCAATTCGTTCCCTTTTATTTTATTTTATTTTGTGGTATTTTTTTTTAGGGCGGTTAAAAGTTTCAGTTTGCGAAGAACTAAACTCGAATGGAAGTGAGACAAGTGAGCGCAAAAGTAAAAGGAGGAGGAGGAGAAGGAGCTTCACAGCTGTCAGATATGCTGAGCTCAGTACGGAGTTAAGCCCACAGTCATGCTAGGCATTTTACACACACATACACACACACACATAACCATGTGTATGTGCAGAGCTAACTGTGCTAGAGTATGCGCTTGCTCATACCATAGCTCTTAGGATGCAAGCTGAGAGATCTTGGGTTCTAGTGGAACGATCTTAATGGAATTTTCAGAGCTTAAGGATGATATGTTAAAGTGTTAGTATACTAAATATTAAACCTCTACTGTGAAAAATAAGTGGATTTTGGAGAAAATGCAGGGTTTTAGTCAAGCTATTCACTACAGAAAATGTAATGCCACTACCACTTATAGTCTTTTAATACAATAATATCATAAAAACCCAATTCACAATATCTCTTTTTCATAGAAACGAGAGATATTGTTTAAACTGATAGACAGACGATCAGGCAAACAGCTAAACATCTCCTTATCAACTCAACCCGATGGATAATCTATGCATATGACACTTGACATGGCACCGTCCAACTTCTGATTATCTGAGAATTCGCCAGGAATGGAACAGATTTTGTGTCTGTAGAGGCCAACCAAAAGACTTCGACCGACATCCTGAAGCATATTCCACTCAATACCTTGAAACACATCTTGTAGTGAGGCCGTAAAGGATTATTTTGAATACGTTTTTATTTTAGCTCAGTCTCGTTTATTTTGGATCATACCTCCTTTATATATGCATGTAAATTCAAACATTCAAACACTTCGCTAAACAGAATTTTCTTCTTTTTTTTTTACCTTAACTCAACAAAATTATTAAAGTAATCTCTATGGCATATTAAGGTTGATTAGCTTTGCGAATATCTCAAATAGAACCGAACACATTCCATATATAAATATTGTTTCCGACATACTCGTGTTTATTTCAAGCTCTGAGACAACTTAAATTTCCAGGATTTCGACAAATTTGTTTCGCTTTGCAACGCTGAAAGCAAAGCAAATTACATTCTCTTCTGGCTTAAATGCAAACATGTATGTGGGAGTAGGTAGGAGGCGTGGCCATGCCTCCCTCCATTGTGGTTAGTGGCTTTCAGCTGAGATTTCTTTCAGCTAAAAGCGTTTGTACTCAAAGGAGTTAAGTGAGCAGCTCGCAAAAGTGCATCAAATCAGAGAGAAAGACAGACAGACAGAGAGAGAGAGAGGGAGAGGGAGAGGGAGGCCGAAAGAGAGAGCGCACTTTATATTGTCTGTGGGCTGCCTTGGCTTTGAGAGTTTTGAGCGAAAATTGCATTTTAGGGCGCGATATGCCTAGGACTGTGAGTACCTGAATAACGTTCTCGCAGCACAACTGTAGATATTGTTGAGCATTCGCGTCAGCTTAAAGGACTTCCTGGTGCAGCGGGAGATGCGATGTCGCGCCATATCGATGAAGTCGCTGTAGCAGAGGAAGCCGGTCTGCTCGTCGACGAACACGGTGAAAATGATATCGATGATGTGCGCGGAGAGGGGCACTCGCACGATGGCATCCGAGATGTGCTTGAATGTCCTGCGGGAGACGTCGGCGCCGGCCAGGATGTGGTAGCTGAGCGCCGTCTGAATGGTCGGCAGATGCTGAATGAACTTGAAGAAGGACATGAAGTCGTCGAGCGTGACCCCCGGCGGGTTGTTGTCCTTGTACCTCGCATAGATGCGCCGCAGTATCTCCTGCTTCCGATGTCGCGGAATCCGGGTGTATGCGAGCAACAGGCTGGCGAAGCGCAGCTCGCTTATCCTGTCCGTCGACTGATCGGGCTCTTCGCTCTCCGCTTTCCTCGGCTTCCTTTGCAGCGTATTGAACTCGATCTGAATGAGGTCGTGGAACAGCTGCCGCTTGAACTTGAGGAACCTGTCCAGGCTCAGCTTCTGGTCGAGCTCGGGGCCGAACAAATATTGCTTCACGGAAGTTTTGATCTTCATGCGCCCGTCCGAAGCACCAAATAGCAGGAGGCTCATGTCGTTCTTGTCGAGCATCTGCTTGCCCTGGCTGTCGAGTAACTGGAAGCCCAGCTTGAAGTACCTCTCGGACAGCACTACCAGCTGCAGCAGATACAGAAAGTCCGAGTACGTGAGCATGCCGTCGGGCCGCAGCTTATAGAATATGCTGTCCCTGGATACGCCCCGTATGTTGAGCTCCTGCATGGCGTCCCTACTCATTTTGAAAAAGTTGTTGAGGCCCAGGCCTTCCGGCTGCATCGAGCTGGGCGACATCGAGCGCACAAAATCCTTGGGCGTCATATAAACGATCCACTTGCCGGCGTTACTCCTCACCTTGATTGTGGCAAAGTAGCAAAATATCTTCTTATGCGTCGAGTACGATCGCAGCTGATTCTCGTAGTCCCGTATTGTCAGAGACCGGAAATGGGTGTGGCCTGAGCCGTGGCTAGCCTCTGCCCTCAGCAATAGCAAGCTCTTCAAATTTTGTAAAATCTTGTGCGTCCCTCTCCTTGGCTCATCTTGGAGATAGCTGGCCTTAGTCGGGTCTCCTCTAGGCCAATTCTGGCAATCGGCTGTAATCAGGAGCATATAAAACTTTAGCACCTGGACACGTTCTTTCGCTACACGCCAATTGCTGCCGCGTTGTTGTGTCCATTTCCGTAGGATCCATTTGCATGCCTCTCTCATAACACCGACTCGGGTAAATTTTGAATTTGACATCAATTTCAAATAACTTTTGGCTAATTTGCTTGTGACTTAGGATCTGGGGAGTTACTTGAGTGACTTTTCTTCTAACTTTCCTCATTTTCTGCTATCCTTCTATTCTTCTACTATTTAAGTACTCCACACAGTCTCATCACTTTTCATAGATCAAATACATTTACTTGTTCACCACTTTCCCTTTCACTATATTCGCTCTATTGATAATACCATATCCCATACATGTACACTTCATATGGGGCCCCTTCCTGTATTTCCTTCCCTGTCGATTTCAGATATGCATAACAATGCTCAAAATTAGCGAAGCAGAAAGGCATGAGAAAAAATGTCATGCTCACATACATACATACATACTACATATGTATTGCATATTGTTAATACGTGCCAGAGACATTCGCACTTGTTTGTTTAGTTGATTGCAAAACACATTGTGAACAAACAGCCCGGAGCTGTGTGATTTTTACTACCCACCTAAGCCTAAATGGATGGATAATGGCGCTGGATTGAATCGTTTGGCACACGTACAGGTGAAGGGCTACTTTGTGGGAAGCTCAAAATTAATGAACTACAAAAGACGCTGATTTGCATATGCGAAATATGCAAATCCGGAAGCATTTGTGCTCTGTAGTTGCCAGCAGATGAGCTGAGATGAAAGATTTGTCAACTGCAGCAGCACCGTCAGCCTGACAACTGACAGTGTGAATGGGGTCTAATTTGATGAATACTCTGTTTAAGGGCATGTGTGAAGCTGTACAGGGTTTGTTTTCACGCCGTCTCTCGATTAAGTTGAATTACTTTGATGGGAGCTGCGAGTGGGAGAGTTGAATGGATCGTGTATATGTGGGATTTACAAGAAGAAGACCAAATATTGGTATTCCCCATTTAAAGTGTGTGTTTAGGGTATTTCAATTGAAATAGATAAATAAGTGAGAGTCAATACGAGCCGCAGTCGAGTATATTTTATTAATATGTAATACTAGTATGATATGATATCGAGTCGATGTAGTCGTCCTTCCCAAACTTATCTATCCGTCCGTCATTCAGTCCATTTGTCAATCCTTCTGTCCGTTCGTCATTCCGTCCATTTGTCCATCCTTCTGTCCGTTCGTCATTCCGTTCTTCTGTCATCTTCTCTTCTGTCATCTTCTCTTATGTTCCTTCTGTCCGTTCGTCATTCCGTTCTTCTGTCATCTTCTCTTACTTTCCTTCTGTCCGTTCGTCATTCCGTTCTTCTGTCATCTTCTCTTATGTTCCTTCTGTCCGTTCGTCATTCCGTTTTTCTGTCATCTTCTCTAATGTCCTCCCATCCATTTGTTTGTCTTCATATTCCTCTGTCGATCCGTTCATATGTTCATCCGTTCTTCCGTTCATCAACCCGTAAGTCCATCCGTCCGTTTTTCTATCCCTCTCTATATGCGTCCTCCTTATCAATCCTGGTTTTTATAGCTTCTTGTCATTGTTTCAAATATTCAAAAACTGATTTTCATTTAAAAATCGATAATTAATTAGATTTTCATAAAACTTCTTTGGGTCCCTCACTAGATTTATAATTGTCTTGGCAATTCTGTTGTTGTTTCTACATGAAAGCTCTCCAGTATCTGCTCATCTCCTTTTAGTTTGATTTACCGTACTTTTATCACATGAGCACAAGTGCTGAAGCCATACACAGTCTTGAGTACATTTAATCCTCGACTGGCAAAAAAAAAAAAAAGAAAAGAAATTCATATATAAATATTTCTTTTTTCACACTTTTGCTCTAACAAATTTCTCCGTCGTGTGTGTGTGTGTGTTGGTGTGTTGGTGTGTTTGCGTGCTTTGTGTCTGGCATTGTTGACAGCTTAAGATTTTGATAAGTCATTGAAAAGTGTGTCTATAAGCACTCAAACTTTCAAGTGGCATTCACTCGCCTGCTGTGGACTGACAATAGACTCTCTCCGACTTTTTCAGCGACTGCTGATGTCTTTAGCCAATCGACACTCCGGGCTCCGGCTCGATGATTTCCACTTGCCTTCCTGCATCGCCCCTTTATTTCCTTTTTTTTTTTTAATTTGTTTGAATATTAGTTGCAAAGGGAATTATTGAAATTTGAGTGGACTTCAAAGAAGCCAAAGCCGATTGCACAAAATTGAATTAAAAGACAATGTGCAAAGCGAACGGGGAACGGGGAACGAGGAACGGGGAACGATGAATTGGGGCGCATCCCCATCGCCTTGCAGCGGAGCACAAAGCGTGATTTATGTGACTTATGTGCTGGCTTAGTCCCAGTCCAGCAGCAGCAGCAATAGAAGCAGCAGCGGCAGCTTGTTTGCCAAATCCTCCAAAAATTATACATACATACATATTGAATCGACCCTTGCCGCGAAACTTATCTAGAAGCAACCCCAAAACAGCTTGTGCATATGAAACAAATATCGTTTGTTAAATGCGTTGTAAATATGTTTTTTTCCTCTCTTTTTAGCTGTTTGTAGACGCAAAAGTTATTCGCATAGGGGGGATCATAGACTTGACAATTGGCAACGATTTCATAAGACTCTATAGACGTAATATTCTATTGCAATAATCGAATATGTGGAAAACTTAATATATTAAGACTGGACCAAAGGGAATTCATTCTGATATTAACAAACATTGAACAAACAGCTCGAAAACCCTTTCTAGATTATAATTGCTTTGGAGAGGGGTTGAGAGAGTGGCGATCCCTTGAATTGCGGAAGATTAAAGTTGATTTATGGGCGAGGATCGGAAGATTAAAGACACTATGTAGATCTCAGGCCGGAAAATCTTTGGAGATCTGCAAAATATTTTATGTTTCTTACCTTAGTATACGGAAGACTATTCATATACTACGGGCAAGATATGTGATCAACTTGTAGTTGTAAGCGATCTCATAAAGTCAAGAGGAAGCATAGATCACAGAGATATGAGTGATATGAAAATATTCCAGTTATATGCAGAAATTATGTATGTTTCAATTGAGGATTTCATAAATAGGGTTTATCTGCTTATAATATGCATTTTTACTATCAAATGGATGCCTAGATATCATCATATCATATTGATATGTTAACTTTTCTTACTAATATTCTATTATATTATAGATCTGAATAGCTTTTGGAGTCAAGAGGAAGCTGTTAGGGCTCTTCTTATAGATATTCAATTGTAGTAGATAAATAAATATTGATAGAGCAGGCATAAAGTTCACCAAAATAACTTCTACATTTATTATACTTCACTTCCAAGTTTGATATGCTCTGGGCAGTGCATCTAATAGTCGTCTATGTTTCACATTTGATGTAGAATCGACTCTCGGGCATCTTTCATGCGCAAAATTTGTTGCTCCAATGGACACTGGTGGTAAGCGAAGTCTCTGTTGGTGCGGCACTCGCTTGGGCTTGTGGTAATAATTCTAGATTTATGAAAATTGTTTTCCCGTTAATGTTTACTATGTTTTCGACATTTTTATTGTTGTGGGTCTGGCCTGAACGAGAGAGTGAGAGAGAGAGAGAGAGTGAGAGAGAGGGAGAGAGGGGAAAGGGCAGCATTCGCACGCCGAAAATAAGCAAAGTGAATTGAATTGCGGGGCCACGGCGATAGCTAAAAATAAGTGAGTAGCTTGTGGACGGGTGTAACTGACTGTCTAATACACATTTGGCATTTGGCAAAACTCTGCTCATAAGAGAAAAATCTGCGAGACTTTTCAGCTGGGAGGAAATTTCCGATTCAGAAAGCCAATATGCTCGCTTGACTCTGTAAATGGGCATGGAAACTGTGTGCAGCAGCCACTCGGCACTCCCTGAAAATTTGAAAATCACAAAAAGCTGACCTTATATTTTGACTACACCCACACACACACGCGTGGGTGGGTGTGTGTGTGTGTGTGATTGGGAGCGAAATTCTGCGAGTGAGTGAAATGTATTGAAACACTTTGCTCATTGCGGAGCTGTAATATGAAACTTTTCGGCCAGAGTTTTGTTTTCTTGAAAGGGTTGCGCACTTTGATTAAATTTTGTGCATTGCACGCATAAATCGTGAGACGACTCCCCCCCATCCCCACCACCAACTGGGGTCTGAGCAGGCCAAGTTTTTGAGTTTATGGCGCGTGAGCAGTTAAATCGAGACGAGTTGCCATTGACATTAATCGAGGCGGCTGCAATCGAGCCATTTACTGGAGCTACCACTGTTCTTAGCCATTGACAGCCAAATACCTATTGATGTATGAGCAGGCGGAGGAGCTCGGAGTGCCATAAATAATCAGTTCCGCTTCGGAATCAGCATATGCATTCGAATTGAATGATGGAATGATGGATTGCGTGTAAGTGGGCCTGAATGCTCGAATTACACATTTGGATATCTGGACAACATTCTCTCAGCTATGAATAATTCTTAGTTAATCCAATGGCCTCGATTGTTGTGCAAGGAATTTAAGTGGACAACAACTGGAGTCTATTGCCAGAAAGACATCTCAAACAGCTGCCAGAAATATATTAGACTACAGACTCTTTAGAAATTATGATATAAAATTGATTTATTTTTAAGTTTTCCTTAGAAAGTTTGATTTATTTTTTTGTTTCCCTTGAATATCTTTACATATCTCGAGTTCTGTTACACTTATCCACTTCCTAAATTTCATAACTTTTTAAGAAGCTGCTCTATAGACTGACATCTAAATATTTTTCCATATTTATAGTATCTCGTTTCTCTAAATCGGTTTTGATTCGAAAGTTTTCCATATTCGATCTCTGACTATCCATAGTATACATATATTTCACATGATATTAGAATTGAATAAATTTTTGGCAATTTATAGATCCACACATTTGCATTCATTACATAATTTCTCCAATATTTGAAATATATCTCCCTATATCTGTGATCTCAGTTTGCTCGGCTATTATTTGGACGATTTCCAAGTAATATACGATTTCAGAATCTAGATATCGGATCTATAATAAAACATTTTCATTCTGATTAAATAAATCCATAAATAATAAATTAAGCCACTATCGTTTTATAATACTTAAAACCAAGTCAAGCGAAACTAGTTTTCTGGTTATTACTATAAAGATTCCCTCTAAATGTTGTGTCCACCTTAATGATACCTTACATTTCCGTTAAGAAAACACATCTTATCAAGCACCCACTTGAACAGCGTATTTCGACGTTTATCATGGCCAACGTGCACAATTCATACGTCTTTTATATTTGGACTATGGTTAATACATTCAAATGGCGCAGTCTGAGGCGAGTTACGACCGCAATCTGTTTGCAATGTCAATTGGTGAAGTGAATTTAGTTTCGTCGCCTAGCCCCAAGCCAAGCGCCAATGCAAATCAAACTTGAAGCATTTGCATACATCGAACCATTCCGGCAGTCGTACTTTCCGTTTGACCGTATCGAGCACGGAGTGTAAAGACTCTGTCCGTCCGTTCGTCCGACAGTCTGTCACTCTGACATTCTCTCTCTGTCAGTCCGTCCGTCTGTCTGTACGTCTGTCTGTCGCCCATTTCTATGCTGTTTGCTGAGTTGGCCTCAGGGGGAAACATCTCATATTGATTTGACTTTTTTTTTTCTCCTACTTTTGCACTTCCGTTTCCGCTGTTTGCGCAAATTGTAATATTGTCTTAGCGTGGCATAACTTTATTTTGATATTATTTAATTTTTAATTATTTCATGCGCATGCCGGAAACACAGAAGCATATGAAGCTCCAGGCCCCAGGCCACTTGGCATTTTCGGTTCTACAGAAATAGACGCAGACCATGGGGAAAATCAGTGATGTGAGGGAGTGTCTATTGGCATTGAGAACTGAAATTTCAAGTATATAAAGTAGAGTATATGCTCGCTAGATAAGACTTACTTATTAGGATATGCTTTATACATAGATAGCTTATTATTATAAAGAAATTTAGTTGAGCATGAGGAATATTGCTTATTATTATATCTATAACAGTCAGATTTTTATTATACAGAAATTTCTAGTTAACGCTTTAAACCTTGCGAACAAAAAACCTCTATCTTGGGCTGCCTCCCACCGAGGAATCAAAAGTTAACTAGGTAACTAGGCGACCATAGCTCGTATAGAGATTTCCTTCGTATTCCTGCATCCAGTTACCACAATGAATCCATATCTTTCTCTTCCAAGTTTCCTTGCTATAGAATATTTTCTTTATAATAGTTTCCCTCTTCACTTTAGCAATATTTTCTTTCAGATCGGTTCCTGCTTTTGACTGTTAGGGAAAGTTTGGCTAGATCCTCAGTTTCTTCTCAGTTGCCTCTTCGCTAATCTTCTCTTAAGATCTATATACAAAACACATAAAATATCTTTGCCTGATAGAATTCAACTGTCTGATTTCGATGTTGGTCTAGCGGCAACGACTTTAACTTGGCCAAGAAGGAGTAGAAGAAGAAGAAGAAACGACGTAGCAGCTTCCGTTTTGCAGCTCTCACGTTTCCATGTTGCGCTTATATTTATGCAGTTTACGTGTCGTAGCCGTTTCAGCTATGCCTTTTGCTCTCTCCTTCCCAGCCAAGTTGTGCCAAAAAAGGCGAGAGGCGGAACCGAGTGGGTAGAGGCGAGGGGCTGAGTGTAAGGGGAACAACATTTGTCATATTTGGCAAGACGGTAACTACTTCCGTGTGTTGTGCTGCTGCTCGAATGTCTGGCGAGTGCATTTTCTTCGATTGCAGCACGTCGTCGTCGTCGTCGTCGTCGTCTTCCCCTAAAGAAAATGTTGATTTCTGTTGACCTGAAAAACACCTGCAGAAAGAAAGACCTTTAGCTAGGTAAGGACACAGTCAGCCAGCCCGTACGCACAGCAAATTAAATTTAAACAGCTGAGACGTGCAAAGTTGTTTGACTGCAGCATTTGCCAATGCTGTGAAATTGTCCGGAAAGTTATTCGCTTAAATTTGCCAATAAACAGGCAGCCAGAGTGTGAGAGAGAGAGAGAGAGAGATAGCAAAGGAGATAGAGCGAATGCACATCGTTTTATGCAGCAAATGAAAGTTTCACTCGTATTTAATACGTCTAGTCATCAGGCGCTGCCAACAAAGTTGCCGCAAATGTTGGGTTTCCGAGGGGCCGAGGGGCGTGGTTAGGGCACACATAGATAGATAGATAGATAGATCTGCTGCCTACGTTAATAAATTTCATATATATTTTACTGAACACTCTCTATGCTGACAGATTGTGGATACGCTGAGTTAGCGGTAGAGGGAGGAGATGAGGTAAGGTAAAATGAGGTTAGGTAAGGAGAACTAAGCTGAGGTTAGAGAGGAGAGCTATGCCAAGGCGAGGTAAGCAGTAGAAATGGAAGGTAAGGTAAGGTAAGATAAGGTCTTTTATCTGCTATTAAGTTAAGGCAAAGTCTTCCACCCATCTCCATCCAACTCCATAGATAAATTGCTGTCGCTGCCTATCGGTTGCCATTTATAATTGTCAGGCGGCAGATGAACGTAAATTTTCTAGGGCTTTGCGGATGGCCTAGAAGTGACTTTATATAACACATAAAAGGAATGCACAAGTGCTGTGAATGGTCGCTAAAAAGTGGACAAGAAAAACTCATCAAATGGAATTCGAATTCATTATTAATCAATAAATTCGACAGAAGTCACGCAAATGCTGCAGGATTTTCAATTGTGAATTCGAATCACTGTAAATATTTTTGATTGCATGTAATAATGTTTGGCGAAATAGGTCCATGGGACTATCTATTCTAGAACGAGTTTCGTCATCATCTTTAGCGAAATAATTGAAAAGTCAAAGTGAAATTCAATTCATTGTTGAATTCGTAGTTTTTTTTGGGTAGAGCTCAGTCAACTTTAGTCACTTTGATGGCCATGTTTTGACTCATCTGAATGCCTTCCATTAGGCTGGCCAGAGTGAACTCCCTTTACCACACACACATTGCAGGTGGATATGCAGCACTCCTCAGATCAACAAAACATTTTCGCGCTGCCATCCATCCATCCATCCATCCATCCAGTTGTTGCTTTGTTGTGCTCTTGGCTAACAACAATTTTTTGCTCCTTGCAGCTTACAAAAACTGTTTACGGCCTGAAGCGATGCCCAGCGACAGCCGTTGGGCTGATGCTCGTTCACAAAGTGAGTTTTCGCATTGTATGATTCTCTGTTGGTGCGCGGGCCCATCTGCTAGTCAGTTTGTTTAGCAGGCTAGAAAGTGTTTTCGCTGAGAAAAGAAACTCAGTTCTATTGTCTGATGGATTTTCTTTGGATATACTACTATGTGATTGCTAAGTCAATAGGCAATATCAGAAAAAGCTATTAGCCATGTAGAGTGCTGCATATGTGTCAATAAGTCAATGTATAACTGTGAACAGGGGGGCGTAGCGAGGCTAGTTGACTGGACAATGAAATTAATATATGGAATTGGGCTAATCATTATCATCGAATGTAATAATGACCTTGCCAAAGACAGTTTCATAAGAAAGCTATATAGCTCTCTCATGTTTAGTTCTTCTCCTACCTCAAACCTAAAGACTCTTACGCCCCATCGGAAAAAAACTCCTCAGAATGCCGCATCCGGTTGCACTAATTTCCTCATTGTGTCAATAAATAAGTTTTAATTGAACTTTTAGCAGTAATTAATGAAAAGAATCAATAAAATTTATTATTTATTTTTAGCTGCCGCTTGATTGTTTTCCGAATGTCGCAGGCGCCGTGATTGAGCCGCATTTTTGTGTTTTTAATTAATTTTTGCAATTTTTCAATTTTCCAGTTTTTTTTTTCTGTTCTATTTACATGTTTGCAGCCGAATTATTTGCTCGTGGTTCGCGGCAAAGGTGGTTCGCTCGTCATTTGGCATTTTGCGCGTCAATTCAATTGCATTCGAAATTGAATTGAATTCACAATTTCATTGTTTATGCATTATTTATTTAGTGGTTTATATCATTGTGGTCAATTGCAATTGCAGTAAAAGCCAGCAGCAGCGTGAAACAACGGGCAGAGATACGCGATATGAAAACAATAATAGCACAAGTCAACAGAGTTATGATAAAGCAGGCATTAAGCATACCTCTATAAATGAGAGCAAAATAATTATATTATAATATTTTACATATATTTTAGATCAACTCAACTCAACTGAAATTATTAAACAATGTTTTTAATTTAATTAAACATTTTTGTATGTCTCTATTTATCAGCAAAATATCACTTGTTAAGAAACACATTACGACTGTCCTCAATTCGCAACGATTGGCAGATCACTTCAGACTGAAAGCATCGCTTCACGTCTGCACATTTATATATCAAGCGCAGATTTATATTTGTCTTCTTCTTTCAATCGTGAGAATGCTTCGCACTGCGCTTAGAGCATTGTCACTCAATCTGCTCCGCTCACACAGCTGTCAACAGCGGGGCCTGCTTGCTAACGATTTTGATTGGCTCACGCATGATCACAAGTTCTAGCTCTTCTTCTTTCCATCGTGTAGATTCGGCGCATCGACTCAGACACCCGCTACTTATTGGCTGATATAATTAGCATACACTTTACTCACACTTTCACACTGATTTTTGCAGTGACGATTCTTCTTCTTTCAATCGTGAGCATAAGTTTTGTCACTAAATCTACTCTGCTCAGGCAGCCGCCGTGAGCTAAAGATTTTGATTGGCTTACTCATTCTAACTCTTCTTCTTTCAATCGTGAGAATGCTTCGCACTGCGCTTAGAGTTTTGTCACTCAATCTGTTCCGCTCACACAGCTGTCGTAATCCAGGCACCGCTTGCTAACTATTTTGATTGGCTCACGCCTGATCACAAGTTCTAGCTCTTCTCTTTCCATCGTGTAGATTCGGCGCATCGACTCAGACACCCGCTACTTATTGGCTGATATAATTAGCATACACTTTACTCACACTTTCACACTGATTTTTGCAGTGACGATTCTTCTTCTTTCAATCGTGAGCATACGTTTTGTCACTAAATCTACTCTGCTCAGGCAGCCGCCGTGAGCTAATGATTTTAATTGGCTTACTCATTCTAACTCTTGTTCTTTCAATCGTGAGAAAGCTATGCACTGCGCTTAGAGCTTTGTCACTTAATCTGTTCCGCTCACACAGCTGTCAACAGCGGCGCCTGCTTCTTAACGATTTTAATTGGCTCACGCATGATCACAAGTTCTAGCTCTTCTTCTTTCCATCGTGTAAATTCGGTGCATCGACTCAGACACCCGCTACTGATTGGCTGATATAATTAGCATACACTTTACTCACACTTTCACACTGATTTTTGCAGTGACGATTCTTCTTCTTTCAATCGTGAGCATACGTTTTGTCACTAAATCTACTCTGCTCAGGCAGCCGCCGTGAGCTAATGATTTTGATTGGCTCACTCAGTTTAAGAGAGAGCCTCTGCTCTCAAACACATGCTCAGCATTTAATTGGCTGCTCTAATTAGCGCACATTCTAATACTTGAGTCAGCATATATCTGTCTTCCTCTTGCACATACGCGCCTTTTGTAAGCTAGCAACATGTTCAATTGGCTGATCAGATTCGTAGTCATTGTCTGATGCCTGATTGAAAAATCCTGTTGGGCTGTGTAAGCGTTGTGACCCAGCCGCAATTCGCAATGTCGCATAGAAGAGTAGAGGTTATATGGTTTTGGTTGATCAATCAAAGCACAGCAAACTGGTTTTTCAAATTTAATTGAAAACCAAAACCAAAATGAAGTTTTTGGCCAGCTAATCGCATGCTTAATGCATGGCTACTGTGTTATGGTGTGTGAATGGAAATTTTCAATTAATATTGAGTTAACTGAAGCAGTTGGGGCAGTTTCAGCCACAGAATGTCCGCTTCGGGCACCTGAGAAAGTCCAAATCATCCAGCCAGGGTTATGAACCAAAGTGCTTTGCCTCAGGGCACTGTCCTCTTCTCTCTACCTCTCTCCCTCTCCCTCCCTCTCCCTCTCATTCAGTTCATCTGTACGTTCGCATGGAGCAGCTGCTTTTTTAATTTTGGTGTTTAGCTTTTAGCGCCTAAAACTATGCTTTAGTGGTCAAGTGGAACAAACAATATGAGAAGCAATAGAACGACATAGCCAACAGATGCCGGCAGCAACGAAAGTCGTAAAACAAGCAGCAGCACGACTTACAGATACCTCGCTTTTAGTTGAAAAAGTGGGTGGGATAATAGTGAATTGAAGATATCAATGAAGATATCAGAGATACAATGCTTTACAGTTTTTTGAAATCTCTTACAACTTCACATGAGTTAATCAAGCTTACAAGTTCATAGCTCCCATCATACTGGAACATTACAGGGTATAACAATTGGGCTTGCACAGCCATCAAAAATGAGGCAACAAACAAGGCTCGTTGGCCCGCACCGTTGCCGTTTACAGAGTTCTATTAGAGTCGGAGTGGAGGCAGGCATGCAGGCTGGTGGCGGGTGGGTGTGGCAGGACAACAAGCATCCAGCCAGCCTGTGCCGGGCTAATGGAGGGCTCACGTCTGGTCATTTGCAACATAGTTCATGTGCTGGACAATGCTTTTTGCACTCAATGAGGAACGCAGTTGTGTGCATGTGTTCTGTTCTTTCTGTTTATCTGTACAGCAGATAGAGAGGGAGAGAGAGAGAGAGAGAGAGGGAGAGGTAGTCTGCGGTTATGTTTGTTGTGGATTGGGGCAAAAGAACCAGGCGATACGAGTATGACTTTTGGTAATTCCGCTTTAATATGGCATTCAAATTAATAAACTTCAGCATTCGAGCTGACATCAAATGAGTATATGATATTCAAATGGCATTTAAATGATGTCTGAATTGACTGTATTTAATGTGAAGTTATTTCCAGGCTAATCAGCTGGTAGGCCCTAAGATATAGATATGTATATATGAAAGGAAATAGCAAAAAGGGAAAATTGATTTGATACTGATTTTAATTTGCAGGTAATCCTTTGCCAACTTATCGAATGTGTATGAATGTATGAGTGTATGAATGTATGAGTGTGTGAATGTTTGAATGTATGAGTGTATGAATGCATAAATTTTGTGAATGTATGAATGTATGAGTTTGTGAATGTATGAGTGTACGAATATATGAAGGTATGAATGTATAAATGTATGAGTGTATGAATGTATGAGTGTGTGAATGTATGAATATATGAATGTATGAGTGTATGAATGTATGAATGTATGAATGTATGAATTAATGAATGTATGAATGTATGAATGTATGAATTAATGAATGTATGAATGTATGAATGTATGAATGTATGAATGTATGAATGTATGAATGTATGAATGTATGAATGTATGAATGTATGAATGTATGAATGTATGAATGTATGAATGTATGAATGTATGAATGTATGAATGTATGAATGTATGAATGTATGAATGTATGAATGTATGAATGTATAAATGCATGAGTGTATGAATGTATGAATGCATGAGTGTATGAATGTATGAATATATGAATGTATGAATATATGAATGTATGAATGTATAAGTGTGTGAATGTATGAGTGTATGAATATATGAATGTATGAATATATATGACACATATATGTATAAGCTCGAAATTTGTGTGTTGTCAGAATAACTCCAAGTGGGGCAATTCCAACTGAAACACTCAAAGCTGGTTAAGTCCTTTTAAGCGGATAGTCTTTAAAGTGGAGAGAGCAGAAGGAGTCGATGCAGACAGAGAAAAGTGAAAAAGAAATTCGAAAAGCAGTGAGAGTCGCAGGCATGCAAACGATTGGCATGCATTCACGCAGATTCCCACAAGGATCTTTCGTGGCTGGGGCGACTTCCTTGAGGAGAGTCAAGCAATCCGAATGGAATTCAAGTTCACACACATCGAGTGCTGAAGTTCTGTGGGCATTTGCGGCGATTAAGTAATAGAAGTTGGTTATAAAACTGCAATTTGGTCAAATTGAGTCTGGGTGCTGGCTGGCCAAACACAAACACTCATAAAAAGTTAATTTCAAACTAATTGACTTTTTGGGGGTCGTCAGACAGATAATTTGAAAACAGAAAACGGAAAACAGCAAACGAAAAACGAGAAACGAAAAACAGAAAACGAAAGTCAAAAGCCTACGCAAAATGCAGTAAGGCCAATTTGAAATGGCCATATGAGGCATACGCTCGATGGCCATTGGCTCTGGCCATTGCTCGGCCAGCAGCCGAGTTCCATTTCCGCTCTGTCTGCTGGCGTGTTAATTGCATTTGCGTGTTGCAGACGCTGCTGCCAGGAGAGACTTTATTTTTGTTTTTGCCACTGGTTTCCTTCTTTTTTTTCTGTATTCTCGTTCGAGGGGTCAACTGGCAAACAACATAGTAAAAGGCAATTGAGAGAGCGAGCAGCTAGCAAAACGGAAGTCACTTCCAGTACCAGGGAGTGTGTGTCGTCGAGAGGCTTTTGCGGGCTGATTTTCGGCAGTCTCTGATTGCCATGAGCCGTGTGAGACGGCCTTCCCATTGCATTTGGATTTGTGCAGTGCCTGTCTCTTCCGGCCTGGACTTCAGACTATGCCTCATTCTCGTAATTACCTACCAAATAGCGTCAATCTGCTAGCTAATGAAAGCCTTAAGTGCATGCGTAATGGCGTAATAATACCTTCGAGCCAGAGCTCTCTATGTCACCAGCTCTGGGCATTACTCACTCCCTGTCTCTGTCCCTGTCTCTCTCTCTCGCTCTGTCATCATTTGAGCTCCAAGGCTAAGGCATATCCTTGTCAGCTGCATCGCTCAGCCCGTTACACAATACAGGCAAAGTTTGCTGGGCTAATTAGTGCAGCAAAAGGCTTAAGTTTCAGTTTTTAGGCCAGCTAGAGCCAGCCAGATGGTCAGACGGCCACCAATCAGGTATTCAGTGTCATAATTCAAATGTCTTACAAGTCAGTTATTGGCTTTTTGCTGGCCAGACAATGCAGGGATTAGATTTCGAGTGCTTTTAATTGCTTCGGACTTAAACATTTGTAGATATGTTGAATTTCAATTCAATTGAAATCGCCTGCGAGCAGTTCGATTGAAATTGCTTCCATAAATAAATCAGCAAATGTTCTTTGATATACGCACGTAAGTATCTATCATTGTATAAGCACATTTATGTGCTCTTTGCTCACTTTCAGCAAATGCCTCGCAAGTGACTTCAATTAGGAATTTATTGCTTTTCAATGTTTAAATCCTACTTCGCTGAGCTGCCTGCACTTTGTCTCTCGAGCTATCGTTACTTGCTTTTTGTTGCAATTGGTTTGAGTTTCCGCTCTAGAGATACCCTGTAATCAAGTGGAAATGTGGAGGCATGGAT
The DNA here is from genome assembly GCA_035045965.1 of Drosophila aldrichi. Classification (NCBI taxonomy): domain Eukaryota; kingdom Metazoa; phylum Arthropoda; class Insecta; order Diptera; family Drosophilidae; genus Drosophila; species Drosophila aldrichi. Next base: position 1,148,595 of record JAWNOM010000038.1, read on the forward strand.
TTGGATATACGAACGATAAGCAGATTCAATCTAGTGAGAGCTAGAACTTGAATCGATTCGTTGGTTTGTTTTTCCGCTTTTCTATTATTCCATCTGTTTGAACGCAAATAACTCGTTAAGTATATTGCCAATAGACTTGAAATATTAACTATACATTCTTCTATAGCCAATCTACTATACACCATAATTTCTTTCGGATAACTCTTCAAATATTGTTGATATGGATAAATATTACTTCGACTTTCGACATTTAAGCATAACTTGAAGACTATTAAAGTTATCTGCACTTAATTTGGTATGCATGTTCTTGTAATACGAGCCCTGACCACTATTAATTCGAACAGCATGTTTTTTTCACAGTGCGCAATGTTTAACACACTATATTGGCAATACTACTAAAGATAACACATACCAATGCGTTTCGTCTTAAAGAGAATTTTATTCTCTACACGATGAAAAAAAAATTGTTGCTCTATTTCCACCAGCAAGAAAAATATGAGTAATTTACTAAAACGCTTGGCATAACAGAGGAGAAAAAATTGACCACTATTAATTCGAACGCTGCCTAATGTGATTTACTATCATACTTAAAACAATAATTTAATTAATATTCGAATTGTGTTACGTCGCCCATGGCCTGCATTACGCATTTAACTCATTTTAGAATTGATTTTAAAAAATTTTTGCTATGCTCTTGAGAAATTGAGTCCCACATCTCTTGCAATTCGATTTTCAAGTCAGAAATGTTCATTTTTGCTTCATTTCGAAGCTTGCTCTTTAATGATGGTGGCTAATGCCACCAAATATTCTCAGTTGGGATTAGTCTAGGCTAATTAATAGCCAATCTAAAACCTCCACTTGATTCCAGCCATTTTTGGTGCGTTTGGCTGTGCATATGATGCTCTGCCCTGCTGAAAAGTTTTGGTTCTGGTGTTGATGTCCGCAAATTACATTTTAAAATATGAATGTATTTTTCAGCATTAACCGTCCTTTCAATGAAATGAAGCTTTCCTAATCCTTTGGCACACATACATCCCCATACCATAGTGCTCGAAGGAAACTTTACTCTTTGAGGCAGTATTGAGGGTATGTTTCTGCACTCTTACGAATGACACGTTTACTCGTATCGCCGACACTAACATCAAATTATGCTTCATCGCTAAATGTGATGGTATCCCATTGCCTTTGAGTCCAAGACATCCTTTCCCGAGCCCATTGCAAGCGTTTCTTTTTTGAGGAAGCGTAAGCAAAGGTGTTTCCTTGACCCACGAGTAAGATAAGTTATTGGGTACGATGCATAGGTAATAACAAAACATACTTTATAAAAACCATATCCAATATTTTTAAAATGCAATCGCGTCCTTTTTTGCTTGACAGCTTTGGAAATTTCCTGCGACCACTTAGAAGCCAAATTTCTTAAAGATTGGCGTCGATCAGCCTTAACAATTTTGGCCAGTTGTCTTTTGTCGCGGGGTGTTATTGCTGATGTTCGGCCTCTATTCGCAATGTTCATGTCAATATTCCCAATTTTTTTTTTTTAATTTGTATCACCCCATGCATAAACGATTTAGACAAATTTAATTGCTTGGTGATCTCTTTAAGATTTAAAAAAATCTCTAAGCAAAACTCGGATTTCGTTGCAAATAGGCTTACCACGTACCATCGTGGTTGCATCGTTGCATCTGCAGCAATTTTAAAATTTTTGCCGGTGTATTGCGATATTATTCGCAGACTATAGTTAGATAGTTATTCTGTTTCATTGGTTGCTTTTTTTTGCTTTTATTTTGAGATAAAGGTAAGCTTACGCAGAGTTCGAATTAATAGTGGTCAATTTTTTCTCCTCTGTTATGCCAAGCGTTTTAGTAAATTACTCATATTTTTGTTGCTGGTGGAAATAGAGCAACAATTTTTTTTTCATCGTGTAGAGAATAAAATTCTCTTTAAGACGAAACGCATTGGTATGTGTTATCTTTAGTAGTATTGACAATATAGTGTGTTAAACATTGCGCACTGTGAAAAAAACATGCTGTTCGAATTAATAGTGGTCAGGGCTCGTATATATATAACTAAATATTCTTTGTTTTTTGGAATGGAAAACAGGTTCAATTATACATTTTTAGCACAAGAGTCTTGTGCTTTGGTTATTATATGCATTTGGTTATCAAATTTCTGAATCTGAAAATTGTTCTGAGATTGTACATCTAGAGCCGAAGTTCACTGAGACTGTTTTTCATTACCAAGCTCATTTTAAGTAAGTGCATGCTATATTCATATTCGTTCCATCAATCTGTTCCTTATGATAGAGGTCTGTGAGAAGAAAAAGCCCAGCTGCTTCATAAGTATCCTCATAAAGAGCATTCATCCTCATATATATGATGGTATTTTTTCCATTTATGCATCAATTCAGCCAGTTGGGCATCTGCTGGTCGAGCAGTGCCGCCAAAAGCGTTTTGTACCTGGCTTCCTTTTGATATCACCCATACCAGTTACACACACACACACACGCATACATACATCGTATATCGCCGTTATACGCACACAATATCTCATTGATTGTCTGGCCGCGCCACGGTCGCCTTTGTGTCTTGGCAGATAGCAGCGGCTTCATCTGGCTGCCCAGCAGCGACCATTCATTTTGTCATTGCTTTGTCCTCCTCGTCGGCTCTGGGAAAACAATGCGTGGCTCTACCTTTTGCTGTTGCTTTGCGCCGCTCTCATATCGGCAGTGCCGCAGGTCTTTAAAAGTTAAATGCCTCAGCTCCCAGCTCAGGTGATTTGGCAGAAATGAAAAAAATAGAGCGAGAGGCAAAAGCAGATTCCTTCATTTTCATGGGACGATGATCGAAGACATTGATAATATTCCGTTCACGTATCGTAAAATATATTTATGCATGTATATGTATGTATGTGTGCATGATAAAAAGTGAAATGCTTCTGACGGAAGTCCGTGCGGTGAAGCCCCGCCCATTTGCGCTTTTCTGCCTGTTTGGCTGTTCGGCTGTCGATCTGGCTCTCTGGTAATATGCCACAAAATTATGTTAATCAGCCGAAAATCCAAATTCCGATATAGCAACGCTTGATATCTATGTAGCGCAGGTAGCGTGCATTGGCGCGCTGTCATTTTATGTTAATCATACGCCACGTTGGGCGATAATAACGCGCCAAACAAGTAAACAAAATGAAATACGCGTGTCGCATGCCTAATAAATTTTATCAGCTCCACTAAGTCCCGTTGCTGGCATAGATACGAAACCAGAGCCAGCATCAGTAGCAGCAGCAGGGCCATGATGCTGCCATCCTGTTTAGCATTTGAATTGGCTTTCGAGCTGCAATTGGCAGTTGGCATAGATGTGGCAGTGGCATGCGCCAGCCGGGCCCAGTTTATTTGCATTAGCCACTGCAATTTGCCGCTGCTGCATTACAAAAGGTGCAAAGTCTTCAATTAGTAAAAAAACACTCTGACATTGCATACCCAGCATTGATTTTCTGTCCAACTCATGTGTGATTAGGCCTCTATAACTCAGAAGGTTCCCTCTCATTTGCTGCTGCAGTTGATACATATCAATTTATAATCTATACTAGGTTATTTTAAGGAGTTATGCAACAGAAGGGATAAAGAGCTGAAATAATAGTCAAAGGATGGAGTCAGAGCTGTTTATATCATTCTAGATGACTTACTTATGGGCATTCTTCCCGAAAGCTCACCTTTCATGCAAGCTAAATACTTAAATGTAATACTTATTATCTCTGAAATATATTTTTATACATATATCGTAAGCTGCTTAGGATTAGCATTTCAGCCTCGATAAACCAATGAAATTAAAAGAAAACAGGTGTGTTAAGAGTGCCTCTATATATAGTATATATCTTCTTTCCACTGAGTTTGGATATCTTCTAAGCTAAAGA